>CM060695.1:126494370-127027560 GCA_030686995.1 Artemisia argyi | reverse complement strand
ATTATATATATATATACTAGATTTCAAAGCCCGCCCGATGGGCGGGCATGACTTATAATTTTACTTTTGATGATGTTAGTTAACGGGAATTCGTTTTTTAAGTTTGATATATAACCCTAATGTAACTGTTGGACCTAATGTGTACTTAATAAGTTTAGCTTGCTACTACTGCAAACGTCAATGACATTGTTTGGCTAAAGTATCTAAACCTTGTGTTCTAGAATTTATTTATTCATTTTTACTTTCGCATGACCCAAATACCAAGTTCAGCAATCAAGTGCTAATATAATAACCCAACAACAGATTACAGTAATGAATTAAGTAATATAAATATCTTAAATACATGTTCTAAATATAAGAAAATAGAAGACTTACATATCCGTTGTTTGCTTTCTGATATTTTATTTGTAAAACTTTTTGTTGTTAACTTGAGACGACTCTCTTGCCTGTAAGCAACGGGTGTGTATGATTATTATCCACGGAAGAACTGCAACATACCATACTTCCTGGTATATTTACACCTATGGAGTTAAGAAAATATGAAGCATGAAGCTGTTATGAATACCCGTTTGCGCCACATACATAACAAATGTAAACTATAGAAATAAATAATAAACATTATCGGCCGTTATTTGATCTCTACATCTATAGCTGGTATCAGCAGCGGCCTAAGTGATTTCAGAGGTGTTCCTAATACATCATCACCGTCGCTGCATGATTTGTTAGTCAAGGATGTGGCAACGCTTGCAATAAAGCAACTATTACTGTTACGCCTTTGGTAAATCGAGCTAAACCGGGCTACAACACATATAAAGAATTTGTTATAAACATACAAAATTTTTGTTCAAAAATTAGAATAAAAAAGAATAATAATGAGTAGCACCATCGTATCAAAGGATTGTTTCAAGGAATTTTTATTTCCAGGCTTACATCCAAGTAATGTAGAGCTTTATTAGATTTGATGCTCTAAATTATAGTCTTTACATATAGCGAAATAATATAGAGCCTTATTATCGTTGGCATCTATACTACATATAAAGGAAAAATGGTCAAAGTGGAAAAGTGAAAAGTCAAGTAGTGTGAAATGTTGAAAAATCTTATTAAAAGAAATTATGAAATGTAATTAATACTCTTATTAAAACACCCCATTACTTAAAAGTACAATTATTTATTCACATTGTACAACCAATTAAAAACATATCTACCAAATTAAACACAACCAATTAAAACAATTAATACAAATCACAAACCGGGCTGACCCAGGACGCTTCAAACCCGACGAGTGGAACCTGTTTAATTTGACCCATTTTCGACCCAACCTAGCAAGTTGACCCTTACCGGTTAGCAGGTTGTAAACGGGAATCACATTCATTCCATGTTCTCATAGTTTCATTCCTTGTCGCACGTAATTAGGAGATACTTTGCAGTAGCCCTGTAACAAATTAATAGTTTTCATTCCATGTTCTCATAAGGCACAACTGGTCTTCACGCATAGCTTTGAGATGATTGGGGTGGCATTCCATGTGGGGCGGGCTAGATTTATAAATATCGTTTGCATGTTCCGCCCGATGGGCAGGCTAGACTTATGAAAATCGTTGAAGAATATAAGTTAACGAAAAATAAGAATAAACGTGGCAATTTTTATATTGAATGCATTAACAATGAAAATTAATGAACGTCAAGATTTATAGAACAATTAAAATATACAAAGTTTTTTGTAACAGCGTAGTATATGATTTAAACTCAATCAATTGAATAAAAAAAAGCATTTTGCAGGTTATTACCTGCTTGTTTGCATGTTCTTAAATGACTACACTTTTAGCAACTTATTTCCTCGTCATATGATCTATACATGTTAACCAACTACTAATTAATAACTAAGGAACTTATTACTGATTGTCTTGAATCTTATAATCATCTAGCATGCACTTTTATGCTTCAACTAAATACTTTGATATATTTAGTCATGAAAGTACTTATGATAAGCTATATAATCATATATGCAATATTTCAAAACGTTAATTTCGCAAGTTCGAAGTTATGGAACAAAATAACAGTTAGTAATTGGTTCATTCAGCAAGAACAATGTCCCGAGTACTTAGGATCACATAGTCCACTTCAATTAAAAAAAAAAAAAAAAAAAAAAAAAAAAAAAAAAAAAAAAAAAACAAAAACAAAAAAAACATGCGCACACAGCTAATTGCATAAATGTAAAGATCAAGTAAAGAACAATCATTGGTTTTATACCTGCATGATCTTGTAAATCCATGCGATTTAGTACATGGTTTACCTCATCTTATTCATCCATTTCTATGATCAGCAAAAAGCTTGGTTCATTAATCGCAACGGCTTGGTTCATTTACTTTTTTTTTTTTTTTTTTTTTTTTTTTTTTACATTTTTGCTTTAAAAAATGTAGACAGCTCGAAATGGGAAGCCAAATATAATGGTTCAGCAATGAGTAAGGGGCTATTAAAGCTAGGCCATAAACAATATTGAACATAAAGACTTTGATTTTGGCATACCATTAACAACTTCCACCAAGGGGCTATTATAAATGGAATGGGCCAGTAATACCAGTTAACATCCTTGGTGGTTGTTTTTTTTTTTTTTTTTTTTCAAACAGGTTCGATTAAAACATATAGCTAAAAGGAGAAAAAGTCAGCGCGTTAAAATTTGAAAGTCATCCAAAACAGCTTATTAGCTTTAGTAATAGTATTGTTTTATGATTCATTAGTAACACATCAGTTGTTTATTATTTAAAAAAATGACTTAAAAGTGTTTGCGGGTCACTGGTCCAACCGTTTTCAGACCATACTAAAATGACCCATTTTCACCCGTCACACAACCCGCCCATCTTGTCACCTCTAAAATATCTCATTAACATCATCCAAATATGACTTTAGTAATTTATACAATCTTCCTTCATTTTGAGTCTCATCCTCATTTCTTCCTAAGTCAATTAAATAAGCCATACTATTGTTAAATTTTCAATTTGACACATCAAATGAAATCAAGACCAACTGAATAAAAAGCTCTACATTTTTACCTATTATGTTATAGGAAGAACTGATTTAATTTACAAAAAAGATAGGAGATACAAGTGAAAATTGTACCTCTAATCTTTCATGCTCGAGCAAGCTTGTAAAGGCCTTTAGGATCTCTTCCTTCACACGCTTTGAGAGGCCTGTTCATGAAAACTTGCAAGAATTTAAATAACATTCAATTTCTTTCCCTAAACACACACGCTAACATCATCCAACTATGACTTCAGTAAATTATACAATCTTCCTTCATTTTTTAGTCTCATCCTCATTTCTTCCTAAGTCAAGTAAATAAGCCCTACTAATACATAACCTGAAGAACATATAAACGAACATAAGTGTAAATTTACAAACTTGCAAATATATGATTACCACAAGTATCTGTTCATCACTTTTCAATGATGCATATACCGTGAACTGTACATGTGTTCCATCAGGTAAAAAGAAGTAAAAAGTGAGCAAATGAGTTTCGAACCCACTCCAGTAGGACATCATTTCATGACAATCTAATCAGCAGACTACAACACTACTAAAATTTTTGTTCACTTCATCTTATTTATTAACATTTAGGGAGCAGAATGACATACATGTTGATAATTTTGAAAATAATAAACAGTTCTGACAGCCTCTGGCCAATGGGAGCTGCAGACGTGCCCACTCTTCAATTTTTTGGGCTCTAATCTTCATCTAAAATAACAAAACAACACTTTATATACCAAAGTACAAAAATAAAACAACAACGGATCATACATGATACTTGGCACGCTGTGAGCTTGGGAAAATTAAGACCACCATTCTACCAATGCCCACATTGGTTACTCCATTAAAGTGTACATCTTGAGTACTTATCTTTTTCCTTCATACCAAGAAAAGGACGTTTCAATCTTTGTGCTACAAAACAGAACATGTACTTGCAATTTGATTAGAGAGATGCATCTTTGTGCAGTCTCGATACGGTGCCCATCAAGTGAAAGAAAGCATTGCAAAAAGGTATCAACAATAAGCTTAACAGCACTTCCGGACTTCATATCTTCACATCAACAATAATTCCACCTTCTTTTATAACTCAAATTCAACTCTCTGTACTTCATGATCAAACTTAAAAATCCTGCAAAATAACAATATATACTGAGTTATTAACAACTGCAAGTACTACCCACAGACATCTGTTACACCCAATCTACTTTCACATTTGGAAAATGTGGGCAAATTATTACAAAGTGAAATGATAGCATGACACTGATTCTATTAAAAAATACCATCAAACATCAAAATAAATATCATTTAGAATGAGAAAGACTTACCATGTGGCTTATCAAATATTTACATGCGAAAGTGGCATGTAACACAGCTATAATTATGCCTCAGTTAGCCAGATACTTCACAGCTTCACGGCTTGTCTTCCGCTGTAGATCAATAATCATTCCATAAATTCTCAGAATATGATAATAGGAGTCGCATATAAGTAAATGAATCATTCAAACTTGGGTTACTTTATTTGACCATCTCCAGTGGTTTAGTGCTATCATCGAAGACCTTTATTTGGGTTAACTGAGAGCAAAATGTAAAGTTATTTGTTTTGTGATCACTGTCTTCTTTTCATTAATTCATAACTCATAAGCACATTCATGCACCTGCAAAAAAGAAAAACATAATGAAAGAAACATGTTAATTTTAAGAGAAACGCTGCAAATGATATTAAATCTAAATCTTAGTTCTGAATAAAACTTGTCTTCCAATCGTATGTGTGCACCAGGTTTTTGAAATTGCAGTTGAATAAACCTTGGTTCCTCAATCAAAATTTAGAATCTAGAAGTTGTGTTCATCATGACCATGAACAGTGACCAGTGACCATGGTTTCTCAATCAACCTTTAAAACATCAAAATATATAATAGCATTAAATGTTCTAGAGATAGCATCGAGTAAATAGGTCGTTCAACTACACCTGATGATTAACGATATTAGAAGAATGGATCTATCTCGATTCTAATATCATTAATATCATTATTACGTGCTAGGATCCTGAGAAAAATATAAACATAATTATCTTCGATTGAGACCAAATTATCATCATCATCATCATCATAGGACTATAAACCTACAATCAAAAGTTATGATGGAGCGATGAAGAACCTGTTGAATCAAGTTGGCCTTCTTTGTTTCTAACGTCATCTCCAATCTGGTATTTATCAAGAGCTATAACATGTCAAACTAAAAAGTAACATACTACATGCAAGCGTAAAAGATTTATAATGATCAAGTATTTATATAAAACGATTATAAACCTTGGTTTCTCAATCAAAAGTTAGAATTTAGAAGTCCTGTTCATCATGACCATGAGTAGTGACCAGTGACCATGGTTTCTCAATCAACATTTAAAGCGTCAAAACATATAATAGGCTTCTTCTTAGGTTCTTTCCATTGTTGCTGAAAATCCAAATAGTCAGGGATGCTTAGTGTTAGTAACATTCATGCATTTAGCTATGGTATTGTTGCCCTACACTAAGTTTAATGGCTGGTGGGTGAATATCAATAGCATTAAATGTTCTAGAGATAACATATCATTATTACGTGCTAGGATCCTGAGAAAAATATAAACATAGTTATCTTCAATTGAGACAAAATTATCATCCTCATCATCATAAGACTATAAATTAACCTGTAATCGAAAGTTATGGCCAGTTGAATCAAGTTAGCCTTCTTTGTTTCTAGCTAACGTCATCTCCAATATGGTAAATATAACATGTCAAACTAAAAAGTAACATACTACAGGCAAATAAACAACATATTCTAGGTGGGAGATTAATTCACAGACATTAACATATTCATAGACAGTAACAAAGTTTCATCATTAGGGTTTTCAGGAAAAACAAATAAGTTGCATGCATAACTAAAATTCAAGACAAATGTGATACCTTGATTATTGTTGTGTTCTAGGGTTGCAGAATGGATTTGTTTTAGGGTTAAGGTTACATAGATTAAGACGGTATCAGTTGGGCCGTACTTTTCATTGTATTTAGGTTAGGAGTAATAATTAATTATAAGCCTTTATATACTTGGAGTTGCAACATATATTCGAAAAGAACATGCTGGTTCAGTGGTTAAGATACATGTTACTCTTTCAAGCACCCCTTTTCAATTTGACACATCAAATGAAATCTTTTAAGACCAACTGAATAAAAAGCTCTACATTTTTACCTATTATGTTATAGGAAGAACTGATTTAGTTTACAAAAAAGATAGGAGATAAAAGTGAAAATTGTACCTCTAATCTTTCATGCTCGCGCAATCTTGTAAAGGCCTTTAGGATCTCTTCCTTCACACGCTTTGAGAGGCCTGTTCATGAAAACCTGCAAGAATTTAAATAGCATTCAATTTCTTTCCCTAAACATACATCAGTCTTAAATAAAATAAAAAAATAAAAATCTTAAAGGGGAACGGGTCAACCAATTGCAACCTGCTTTGACCCATTATGTAGAAAAGAATTGTCTCATTTTGACCCATTAACCAACCTGTTATCTTGTCACCTTTAGTGAGTCACACGTATTGATGATAAAGATATTACCTTATGAAGTATTGTTATTACAACATGTCTTTTTCCAAACAATTAGACTCATTACCTACTTATCAAAAAAGGTAATTATCCAAAACTCATTAATGATTATATAGGTAAAAAGATGCAAAATTCAAGAAATTTAAACGCAGTTAAACATGATATTTTGTTGCCTTTGATAACTGGATTAGCTGACTTACTCGTACAGGGAGATCCATTGTAATTCCAATATGCTGAAGGAGATGTATATGAGGCAAATACACATCACTTTTAGGAACCGCAAATTGATTCAAAGATACAGCAACCTCAGTTCTCTTCCATTTAACGACAACAAATTTTGACAGAAAATAACACAAAGTTCGCTACATGAAACCACAAAGCAGAGAAATCAAACTTTTATAAAATGCAAACAAATTGAAGCATTAAAAACTATAAATCCAGGCATTTACGTATAGTCCATTTAAATTATCAAACTGTCATATTAAAGTATCAATGCATTAGGGTAATGCTAATGATGCATCCAATTAAGTGCGTTGCTCAGTTGCTACTTAATGAGATAAACCGAAATGACACTATGACAAGTCACAAGCACTATGGCCACAACATGGTAAAAATGCAACCTAATGCACTATTGGCACCTGCAAACTATCAACAATGGATACCATATCATAGCCTAGAAATAGCGCATAATCCTAGACAAAATGCAGTGTGACCTATGCTATTCCTATAGGTTATAGTGTTATACATGATGTCGAATGCACTTCAAAGTCAAAATAAGAGCTACATATTTTAAAAAGGAATCGATCATTCCAAATGCAAAACTGGTCATCCCAATTGATTTTTGATTCGATGAAAAAAAGCCACTCGGGCTTGTCTTATATCACACCCACTATTGAGAAGAAAAAAAAGAGAATGCCAACTCAGTCGCACTTGCCCTAGACTATAACATACACCTATTATTCATTAAACTGTATATAGAAAAATAAAGAAATATCAGAAACTGAGGTCATCAAGAACTTTTATTTTACTTAAACCTGGGTGAAAGACATTTTCCAACTAAGCAACATATGTTAAGAGTATTTGATGTTCAAGTTACTATCTAGTCCTGTCATTGTATATATACAAATTTGTCCTTTCTTAACCCTTGTAGGAAAAGATGACTGATTACAAAGCATTTTGCCTTCATAAACAGGTTTACCTTCATACATCCAACCATCTAGTTAAAATAACATATCCTTATATAGCAGAATGGTGTGGTTGGCCAAAATTAAAGTTACAATACATGGAAAAAAATGTATCTCAAACTAACTGATGCAAGCTTTAAAGTTAGTCATATTTCCATGTTTCCAGTCATTTTGGAGATTCATGTGTGAACATCTATTTTTAATTTATACCATTCTTTGGGGAAGAGCATGTACCTCTAGATTGGTAGAGTGAAAAGGTTAATAACAAACATTGGCCCAGAATCTTGATCCTTCCTTTAAGGTTGCAATAAAAAATGTAGACATTCACTTCACTTCAAATATTTCAGATATTGCTACTAAAACCATTTTATTTTATTGAGATAGCTTAAAAATGGGTAGTAGATGACAATGAAAAATGATCAACAAAAAGACTTTTAAGGGGACTTTCATAATTCTCATGGATCAATCAAGTTAATAGTTTTGCTTTGTTTTGTTCTATAAATATCAAAGTTCTTTAATTGCTTTCGATACAGACAATATGATATGAAGTATGATTAAAATCTATACAAATATAGGTATTATAAAGGGGACCAAATACATTTAGTCGAATTTTATAATATATTTATACCTGGCTCTTCAGTTCCGGAACCAAACTTCAACTTGTCTTGGCCTCAACTTTAGCTCCCTTGCAAGCTCTTGCTTTTGCTTTTGCTTTTGCTAATAGTCAACACCAATCAACGCTAGTTTTAGTAATCACTCTTTGATTAATCACCCTAAAAGAAACAAATAGGGGGAAAAAATGAACCATAATAATAGTAATAATAGTGGTAAAAATAGGTACGTGTATGAGAAAGATATAAGATGCATATAGGTTCAAAACAATTTTAAGCAAAGGCATTCCTGCTCCATTTAAATCAGCTTGCTTGCAACAAACATATTAAACACAAATCGTAAGAAATAAAACTAAGCGATCTTTCAGAATAAGGTGAATGAATTATTTATGTTGATGCCAACACGAAATCAGTGGTGATTTGACTGCACTCGCAAGGACGACGTAAGCTTAATCATGATGATACAATGGTGACATGCCATATTAATTTGTATATTTTGTCACAAAATTCAGTTACTATAATTTTGATAAAAAACAATGATTGTTGAACAACCCTAATCAGCCCATTCTTTAGTGCATACATAGATATAATCATTTATGTGCCATTGCCAAATGTGGCATTAAGAAGACCTCCAACAGCAAAAACAGATTTTATTGCTCAATACCTTCTTTGTAAAACGAATATTGTGGTCAAGAATTTATAGATATAGTTGTATGGCCTGTATAACATGCGATTTGCCTGCAGCAAAGCAAGTGGTTGAATATTAGTGTATATTTCAAAAAGGCTGGGAGAATAGGTGAAGAAATGCTCAGTCGGTTGCATAACCCAAATGCTCAGCTAGAGGAGAGATGTTGAGCATATCACAAATGACGTTAATAGTAGATCTTAGCATGACGATTGGTTTGAATTTTTAACATGAGACCTTTGATCAATATTTGATCATATTTTGCTACTGCTACGTAGACCAGGCAACTTGCAATCATCTCCTTAAAAAACTTTAAACAGAAAACAAAAGAAGATGAGCCTCTAGTGATATCATTACAATAAAACATGTTACCTTGGAGAATTTCTTGTCCCTCTCATAATCAAGACCACGAGGTGCATTTTGCAAGGTCATTAGCAAAACGTACAACGTTAAACTTTAAACTTTAAACAGAACCTTCCTCATTGGACTCATAGATGGACATGAGCCCGGACCCTTTATCTTAATTGTAGAATTATACCTGTGTTGTTTGCAAGTGCCATAACACCTATAAAAAAATACCTCGGATTAACCATGGCCATCTAAATAGAAGGCTAAAATGGGAACATGTATATACATCAAAAGGGCTGAACATACAACTCGCATCTCTTTATGTAAACAACCTGAAATCAAATTGAAGGAAAAATAAATCATCTATAGGGTTGTGGGGAGAAAGGTAAAAAATATGTAGTTTTTAGAATTGAAACCAACGTCCAGATGATCATCTTAAACTGACTATTAGAATCAATATTCGAAATCATCTCTTCATCTTGTGTTATCTGCATAAGAAAAAAAAAACATCATTAGTTAATTGTGTGAACTTCAACATATTAGGGTTTATTGAAAAAAAAGTATAGAGAGAGTCGACATATGGAATAGAATGATATTAGGGTTTTGATTATTTTTAAAGAATGATATAATGAAAGAATCGGCCTATATTGTGCTAGGGAAAAGATATGAATCATTAATACTAATCTAAACATTATATATTTAGTTTTGCAAGATTTAAATCAAAAATTAACTTGGTCTAGTGGTAAAAAATCTTCATAACTAATGAAGAGATCTATGGTTCGAATCCTCCTACCTACATTTTAAATTTGCAAAACCATACGAATTTTTAAATAATAAAATTCTTAAAAATGAATTTTAATAAAAATATTGCTTAGGTGGCACCAATTTGTGATGACATGGCAAGTGAGCATGATTAAAAATACAAAATAAATTATTAAAATTGCTTACATGGCCAGAATGTGATGACATGGCTGCTAATAACAATTACTGGGCAATGACATGGCGTTTTCTTGATTTATCTACGTGTAACGCCTCCTGTTATATATAATGTAGTATAACATCCCGTAAAAATTTTTCTACGATTAATACATAAAAGTAACCATTTTACCCATGACAAATTTTTTTTTATATACTTTGTCAACTGTGACATTATTCACTCTTACCTTGAAACGTTATTTACACATGAACTTTGATAAACTTAATATCACAAATGACTTACAACGTTGATAATTAATAATTATACGTTTCAAAACATGTTTTATATATTTACCGAGCTCACTACTAAGAATCAAGTGTGACGACTCACTATCATTTATTCGATCATTTGATGGCTTAATATTCGACCAAGCTTAGCTCAAAAATCACATTTTTGTCTAGTAATGTGCTTAGTTCAAAACTCCACCTCCATACTCATATTTTTTTTCTTTTTTTTCCTATACAGTCACAACCCCATAATATTTTTCCTAGTTTACTACACGAAGTCTATTCTACACTTAATACCTAAACTAAACCTACAGATACTATGATCACAAGCAAGAACTAACCTTCCCCTCTTACCCACTTAACGTACCTATAAATATACAAATCAAAGCGGACCTTTGAGAACTACAAACCCAAACCGACCCTTTTATTTTCTTTGCTTCTAAGTTTAGACACTAGTAAACAAACCTGAAAGGACAAGAGACTAGAGACCATATTACAATAATTCAAGAACAATAAACTTGGTAACCTCCCTTGCATGTTCACTGCTCCAGTAACGACCCCAAACAATAACCTCCCTCACTCGTTCATTGTCCCAGAAACAACCCAAAAATCACCTAGAACAAATTGTAAAATTTGATGTACACTTCCTATTCGACCACCTATGCTTCCCAATCAATCTCTGACATTCCTAGAACCCATTGTCAGCTGCCAGAAGCTGTCATGAAAGATATGACACATTCCTTGCCTTGTAACAATTTGATTGGGTGAATTGAGAGGCAACATGCATTTCGTTCGATCTAACCCACAACCATAGATGATCTTGGCTTCTATTCACTCACTAAACTCGTTATATAAGCTTTACATCCAACCTCAGTTGATAACACACCCACAAACACAACTTGCTTACTTCTTTGCTACTGCCTACGAGGAAGGGAAACAACATATAGAAGCCATGCATCACAAACTAAAAACAAAACACAAACACTTCATCCTAATTGTTCTTGTTGTTCCTGTCGTGAAAAGAAGAAGAAACCATGCGAGTCGACCGTTACACTCACACAACTATCACCTTTCAATGTTATTCTAAGTCGTTTCATTGTCTGCTACGTGTCGGATTCAAAAGCTGGAAACCATGGAGTTGTGTTGAGTCTCGTTCCCTCGACAAGCTGCTAATCGAATAGCACCAACATTCTGTCCATAACATAAGGTCCTCACCACCATCCTTGGTGTCGTAAGTTCTTCCTATCCTTTCTCCACATGTTCTTTCATATCCTGGTCATGCACATATGTACTACGCGACTTCAGTTCATGCATATTTCGTTTTGTCATACAAAGGTGTGTCATTGGTCTTGGTGTGGCAAAGCAACATGGTAAATCAACGAGTAAACAAAATATGAATATAATATAAGTTTTTAAAACGAAAGAACGAACAATTAGACATAACCAAGCATGCATGTATGGAAGATCATAAAACACATTGCATTTAAGGATCTGGTATTTCATTGTGTCACAGATAAACGCTAATCGACTACAACTTAACATGTGTGTATACTATAAACACAACCAAAGTGTAATGTCTTCTTTTGTTTCTTTGTTTCGGCTGCCAATACAAACAACATTTTTTCTAAAAAGATAAATAACCATACTTGTGGGATCATTGAGAAACCTAAACAAAAACTTGGCTAATGATTTTTCTGGGTTTACCACTCATTAACGAGGTTTATGGGTAGTGTTCATGCAAAATTTCAGCCCCTAATACATTATAACGAAGCGGGAAATAAGTTTACAAATTCGTGATTTTATGTGCAAAATAGTGCAAAACTAGGTTGACTAGTACCTTGAAAAACGACCAGTTTGACTTGGGTAATAGGTCGGGGATGTGGTGGGATTTGTAGAGGGCTTGATTGAAGACACGTAAGACTTGGAATATCACAAAAAGGGTGAGTAACGAATCCGGAATGAGCATGTGAAAATCTGTGTTTTGTGAAAACGTTTTTAAGCTGTCAAGGGTTATTTGAAGGGTAAAACAGGGTAGTAAACGTAATCTAGATATGCCAATATATTAAAAATCAGTTAGCACACATTAACACGAGACCGGGGATATAAAGAACGTAGAAAAGATGCTTATAAAGACCGAGATACAAGTAATACAAAACCGACATTCACAACACAATTCCATCAGCTTTTACTAAAAATATTTTCAAGTGTTAAAACAGTCTTTGCGGGTAACCAACTTTGGAGCCATTTTTCTCAATGATTGAGTTAGTTTTGGAAAAATAATATTGATAACTAAAAGTGAGTTCACCTGGCTTACTTTACAAAATGTTCAGCCGTTTGTCAAACCAATTTATAACGAGTTATACGTGACCTCTCAAACATACCCGAAAACTGCCCAGAAACATCAGATTTAGCCCGACTACCTTATTTCACTATCATTTTTATCTAGGATCGGGACTAGTATGGGAAAAAGTTCAGTGTTACGACTTATATATTTTGTTACAAGCTTTCTAAAACCCCTGAGTTTGTTTCCTAACACTCATTATTCACCGAGTTGTGACTAGCTTCACGAGGCTACTTAGTCATGTTCAAGAGTTTGTTAAAATATATTAATTTACGACGAAAAACTCTAATTTCTCAATTTAACACTAGACGACTATCATGGGATGTCGTTACAACATAAATACGCATAAAGTATACATATTACTATTCATAAAAAGAACAAATACAATAACGATACTTTAAAGACAAGTTATATAGTATATAACTTTGTTGTTGAACTTTAAGAGTTTTGCCACGCAAGCCACCTCTGCCACAAAACCACTTGTGACATCCAACATTATGTCAAATCACTATTCTCGATAAGTTAAACTTATCCCAAACTCCTATAATTATTCAGGTTATCTCGTGAAGTCATTTCACTTCTGACGTTACTTATTCTCTGTCTACTATTCCATTCAGGTGAGTCATAGCCCCTACTCTTACTTGTTTTACAATGATTTATAAACGTTTTTTTTGGGGGAGATACATGCTTAATTACTGTTTTATACTTTTATAAGTACTCGTTAACTATATACATGTTACTGTGATTTCATAGCCCACTCTTTAACTATTTTCCCGTGGGGGAGATACATGCTTAAAACTCGAATACAAGTCTTTTATACCGGGTATTGAAATACCGTCAGGCCAATGTTATTTGCTTAAGTTACTATTGCCAAAAGTCCCTCGATCATGAACCTTAATCACTTGAAGGGTGAACGTAAATAAATGTGGATAGTACTATTAGTGATTGACAATCCTCGTTTGGTTGTTAGAGAAAACACCAGGCGCACTTTATTGTTCTTATTATAGGTTATTGGCAAATACCTATCTTGAGGGCCTACTACTTACCGTCATAACTTGAGATTATGATTGGCTGTTAATCGTTGAGTATCATGAGCTTAAGGCAATAACAGGAACATTGATTTAAACTTATTGATTGTATGTGATTACAATACATTCTTAACTTGTGATTCGAAACTCGTGTTAAATGGATTTATAAACCAATTACTATTTTTGATGTTGACCCGGTGAAGGGCAAACCAACGGATTGATTTGTATTAAATTGATAAGGAAATCACTCTTTTTCTAATTAACGATTTAGACTATAAACTCTATGAACTCACCAACCTTTGTGTTGACACTTTTTAGCATGTGTTTATCTCAGGTAACTAAACAAGAAGGAACTTGAAGGCACGGAGTGGGCTTGTAACCCGGCATGGGCTTAAATAAACATTTTGACATATTTTAAATAAACTTGTTGTTTAAATTATGAAACATCTTGATGTCTCGAATATTTGGTATTTTGAATAAATTAAACTTTAAAGCGTCACTTTTGTGTCGTTTTCTATGATTGTGACAAAGATCCTCGAAGTAACACCCAAAAAGTCTTCCGCTGACGTGACGATTTTGGGGGTGTTACAGATTGGTATTCAGAGCCACGGTTATAGAGAACCAGATGTTTTTAAACATTGGACTATAACCACACTTTAACTGGACCATTTTTACAAAATACCACTTTATGCCCTCCGTGCCTACGCGTTTCCAACATCTGGTAGAAACATTACTTTTACATGATTTCTTATATATGTTAACATGTTATGATTATGCTAATAACTTTGTTTACTAATCGGGATTATTACAAATACCGTGTCTTCATATTTCTATTTCGCCCGACTATTATATGACTTTTAAATAGTTTATGCTACAACTACACTCTAGTATATTAATATATATATATATGCTCCCCCAACTATTTTGAGTACTACACCAATCCTCCATAATTATCTCGCTCTCATCTTTATAGATGCGCATGACATACTCTTTTTGTACTCTCGGAAAATCTGCGCACTACCTCGTCGATCAGTATGGATGTTGAGTCAGAAATTCTTAAGTAGGATGATTTACAATGTCTTTATTTGAATGGATTGGGACGCCTTTCTATTGAAATAAAGAAATTGTAAACCGCCGAACCATAAGTTTATACTTCGTTATTTACATTGTTTGGGACGCTTCTCTATGTAAATAACGAATTATAAATAAGTGGGCTTAATTGTATCTGAAATGGCATGCGTATGAAATCAAGGATCACTAAAGTTCATAAAACACTAAAACTTCAGCCAAAGATTCACAATTTTCTTCTGCGTATGCCTAATTCTAAGGCATTACGGCACGACCACATTTATTCGATCACGCACTTACTTTACATTCTGATGATATATGAAACCTTTTCACGACATTGTATGTGATTACAATGGTCTCCCTTACTTCTCCGGCACTATGAGTGATATAGCGATCTCCGAACCTTTCACAACCTTACCTAAAATCCATCGAAATCTATAAATCCCTCTAATAGAAATACAAGATATGGAATTGCTAAGGAACAAACAAATTCATCATCTACAAAAGCTTGGAACCAAATACCGTGTTATGACTTAAAACTATATTTAACAAGTTTTCTCTTTACAAAAAAACTGAAGTTCAGCAACTTTCTCTTCATTCAACAAGTTTCCACTTGAAAACTCTTATTATTAAAAATCTGTTAACAAGCAACTAGTTTAACGGGTAGGTTACCCTACAGATTTTAACTTTCACGAAACAAGATATTGTGAACCATGTTATCTTCAAAACATGTTAAAATAAAAATCTTCATTCAAAATGAAATTATTTCTTAAGTCAAGTTAATCAAAAGGAATTGAACATAAGACAATGTAAGTAGTTAGAACTACTCAACAATTATAACTATGAGAACTGTTATCATCAAAGAAGAAGCTAATGTAGTAGTAGATACGTTAAGCTCGAAAGAACAATTAAAACCGCTCAGGGATTAGATCGTTAGGAATGACTATTTGTTCACCCTTTCCACTCACCTTTACAGCTACCTTATCTTAGAATCCCGGGACGGGATTCCGTTTAACGAGTAGGTAATATAACATCCCGTAAAAATTTTTCTACGATTAATACATAAAAGTAACCATTTTACCCATGACAAATTTTTTTTTATATACTTTGTCAACTGTGACATTATTCACTCTTACCTTGAAACGTTATTTACACATGAACTTTGATAAACTTAATATCACAAATGACTTACAACGTTGATAATTAATAATTATACGTTTCAAAACATGTTTTATATATTTACCGAGCTCACTACTAAGAATCAAGTGTGACGACTCACTATCATTTATTCGATCATTTGATGGCTTAATATTCGACCAAGCTTAGCTCAAAAATCACATTTTTGTCTAGTAATGTGCTTAGTTCAAAACTCCACCTCCATACTCATATTTTTTTTCTTTTTTTTCCTATACAGTCACAACCCCATAATATTTTTCCTAGTTTACTACACGAAGTCTATTCTACACTTAATACCTAAACTAAACCTACAGATACTATGATCACAAGCAAGAACTAACCTTCCCCTCTTACCCACTTAACGTACCTATAAATATACAAATCAAAGCGGACCTTTGAGAACTACAAACCCAAACCGACCCTTTTATTTTCTTTGCTTCTAAGTTTAGACACTAGTAAACAAACCTGAAAGGACAAGAGACTAGAGACCATATTACAATAATTCAAGAACAATAAACTTGGTAACCTCCCTTGCATGTTCACTGCTCCAGTAACGACCCCAAACAATAACCTCCCTCACTCGTTCATTGTCCCAGAAACAACCCAAAAATCACCTAGAACAAATTGTAAAATTTGATGTACACTTCCTATTCGACCACCTATGCTTCCCAATCAATCTCTGACATTCCTAGAACCCATTGTCAGCTGCCAGAAGCTGTCATGAAAGATATGACACATTCCTTGCCTTGTAACAATTTGATTGGGTGAATTGAGAGGCAACATGCATTTCGTTCGATCTAACCCACAACCATAGATGATCTTGGCTTCTATTCACTCACTAAACTCGTTATATAAGCTTTACATCCAACCTCAGTTGATAACACACCCACAAACACAACTTGCTTACTTCTTTGCTACTGCCTACGAGGAAGGGAAACAACATATAGAAGCCATGCATCACAAACTAAAAACAAAACACAAACACTTCATCCTAATTGTTCTTGTTGTTCCTGTCGTGAAAAGAAGAAGAAACCATGCGAGTCGACCGTTACACTCACACAACTATCACCTTTCAATGTTATTCTAAGTCGTTTCATTGTCTGCTACGTGTCGGATTCAAAAGCTGGAAACCATGGAGTTGTGTTGAGTCTCGTTCCCTCGACAAGCTGCTAATCGAATAGCACCAACATTCTGTCCATAACATAAGGTCCTCACCACCATCCTTGGTGTCGTAAGTTCTTCCTATCCTTTCTCCACATGTTCTTTCATATCCTGGTCATGCACATATGTACTACGCGACTTCAGTTCATGCATATTTCGTTTTGTCATACAAAGGTGTGTCATTGGTCTTGGTGTGGCAAAGCAACATGGTAAATCAACGAGTAAACAAAATATGAATATAATATAAGTTTTTAAAACGAAAGAACGAACAATTAGACATAACCAAGCATGCATGTATGGAAGATCATAAAACACATTGCATTTAAGGATCTGGTATTTCATTGTGTCACAGATAAACGCTAATCGACTACAACTTAACATGTGTGTATACTATAAACACAACCAAAGTGTAATGTCTTCTTTTGTTTCTTTGTTTCGGCTGCCAATACAAACAACATTTTTTCTAAAAAGATAAATAACCATACTTGTGGGATCATTGAGAAACCTAAACAAAAACTTGGCTAATGATTTTTCTGGGTTTACCACTCATTAACGAGGTTTATGGGTAGTGTTCATGCAAAATTTCAGCCCCTAATACATTATAACGAAGCGGGAAATAAGTTTACAAATTCGTGATTTTATGTGCAAAATAGTGCAAAACTGGGTTGACTAGTACCTTGAAAAACGACCAGTTTGACTTGGGTAATAGGTCGGGGATGTGGTGGGATTTGTAGAGGGCTTGATTGAAGACACGTAAGACTTGGAATATCACAAAAAGGGTGAGTAACGAATCCGGAATGAGCATGTGAAAATCTGTGTTTTGTGAAAACGTTTTTAAGCTGTCAAGGGTTATTTGAAGGGTAAAACAGGGTAGTAAACGTAATCTAGATATGCCAATATATTAAAAATCAGTTAGCACACATTAACACGAGACCGGGGATATAAAGAACGTAGAAAAGATGCTTATAAAGACCGAGATACAAGTAATACAAAACCGACATTCACAACACAATTCCATCAGCTTTTACTAAAAATATTTTCAAGTGTTAAAACAGTCTTTGCGGGTAACCAACTTTGGAGCCATTTTTCTCAATGATTGAGTTAGTTTTGGAAAAATAATATTGATAACTAAAAGTGAGTTCACCTGGCTTACTTTACAAAATGTTCAGCCGTTTGTCAAACCAATTTATAACGAGTTATACGTGACCTCTCAAACATACCCGAAAACTGCCCAGAAACATCAGATTTAGCCCGACTACCTTATTTCACTATCATTTTTATCTAGGATCGGGACTAGTATGGGAAAAAGTTCAGTGTTACGACTTATATATTTTGTTACAAGCTTTCTAAAACCCCTGAGTTTGTTTCCTAACACTCATTATTCACCGAGTTGTGACTAGCTTCACGAGGCTACTTAGTCATGTTCAAGAGTTTGTTAAAATATATTAATTTACGACGAAAAACTCTAATTTCTCAATTTAACACTAGACGACTATCATGGGATGTCGTTACAACATAAATACGCATAAAGTATACATATTACTATTCATAAAAAGAACAAATACAATAACGATACTTTAAAGACAAGTTATATAGTATATAACTTTGTTGTTGAACTTTAAGAGTTTTGCCACGCAAGCCACCTCTGCCACAAAACCACTTGTGACATCCAACATTATGTCAAATCACTATTCTCGATAAGTTAAACTTATCCCAAACTCCTATAATTATTCAGGTTATCTCGTGAAGTCATTTCACTTCTGACGTTACTTATTCTCTGTCTACTATTCCATTCAGGTGAGTCATAGCCCCTACTCTTACTTGTTTTACAATGATTTATAAACGTTTTTTTTGGGGGAGATACATGCTTAATTACTATTTTATACTTTTATAAGTACTCGTTAACTATATACATGTTACTGTGATTTCATAGCCCACTCTTTAACTATTTTCCCGTGGGGGAGATACATGCTTAAAACTCGAATACAAGTCTTTTATACCGGGTATTGAAATACCGTCAGGCCAATGTTATTTGCTTAAGTTACTATTGCCAAAAGTCCCTCGATCATGAACCTTAATCACTTGAAGGGTGAACGTAAATAAATGTGGATAGTACTATTAGTGATTGACAATCCTCGTTTGGTTGTTAGAGAAAACACCAGGCGCACTTTATTGTTCTTATTATAGGTTATTGGCAAATACCTATCTTGAGGGCCTACTACTTACCGTCATAACTTGAGATTATGATTGGCTGTTAATCGTTGAGTATCATGAGCTTAAGGCAATAACAGGAACATTGATTTAAACTTATTGATTGTATGTGATTACAATACATTCTTAACTTGTGATTCGAAACTCGTGTTAAATGGATTTATAAACCAATTACTATTTTTGATGTTGACCCGGTGAAGGGCAAACCAACGGATTGATTTGTATTAAATTGATAAGGAAATCACTCTTTTTCTAATTAACGATTTAGACTATAAACTCTATGAACTCACCAACCTTTGTGTTGACACTTTTTAGCATGTGTTTATCTCAGGTAACTAAACAAGAAGGAACTTGAAGGCACGGAGTGGGCTTGTAACCCGGCATGGGCTTAAATAAACATTTTGACATATTTTAAATAAACTTGTTGTTTAAATTATGAAACATCTTGATGTCTCGAATATTTGGTATTTTGAATAAATTAAACTTTAAAGCGTCACTTTTGTGTCGTTTTCTATGATTGTGACAAAGATCCTCGAAGTAACACCCAAAAAGTCTTCCGCTGACGTGACGATTTTGGGGGTGTTACATGTAGAGATATATATATATAAATATATATATGTATATATATATATATATATATATATATATATATATATATATGTATACATATATATATATATATATATATATATATAGATATATATATATATATATATATATATATATATATATATATATCTATATCTATATCTATATATATATATATAGATCTATATATATATATATATATATATATATATATATATATATATATATATATATATATATATATATATATATATATGTATGTATACATATATATATAGATATATATATATATATACATATATATATATATATATATATATATATATATCTATATATATATGTATACATACATATATATATATATATATATATATATGTATATATATATATGTATATATATATATATATATATACATATATATATATATACATATATATATATATATATATATATATGCGTAGAGATTGCACCGGGCTTTACCTCTCGAGGGATCTCGAGAGCTTACAACCCCCACCAGGCAGTGTACCTGATCGTTGTTGTATAGTATAGTGACAAGTACCGGGAGATTGATCGTTCAGCTAGGAATAGTGTCGGTAGGATTAGAAAACCTAAAAAGTAGGTCTAGAGATGAGAGATGATTCTTTTTGTATTTTTATAAAAAGCATGTAAAAATCTCGGTTTTGAAGGAGTTGGGCGGAATTAGTTGCTAGTCAACTAACCCAATTAATAAGATGCAATCAAAATAAAATACTAGAAATGAAAATAAACTAAATTAAACTAGTGGTGTGAGCAATATATGAGAGAATTGTGTTTACTTAGGTTTCACTACTCCCTAGATATCTTTTACAGGGTAGTTACTTGTTACAGTTGTGTGGATGACGGATTGTATTCCTTAATACCATTCATGGGGTGGCGTACTTACTTCCCCAATCCTATAAGCGCCTACTTCACTCCTATGTCGAGCCGGCTAAGAAGCTCCTAACATGGGATCACTAGAATTTGCTCATGCATTAAATACAATCATAAAAACCTAGTACACATCAGTTCATGTTTCTTAAGACGTTCAAGCATGTTACACAATGAAGATCTTCCAGTTTTCTTAAGCCTAACATTGAAATCATTCATCCATTACAACTACAAACAAGCAAGCAACCTATAATTAACATCTAGGTTTCATTACATCTAGGCAAACACATGAAAGATCTAGCCTAGCATGTTAAAATCAAGACAAGCATAAGATATATTCAAACACATAGACATATTGAATGAATTGAAAAAGGACTTATCTTAATTGAACATGGAAGGTTTCAAGGGGTGAAAACCCTTGAAAATACTGTTACAATTGACCTAGGGTTTATTAGGGTCGACCCTAGTATTCTCCACACAAGTTCCTGCCTTAATGAATGAAAAATAGAAAAGTATATATAGATTTTGTGAGGTGACGGCGTCAAAGCAAATGTCTGACGTCGTCATCTTGCCGCCAAATAAATTCTCGGACTGCCTAGATATGGGTTTTACACCGTCACGTGTACTCCTTATGCAGGCCTTCACAAAGATTACTCTTGACGCCCTTCTCTTGACGCCTTCAGGTTTTGTCTGGGTCGTCATGGATTTTACTCTTGACGCCGTCACAATTTCCTTCTTCACGCCGTCAGGTACTGTTCTCAGCATGGAAAATTAAGTCTTTATCGTTTTCTTCACTTTTATGCTCCAAAAACGTCCAAAATGTTTCCTTTTCCAGAATTCACCCCCAAAGTACCTAAAATCACAAAAGGAAACGATTTAGGGCAATATTTGATCAAATAAATTCAATTCCGGGCTTAAATAACCCCCTAAAAACGGTTCATTTTTCGCCTTATCATATACCCTTACACTTGAGATTTGCTTGTCCTCAAGCAAATGCGCTTTTATTCTAATCAAAATACAAGTTTGGGGTCATTTAACACTAATATAAAAGTAATTATAACAAATAATCGTTCCACTAAAGACCAAAAACAAGCACGGAGGTCATATACTAGCACCTCACAAATAGTGTTTAGATACTCACATCTCTCGGGTGTAATAAAGTATATATCACAATAAAGAAATGGAAAACATCTCTCACTACCTGTCATAGCAAAATAGATTACCATAGGCTTGGGAAAGGATCAAACCTCCACCACATGGCGTAAGCACCTAGGATAAACTATCAAAGAGGTCTTTTAAAGGGTTGTAACATTAGGTGTAGGGATATGGAATACACGGTTTTGTTGGATATAGGCAGTCTTTACTGGTGGCGAATTAACAATCTTGGTTAATTATATGTACAATATGGCGTTGCTAATCCAAGACTAGACTCGACTTAAGCTAATAAATCAAAAATAACAAAAACATAAAATGAACATAGAATGAAAAGCGATGGTAATCCGTATGTTTTTCTCTTTTCTTTTTTTTTCTATTTTTTTTTCTTTTTCTGATTTTTTCGATTTTTTTTTTCATACACTCTTACCCTTCCATCCAAATTAATAAATCATAGGGAATGAACATTCCCCTTACACTTGAATTTTTACATACTTTACAATAAACTAATCTAATGACTCGAATTAAGATAATCAAAACACTTGGAGTACTTTTAAGATTAACGTACATATGGGGGTAATATATGATGTTCTTCCCTATTACTCCATAAATAAGTACTTTACCCATGAGTCTCAATCGTCCCAAAACCATACGTACAAGGATATGACTCGACTTAGCAACCATGTAATCAATTAACTTAGGGTTTAACAAATAACAATAATGCACTAAAGATGAGTGCATACACGGAAGGCTAAAGCGATTTGGGTGTACATTTAAGTGGGGTGTAACAAATTCTTCCTTTAAGTAAGATGCTTAAAGTTAGAAACGAAAAGCTAGGCTCGGAGGGGTGTACTAGGGGTTTCGTGTACTAAAAATGAGTACAACGCTAAGGTGTGGGAAAAATTAATTGACTTAACTAGCCAAGTAATATGACTTAAATGGTCAAGTAATTATGATACGGGTTTAACACAAGGGTGATCCTAATGCCTCTTATCATGTAGTAAATCCTACTACACGAATGAAGTCTCACTAGCGGTCTCGGGATGCATCACTAACGCAAGTTCTAGAATCTAGATGCTACCGGTACACTCATAAGCACTAATAGTAAATGCTTTTCCTATCAAATCTAAAGGTGAACCTCACATATTTGGGTGGAAAATTTTTCTGAATAGTACGGTTATGTGCTAGTCATACAATCTCCTATCCATGAGACGCTTGCTATGGCTAAAGTTTCACTCCTAAATGTTGTAAAAAAATTTAAATTTGGCGCTAAAATTGCACTAACAAGTATTTCTTATAGTTTTATTACACATCTACTATCAAACAAACAAACTCAAGCGAAAATGTATCTGTAAGGTATCATCATTTTACCCTCCCCTTACACTTAGGATGAACATTGTCCCCAATGTTCAAGTAAAGAATGTAAAAGTGAAATAAGTAAAAAGAATGATATCAAATACTCCCCTGATTCGCTCGGTATGGATAATAAGGTGGTCAGGTTAGATCTTCCTCCAAGAAAATGAACAATCAAAGCTTCCCTTCCAGAATATAAACCATCGTCTTGTCATACATAACCTATAAAACCTGAGAAAACAGACAAGGCAACCTCGCATAAAATCGGCGGCAATTTATATATGCTAACAAATCCTAGAAAACAAAATAAGATATAATGCTTGTGGAATGATGTTTGTAGATCTCCTGGAGATTATAAAACTAAAGAATTAACAAAAACTCTAAGATTCCGTTAGAAAAACAAAACTGGTAAAATTTCCAGAATTTTACACGTGACGCCGTCAAGAGTAAACTTGTGACGTCGTCAGAAGTGATCTGCAGAAATTCTTATGTTAAGTTTCCGGAAAATTTCTGGAAAAACTTCGTCCTACTTCCTGGAAAATCCTGCAAAACATCATTATGACTCGATACAAGCATTTGACTCTAACAAATAAGAATATACATGTTCACTTAATATTATGGAGAATCATGATCAATTTTTGTTTCTTAAAAACATATTTGGGTTTCCCCTTACACTTATCTTTTGCGAAATACCTTTGGATGAAGTTAAGACTAGGCCAAACAACAAAATAAAGTATTTTCATTATTTTAGTTTTGAAACATGATCTACCAACAATAAAAATAAAGCATGCATACGGAAGCAAATAACAAACAAACAAAAATAAAAATCACACAAAGCATGGGTTGCCTCCCAAGAAGCGCTTTTCTTTATTTATGAGTCTTGTAGCTAGACTCAAGGTCATGGGTTACTACGTGACATGGGTGAGTTCCTCATTGAGGACATCTTTGGGATCAAACTTAGGTTTTAACTTCCTATCGGTTTTCTTAGTATGGTATGACCTTTCAAACTTCTCTCCATCCGGATCATACAAAATCATCTTCATATACCATGATCCGTCACCTTCCTTAGGTGGCTTGTCCCACCTCCATTTACAATTATCTCTCTCTCTTTTCCACTTGTTCATCTCTATATTAATAGGCATTACGCTTAAGAACTCAATCATCTTCCTAAAGACTAAGGGGTCCTCAAAAGGGTCTAGCTCTTCATCTCTAGCTATGAGTTGTTCCACCGAGTGTGTCTTATTGATGAAATCTTTTTCTAGATAGAATGGGCATTGAGGTCCTATAAAGTTTCTTTCTATCCAAGGTCCATATCTATATGGTCTCCTATTCATCTCTACCCAATGCGGTGTCGGTTCATCCTCACAATCGTAGCTATGTTTCTTAACATCATATACCGACCAAGTATCGCCCTCACCTACCGCTATCTTAGACTCTTTACAATCTATCATGGCGCTAGCGGTAGCTAAAAATCCTCTTCCTACCAGCAATGGGCATGTAGTGTCACTAACCATGTCTAGGACGTGAAAATCCGCTAAGATAGTTAACTTCCCTATGTGAACAACTACATCCTTAATCATTCCAACCGGGTGGGCAATACTCCCATCCGCTAGACCAATCAATACCTCCGTCTCTTCTAACTTTCCTAGCTTGAGAGTGGTGAAAAGGGATAAGGGAATCAAGTTGAGGCTTGACCCTAAATCGGCTAGTGTGTCGAAAGCTTCGGATCTTCCTATCTTACAAGGCAAAACAAATATGCCCGGATCATCAAGCTTTTTAGGCAACTTGTTTTGAACGAAGGCGGTCCCATTTTTACGTAGTTTAAACTTCTCATACTTTTCTAGGAGGGCACTATAGTAGGGAGCACGGGCTAAGACATCAATAACGGGGCGTTCAAGGTGAAGCTCCTTGAATTCATCATCAAGGTCTTGCGTAGGAGGTGTTTCAACAATGCTTTTGACCGGTTTTATATCGGGTGTTTTATTCGATTGGTCCTTTTGAAGAATTTGGTTTTTCTTGAAACACGTGCTCGTTGATTTAACCGAGTAGTATTGCGGACAAGAAGTGGGTGACGAAACTGATGATATGGAATTAACGTTTAGTTTCGGGTTCTTGACCGTGTCGCTTGGGAGTGCTCCCATTTCTCGGTCATTGAGAACTTTCAACAATGTGTCAATTTTGGTGGTCATCTCGCTTTGCTTTTGTTTGAAATCGGCTTCAAACTTAGATATGCGAGCTTCTTAAGATGCCATAAACTTGTACATCAATCCTTCAAGATTGTTGGTACTACCATAGTTGTTAGAAGGATTGTTGATGAAAGTGTGGTTGGAGGGTGGACCGTTTGGTTTGTAACGATTAGGCGGATTGGAAGAATTGGCTTGATTTTGTTTCCACATAAGGTTTGGGTGATTTTTCCAAGAAGGGTTGTAGGAATCACCATACGGGTTTGGCTCAGGTTTGAAAGTGTACCACTTATTTCCCACTTCGTCGGTACGCGAGGATGCGTAGTCCGCAAAAGCTGTTCCGGGGAGTACAACACAATCACGAGTGTCATGGGGACCACTACATAATTCGCATGAAGAAGTGATTTTGTTCACTTGGCTTGAGGGCTTAGGAGCTTCGTAAGATTTCATGAGAAACTTGACTTGGTCCTCAAGTTCCATGATCCTACGGTCGGGAGTGCTAGAATTGTTCGAAGGCAAAGATATTGCCTTGACTGTTTTGTTCAAATCACGGGGATCATTCCAACTTTCATTGTCATAGAGAGCAAGATCTTCTATGAGTTCCCATGATTCTTCCGCACTTAGATTACGTAGCTTACCACCGGCCGATTGGTCAATGGCTCGCCGTGTAGAGAGATCGATATGGTCATAGAAGATTTGGACTTGGAGCCAAAGATCTATGCCATGATGAGGGACTTTTTGGAGTAAGTCCTTGAATCGAGTCCATGCTTCATATAGAGTTTCACCTTGACGTTGTTGGAACATCAAGATATCATTTCTAAGCTTGGTAGTTCTCCCCGATGGGAAAAATTGAGCAAAGAAACGTGTGATGAGATCATCTCATGAGGTGATGGATCCCGCGGGTAAACGCTCAAGCCATTGGCAAGCTTGATCATGTAGAGAGAATTGGAATAGGCGTAATCGGGTTGACTCTCTAGTTGTAGCAGCAAGGTCTATAGAATCTATGATTTTAAGGAAGTCCTTGAGATGTTGATTTGGATCTTCGGAACGAAGTCCATGGAATGCACATCCGCTTTGCACCAACCGGATGGTGTCAGATCGCAAGGGAGACACATTGGCTCCTTGGGTGAGCTCAATCGTATTTCAATAGCCTTGGTGGCTAGGTCGCGAGTACTCTCCTAGGGTTCGGGGCCTAAGAGGTTGGTTAGCTAGTGGTGGGTTTTGTGGGTGGTCTTGTTGTGGTGGGATGATGGGTTCAAAGATGTTACCATCGTCCATGATGTCGGATGGTGAAGATTTACGAACAAAGACACGAAGAAATAAGATAGACTAAAGAGAACCTAAAAATAAAAATAAAATCTTACTAGAAAGGAATCTAGCAAGTAGACCTAATAAAAAGAGATTCTAACCTAGACAATAACTATTCCCCGGGCTGCGGCGCCAAGAACTTGATGCGTAGGGATTGCACCAGGCTTTACCTCTCGAGGGATCTCAAGAGCTTACAACCCCCACCAAGCAGTGTACCTGATCGTTGTAGTATAGTATAGTGACAAGTACTGGGGGATTGATCGTTCAGCTAGGAATAGTGTCGCTAGGATTAGAAAACCTAAAAACTAGGTCTAGAGATGAGGGATGATTCTTTTTGTATTTTTATATTTTTATAAAAAGCAGGTAAAAATCTCGGTTTTGAAGGAGTTGGGCGGAATTAGTTGCCAGTTTTCTTAAGCCTAACATTGAAATCATTCATCCATTACAACCATACACAAGCAATCAACCTATAATTAACATCTAGGTTTCATTACATCTAAGCAAACACATGAAAGATCTAGCCTAGCATGTTAAAATCAAGACAAACATAAGATATATTCAGACAACACATAGACATATTGAATGAATTGAAAGAGGACTTATCTTAATTGAACATGAAAGGTTTCAAGGGGTGAAAACCCTTGAAAATACTGTTACAAACGACCTAGGGTTTATTAGGTTCGACCCTAGTATTCTCCACACAAGTTCCTCCCTTAATGAATGAAAAATAGAAAAGTATATATAGATTTTGTGAGGTGACGGCGTCAAGAGCAAATGTCTGACGCCGTCATCTCGCCGCCAAATAAATTCTCGGACTGCCTAGATCTGGGTTTGACGCCGTCACGTGTACTCCTTATGCAGGCCGTCACAAAGATTACTCTTGACGCCCTTCTCTTGACGCCTTCAGGTTTTCTCTGGGTCATCATGGATTTTACTCCTGACGTCGTCACAATTTCCTTCTTGACGCCGTCAAGTACTGTTCTCAGCATGGAAAATTAAGTCTTTGCCGTTTTCTTCACTTTTATTCTCCAAAAACGTCCAAAATGCTTTCTTTTCCAGAATTCACTCCCAAAGTACCTAAAATCACAAAAGGAACGATTTAGGGCAATATTTGATCAAATAAATTCAATTCCAGGCTTAAATGACCCCCTAAAAACGGTTCATTTTTCGCCTCATCATATGTATATACGTACATATTATATATATATATATATATATATATATATATATATATATATATATATATATATATATATATATATATATATATATATATATATATATATATATGTGTGTGTGTACGTACATATATGTTTCAGGGCAGGGCAAGGATAGTGTTCCTCGTCCCCGCCCTAAACCCGATAAGCATGCCCCTCCCCTCCCTAATAAGTTCGGGTTTTGGGTTTTCCCATCGGATTCGGGTTTTTTTGCCATCCCGAGTAAGTGTATTAGTTTTCTCTAACAACAAACACACACAAGCAACCAAATGAATAGAACAATACCAAACATAAACAAAAGTTAAACTGTTAAGTACTTATCTGCTTATTTTTAAAGAGGATAAGCAGGTTTAGTTGCGTGGATGGATTTGATTATCTTCTTATTTTAGAGTAAATATTCATGTTAGATAAACTAAACACTAACAAATGTTTATCGATTAGAATGCTCGATGTTGTTATTCGAAACATCTTGTAACATCATTCTGGATCACAATAAATATATTAGCTGATAACAATGACTCGTTAAATGTTAATTGATATGATAAGTGTTTACTAGTCAGCCAAAACCATCCCAAACCGTACTATAAATCACCCATTTTGCCACGTTACCCACCATGCCCGACCCTTTTGGCACTTCAAGATTTTATATAAAGGTGTTAAGACAAACCTGACTGGGAACAAATTGAATGACTTAGTCTTCACCAAGCTGAGATCCTACTACTCTCACCACATGCGCAATATGTATTTCCATTTCTTCTTTAAGTCTACAATATGACATTTACATGTGTTATAAGACCACCAGGAAAAATGACACACATTTTCACACAGATACCACAAAATAGCATAGAAAGTAAATATGTTAGCAATGCGGTCTTCAAAATTTTTGTAAACATCATCAAGTTTACCTGCGAAGAATCTATCATCACTCTAAATTGCTCCACATCAGATTTCAAATATGGAAGTTGATCATTTAGTAAGGTGTAAAGCCAAGACGTGTAAAGGTATTTGCTATCCTTCATATCATTCTGCCAAAACACATCATGTTAGAACCAAGAAATTCGGAGACACAACATACATAAATTAACACATACAATGTGAAGATCATGTAATTGTTTTAATAAGGTAGAATTATCCTTTGGTGCTTCTTGAAGCTCACAAAGACGATTAGATGTCAGTATCTATATCACTTACAAATTCATTAGTTAGTCTGTAGGAATGCAGAGATAGAAAATAAAATACCCAAGAATGAAATAATAACCTTTGCTTCCTCTATTGACTACTTTACAAATAATCCCGTAGTCTTATCTATATTACTTTTTGGTGATATACTTCCATTAACAACAAATGGAACTGGCATACTGGCGGGTGCACACCAGAAGTCTATCTTTCTGCATCTTTAAATCTATAAGTTTACTTCTAATCACTTCAAGTTCTGCCATGCTGCCATGCTATACTCCAGTGTCCAAGTCACCTTTACAACCAAAAAAAAGAAAAAAGAAAAGAAAGGGACCGCAAATGAAAATTTGTGAAAGCTAGTTGGTTTATTTATGGGGATTGCCACTATCAAACCAAAAATCTGCTATATATCTTCTTATATGGGTCAACTGGTTAAGGCCGCTAATTATCTAAAAAAACACTTGAAAGGTCGAACCAAGATCTTTGTTACCTTAGTTATTATATTTTGATTAGTATTGTCTTGCAGAGAACCTAAGAAATATACTAATTTTACATTATAATTGGAGATCAGAACGCCATTGCTTTTCACTTGTTTCCTTTGAACTACAGTCGCCAAGAAACATACATTACTCTGTATACATAGCTAATTGTGTGAATGTGCTAAATAAAAGGGAATTCTTGATCTTTTGGGGATGGTTGATCAAAGCATGGAAAAACAAAATGAGAACACTATCCATTATACCATCTTGATTTTGTTCACAATGATGCAAAAAACTGATCACATGCCAGAATATTTTTGTATCACATGCTATGAGAAAGTGAAAATATCTTGGTAAAAACCATTATTTCACTTACAAAATGTTATAATGATAATCGTATGTTGAGTATTCAATGGCAAAATACCTACATGAGAGTAGCCGCTAGCCAACATAACATCATCTGAAGCCGAAAAAAACAAAAATATCATAAGTATACATTAAATAAGTTTAAGGGTCTATGATTTGGCATCAAGATTAGTGATGCTACTTCGAGGCTCAAGTTCCTTTACAGTGGCGAATCACCTTTTTTTATCAATAAAAGCTCCCTTTCTTGCATGATCCAAGTCAGTTTATAATTGCTTTAATTTAAAAAGATATAATCAAACTTGTCACAACTCACAACCCTTGAAAGCCCAAACTTTGAACTATCAAAAAACTTGAGAGCATACTGAGACGAAAAGATATATGGAATATGTTTAATATTCTATTAATCATTTTCTTCATTTACCATTGTTTCATTCATTATGAGACTTGAAAACAATAAGGGGATGTTTAAAAATGATTGTGACATGCCAAAATCACTTCGTAGTGTCAACCTAAAAATTTTAATCACTTTAAGAAATAAAGGTTATAATACTTTCAGGTAATTACCTCGTACTTTACGTGCTCCTAAATGAATACATCTTCAACAAAATGTATGCTCTTTGTTTCTTCACTCAACTACTGCAAACCAACTGAAAACAGTAAAAAGATGAATGTTAAAACTACTTGCTTACATGGTATTCACTTTGATAGAAAAGAGTAATGTATTTGTATATTCTATATGCTAACATTTTTGCCATGATACCACTATTGCTTGTCACAAAACATGGCTTTCATCACATTCAATGATATTTTGATATGCCATACTCGAAGAATATGATAGAAAATTTGTTATCATGAATTTTGTTGTGAATTTAGTGTTAATAATTCACATATTCAGTTGTTATATTTTGGATTACTCAAATGAAAATTGAATTATAGACAAACTCTTTTTACCTTTGCAAGACACACATGCATTCTGGAACAATAAAAAGGTGCAATCCATATCGAATTTAGCTTCATACACCTTTCATCAAACACATGGTGCGTATAAAGTACCATAATCAATTGGTAACATATACAATTTAGAATTTCATCACATCTAAAATTCTAAACCATCCATAAAACTTAGCCCATAGGAACTTAAAACCAAAAAAATAATAATAATAATAATAATAAAAAAATGCCATCACTATAAGTTAAAGAAAACCTTATTCCAACTACATACACAATTTAATTAATTGTTTTGACAGCTCTGATTATGAAAGTTTCACGGATTAAGTATGATTTTTTAAATAAGGGTCTTTATTATTATTATTATTATTATTATTATTATTATTATTATTATTATTATTATTATTATTATTATTATTATTATTATTATTATTATTATTATTATTATTATTATTATTTTAATCATAATAATCATCACTTTATTGAAAAACAAATAGGATTTACAAGAAATTAGTGGGGAGCCGAGATACCAACTGAGCCCCCACACCTTTAGCTACAGCAAAACCAATCCTACTAAAAATATGTGGAGCAGCATGTGCTCCAATGTCTTGGGTCATAGAGAATCGTCTAATGCGCTTTAATAAGGTCACTGCATCCTTTTCAAGTTCTCCAAAAGAAGAGAATGAAAAGGGGAGGAACCCATATCCGATATTAGTGTATTTAGCTGCATACTTGACACGTTTACGTTGTGCGGCTTCAATAACTGCCCGACCGGGCATAAAATCAACCATACTCGAACGCGTCAAAGGTGACGATCCTGTAAGATCAACACAAACATCAAGGCCGCCATCCCAAGAGTAAAGTAACATATCGGCCGGACGTAAGGTTTTGTCCCCCTCTCCACGAAGCCCAATATCCACCTCCTTACGAACTGAAACTCCAGACCGAGAACATATATCAACAAGAACATCACGCACAACATTGTGCCGATGTTTAATACCAACTAAGCCTGCGCACGATACAGCATGATCTCCAAAAATATCTCCAGGAAAAACCTTAGAACAAGCTGAACATGGCATCTGGACAGTAAAAAGAGGAACACCCAACCGGTAACACAAAACACATCGGTAAGTCCTGGCATTCATAGTCTGTCCCAATCCAGATATCGGTGCCACCCTAAGCCAATCTGACATATAATCCTCTTTTAATGAGTTCCATAAAGCCATCTGTCTAGAGGAAAAATGGAAAGTGGATTCAACCATTTGGGCAACACGTGCGAAATGTATATCTGCCAATTTCTTCATAAGTTTGGGGGCAGCGATCTCACTAGGGTTACTCATAAGGTCAATATCCATATTCACATTAAAAGTACATAATGCATCATCAAAAGAGGGACCAGTAGACACAATACCAGAACTATGGAGAAGCTTAGTCAGTAAGCTGGCAGATTGAAGTCTAGAAGCAAGAAAGGCATAGTTCAAGACATCACCTGCAGAATACACACCAAGTCCCCCGAGAGCAAAAGGTAGGGTGGCGAGTCTCCATTGCCAATCACCAAACCCAGGTCCAGAAGCAGTGACAATACGTTCCAAAGAAGAGCGAAGTGCTGTATCAAAAGAAACCTGAGCACTCTCAAAGACCCGAGGAGGACATGTGTGCATAGAAAAATACAACTTGGAAATACCGGCACATGCACGCAATAGCAACAACTCACACTGAGGATCATTAAGCTTAGCAACAGCATCCATAAGCTCAATAGTTTTAGCAACCATTTTCATAACAAGTACTACTAAACTCAAAGTCCACACTGGCGGGGCCGCCTAATAATTTAACACCATGCGAATTATAAATAAACAATATATCTCACGAATAACAACGAATTATAAATAACTAAAAGAATAACCTTACGGAGATAAATTAGGCAGAAGATCAATGGGTGATGGTTCAATGCATCAGCGGATCGGAAGCCATCTGTGACAGATCATAATTAGATGTTGCGTTCTAAGTTTTGAGCCGGCGATTGATGTTCGATTTACCAAAAAAAAATTAGGGATTAAATGATTTGGGGGAGGTGATGGTTTGAAGGGTTTCAGTTATGGATGGAATCCGATTTATTAGTTGACTTGGTATTGATTATACGTTATTATGTTGACCGATTAAATGCTATTATTGAAATTCAATACAGACCATCCGATCAAAATGATTTTCTAGGTTTGAATTTTAAAGAATTTTAGGTTAGAGATGGCTTTTCAAAACCGTGCTTTGTATAGATAGTAGATTATCCTTAGCTTGTAGAAAATGCTTAGCACATAAAGCTCGCCATATATCATATGACGATGCCACATAAACTTTTATATATCATGGAGTATAGCGTACAACAAAGGATAATATGTATGTTCTCACTTAACTATTCAACTTTTTCTAGTTGATCGATCATTTTGATCTATTATTAACTTCTATGTATCACAATTCATAGCGTAACCTATAATTTATGTGACATCGATGAGGCAAAAAATGATCCATTTTTAGGGGGTCATTTAAGCCGGAATTTGAATTTATTTGATCAAATATTGCCCTAAACCGTTCCTTTTGTGATTTTAGGTACTTTGGGAGTGAATTCTGGAAAAGGAAGTATTTTGGACGATTTTGGAGCATAAAAGTGAAGAAAACGGCAAAGTCTTAATTTTCCTTGCTGGGAATGATACCTGGCGGCGTCAAGAGCAAAATGGTGACAGCCCAGTGGAAACGTGACGGCGTCAAATTAAGGCCGTCAAGAGTAAAAATGGTGACGGCCCAGAACAGCAATACACATGACGGCATCAGATCTGGATCTAGGCAATCCGATTATATTTTTGGCGGCGGGTTGACGGCGTCAGAAGTTTCTTCTTGACGTCGCCACCTTAGGAAATCTATATATAGTTTTTGTAATTTTCATTCCAAAGGGAGGAGAATTTTAGGGCCGACTTGAATAAACCCTAGCTCGTTTGTAACAGTATTTTCAAGGGTTTTCACCCCTTGAAACCCTTCATGTTCAATTGAGATAAGTATCCTTTCAATTCATTCAATATGTCTATGTGTTGTTTGAATATATCTTACGCTTGTCTTGATTTTAACATGCTAGGCTAGATCTCTTGTGTGTTTGCTTAGATGTAATGAAACCTAGATGTTGATTATAGGTTAATTGCTTGTTTATAGTTGTAATGGATGAATGATTTCGAAAGGCTTAAGAAAACTGGCAGACTTCCATTGTGTGACATGCTTGAACGTCTTAATAAACATGAACCAATGCGTACTAAGATTTTTTATGGTTGTATTTAATGCATTAGCGAATTCTAGTGATACCATGTTAGGAGCTTCTTGCAGGCTCGACATAGGAGTGAAGTAGGAGCTTATAGAGTTGCGGTAGTACGTACGCCACCCCACGATTGGTATTAAGGAATATAACCCATCATCTAGGCAACTGTAACAAACAATTAACCTATAGAAGATATCTAGGGAGTAGTGAAATCTAAGTAAACACAATTCTCCCATCTATTGTTCACACCATTAGTTTAATTAGCTTTATTTACATTTTTGTTATTTTTTTTGATTGCATCTTTAGTTATTGGGTTAGTTGACTAGCAACTAATTCCGTCCACTCTTCCAAAAACTGAGATTTTTACTTCCTTTCATAAAAACATAAAAATACAAAAAGAATCATCCATCACCTCTAGACCTAGTTTTTAGGCTTTCTAATCCTAGCGACACTATTCTTGAGTTGAACGATCAATCCCTCGGTACTTGTCACTATACTATACTACAACGATCAGGTACACTGCCTGGTCGGGGTTGTAAGCTTCTCGAGATTCCTCGAGAGGTAAAGCCTGGTGCAATTCCCACGCATCAAGTTTTTGGCGCCGTTGCCGGGGAATAGTTATTGTCTAGGTTAGAATTTCTTTTTATTAGGTCTACTTGCTAGATTCCTTTCTAGTAAGATTTTATTTTTATTTTTAGGTTTTCTTTAGTCTATATATTTCTTTGTGTCTTTGTTCATAATCTTTACCATCTGACATCATGGAAGGTGGTAACATCTTTGAACCCATCAACCCACCACAACAAGACCACCCACAAAACCCACCACTAGCTAACCAACCTCTTAGGCCCCAAACCTTAGGAGAGTATTCCCGACCTAACCACCAAGGCTATCGAAACACTATTGAGCTCACCCAAGGAGTCAATGTGTCTCCCTTGCGATCCGACACCATCCGGTTGGTGCAAAGCGGATGTGCATTCCATGGACTTCGTTCCGAAGATCCTAATCAACATCTCAAGGACTTCCTTAAAATCGTAGATTCTATAGACATTGATGTTGCAACTAGAGAGTCAACCGATTACGCCTATTCCAATTCTCTCTACGTGATCAAGCTAGTCAATGGCTTGAACGTTTACCCGCGGGATCCATCACCTCATGGGATGATCTCACCACTCGTTTCCTTGCTCAATTTTTCCTACCGGGGAGAACTACCAAGCTTAAAAATGATATCTTGATGTTCCAACAACGTCAAGGTGAAACTCTATATGAAGCATGGACTCGTTTCAAGGGCTTACTCCAAAAAGTCCCTCATCATGGCATAGATATTTGGCTCCAAGTCCAAATCTTCTATGACCATATCGATCTCTCCACAAGGCGAACCATTGACAAATCGGCCGGTGGCAAGTTACGTGATCTAAGTGCGAAAGAATCATGAGAACTCATCGAAGATCTTGCTCTCTATGACAACGAAAGTTGGATAGATCCCCGTGATTTGAACAAAATGGTCAAGGCAATATCTTTGCCTTCGAACAATTCTAGCAATTCCGACCGTAGGATCATGGAACTTGAAGGTTGAGTCAAGTTTCTCATGAAATCTTACAAAGCTCCTAAGCCTTCAAGCCAGGTGAGCAAAATCGCTTCTTCATGTAAATTGTGTAATGGCCCTCATGAAACTCATAACTGCATGGAGCTTCCAAAACATGCTTATAAGGAATTCACATCATCACACGTTGGTCGAGGTCCTCAAAACTTTGATGAGGCCTATGAGGCATGGAAGGATAAACCTAATTTCAGAGGATACCAAACTCAGAGCGTATCTTTCAATGATTCCTCTCCACTCGAATGATCCGAGCATTTTCCATCGCAGAGCACTCCTTGGCAAAGCTATGAAGATACCTTGCGAAAGTTCATCCTATCTCAAGAATTACAGTTATCTACGCTCGAGACTAAATTTAGACAACAGCAAGACGATATGAATAACAAGATTTGTAATCTGTTAACTGCTATTAAAGAGCACGCTGTTAATAAACCGATTCAGGCTGAAGAGGTCAAATCAGTTACCGTCATGAATCAACCAACCTCTCCTGTGAAAATAAAACGTCATATTAAACTCTTTAAACATCTGTCACCAAAGGCAAAAGACGTAAGGGACCCTGTTAACCCCCTGGGACCAATCCATTTTGTAAATACTATCACCACAATATCTGCTCCTACACCTAACCAGAGCCAACAACCAACTGGAAATTTAGGTCATAAAGCTAAGGATGAAACCTCAAGGTTAGACCACGAATTGGCCAAGAGCCCTACCAACTCATTCGAGGACTCTGTCACTCAAGAGTCTAGCAAGTTGAATGAAGTGAAAGAGAGATTGGAAGAGCATACGGGGAATCCAACAATTTTGGGTAAATCTGTTGTAGAGGAACCTGAAAAAAATCTGGTGGATATAACTAAAGGGAGTAGTGATAGGACTGAGGGAAGTAACTCTAAAGTTTTCAAGATTTCCTGTACTACTACGAATAGGCTCTTAACCGATACTCATAATGATCCTAACCTCCCTGTCAACATAATCCCCCTTTCCCTTTACAACGAAGCCTTCCCTGAACGTGCATTGTATGATAGAATCAATAACGATGGGGTAATAAAAGATTTATCAGTTATGATTGGGGAATTCGTCTATGACACCGACCTCACCGTGGTCGATGACATAGACCCTCTCACTAATCTAACATTAACCAACCTTGTTCTCGGGAAACCATTTGTCAATAATTCAGGAGTAATCCTTGATGAGAAGGATGGTAGTGCATTAGTCACCAATTGCGTCCAGAAGGTAATTTTTCGGAAGGGTAATGAGGAGGTGTACGAGTACCGTCCATCTCTGGAAGGGAATCTATATGGATCAAGGGATGGAGGATCGGGGAGGATAAAGCGGCATGATCCGAATAACCTCAAAATCCCCTGCATGATCGGTCATAAGTATTTCGATAATGTCTACATTAACGTATACCTAACTAAGAATTTTATGTCCCTATTCCACTATAACAATATCTGCAGATGGGGAATGATTTATAAGGGAGAGAATGTGGTTGGTAGAGATCATGAAATCCAGGTATTTGTAGGAAATATGGCATTCACAATGGAATTTACGATCGTGGACAACATCGAAGACTATGTCAACCCAAGGTTGTCACAAGTTATTTTCGGCGCACCCTTTTGTGAAATCACTAATTTAATGGTTGATGACCGGAACGGAATCATGACCTTCGCTGATGGAATTAGGAGGGTGTCATACCAAACACCATACAAGAGAAGGGATCTCAAGGGAATCGATTGTGACGGGCTTGATAAGCTAAGTTCCCAACTCATCTTATGTCACGAGGATGTTCGGAGAGGATGTAAGAACACTTCTGATTTATCATGTGGATTTTTTAAGGATGTTAGTAAACTTGGGTCCAAGTATCGGGAAGATGTCTTTGAGTTTGAAGACCCAAAATACCTGCACTATGAAAGCGATATCGATATAGGAGATGACCTAGAAAGTGAAACCAACGATGAGGTCACGTAGTAGCCCATGACCTTGAGTCTAGCTACAAGACTCATAAATAAAGAAAAGCGCTTCTTGGGAGGCAACCCATGTTTTGTGTGATTTTTATTTGCTTGATTGTTATTTGTTTCCATATGCATGCTTTATTTTTATTATTGGTAGATCATGTTTCAAAACTAAAATGGTGAAAATATTTTATTTTGTCGTTTGGCTTTGTCTTAACTTCATACAAAGGTATTTCGCAAAAGATAAGTGTAAAGGGAAACCCCAAATATGTTTTTAAGAAACAAAATTGATCATGATTCTCCACAATATTAAATGAACATGTATATTCGTATTTGTTAGAGTCAAATGCTTGTATCGAGTCATAATGATGTTTTGAAGGATTTTCCAGGAAGTAGGACAGTTTTTCCAGAAATTTTCAGGAAAGTTAACGTAAGAATTTCTGCAGATCACTTCTGACGGCGTTAGGAAGAAATTCCTGACGGCGTCATGTGTAAAATTCGGAAAATTTTGCTAGTTTTGTTTTTCTAACTGAGTCTTAAAGTTTTTGTTAAATCTTTAGTTTTATAAACTCCAGGGAATCTGCAAACATCATTCCACAAGCATTATATCTTAGTTATTGCCGCCGATTTTACGCGAGGTTGCCTTGTTTGTTTTCTCAGGTTTAACAGGTTATGTATGACAAGAAGATGATTTATATTTCTGGAAGGGAAGCTTTGATTGTTCATTTTCTTGGATGAAGATCTAACCTTTTTAACGCACTATCCATACCGAGCGAAGCAGGGGAGTATTTGATTTCATTCTTTTACCTATTTCACTTTTACATTCTTTAATTGAACATTGGGGACAATGTTCATCCTAAGTGTAAGGGGAGGGTAAATGATGATACCTTATAGGATACACTTTCACTTGAGTTTGTTTTTTTGATGGTAGATGTGTAATAAAACTATGAGAAATACTTGTTAGTGTAATTTTAGCGCCAAATTTAAAGTTTTTTACAACATTTAGGAGTGAAACTTTAGCCATAGCAAGCATCTCATGGATAGGAGTTGTATGACTAGCACAAAACCGTACCATTCAGAAAAATTTTCCACCCAAATATGTGAGGTTCACCTTTAGATTTGATAGGAAAAGCATTTACTATTAGTGCTTATGAGCGTACCGGTAGCATTTAGATTCTAGAACTTGCGTTAGTGATGCATCCCGAGACCACTAGTGAGACTACATTCGTGTAGTAGGATTTACTACATGATAAGAGGCATTAGGATCACCCTTGTGTTAAACCCGTATCATAATTACTTGACTATTTAAGTCATATTACTTGGCTAGTAAAGTCAACTAATTTTTCCCACACCTTAGCGTTGTACTTATTTTTAGTACACGAAACCCCTAGTACACCCCTCCGAGCCTATCTTTTCGTTTCTATCTTTAAGCATCTTATTTAAAGGAAGAATTTGTTACACCCCACTTAAATGTACACCCAAATCGCCTTAGCCTTTCGTGTATGCACTCATCTTTAGTGCATTATTGTTACATGTTTAAACCCTTAGTTAATTATCTAATTGATTACATGGTCGCTAAGTCGAGTCATATCTTTGTACATATTGTTTTGGGACGATTGGGACTCATGGGTAAAGTACTTATGTTATGGGGTAATCGGGAAGAACATCATATTATTATTCCCATATGTGCGTTAATCTTAAAAGTACTCAAAGTGTTTTGATTATCTTAATTTGAGTCATTAGATTAGTTTATTGTAAAGTATGTAAAAATTCAAGTGTAAGGGGAATGTTCATTCCCTATGATGTATTATTTTGGATGGTATGGTAAGAGTGTATGCTAAAAAAAAAAAAAAAAAAAAAAAAAAAAAAAAAAAAAAAAAAAGGACTATCATCCCGTTTCATTTTATGTTTTTGTTATTTTTGATTTATTAGCTTAAGTCGAGTCTAGTCTTGGCTTAGCAACGCCATATTGTAGATGTAATTAACCAAGATGATTAACTTGCCACCAGTAAAGATTGCATATATCCAACAAAATCGTGTATTCCATATCCCTACACCTAACGTTATAACCCTTTTAAAAGACCTCTTTGATAGTTTATCCTAGGTGCTTACACCATGTGGTGGAGGTTTGATCCTTTCCCAAGCCTATGGTAATCTATTTTGCTATGACAGGTAGTGAGAGATGTTTTCCATTTCCATATTGTGATATATACTTTATTACACCCGAGAGATGTGAGTATCTAAACACTATTTGTAAGGTGCTAGTGTATGACCTCCGTGCTTGTCTTTGGTCTTTAGTGGAACGATTATTTTTTGTAATTACTTTTATATTAGTGTTAAATGACCCCTAACTTGTATTTTGACTAGAATAAAAGCGCATTTGCTTGAGGACAAGCAAATCTCAAGTGTAAGGGTATATGATGAGGCGAAAAATGATCCGTTTTTAGGGGGTCATTTAAGCCGGAATTTGAATTTATTTGATCAAATATTGCCCTAAATCGTTCCTTTTGTGATTTTAGGTACTTTGGGAGTGAATTCTAGAAAAGGAAGCATTTTGGACGTTTTTGGAGCATAAAAGTGAAGAAAACAGCAAAGTCTTATTTTTCCTTGCTGGGAACAGTACCTGACGGCGTCAAGAGCAATTTGATGACGGCGTCAAGAGCAAAAATGGTGACGGCCTAGTGGAAACGTGACGGCGTCAAATCAAGGCCGTCAAGAGTAAAAATGGTGACGGCCCAGAATAGCAATACACATGACGGCGTCAGATCTGGATCTAGGCAATCCGATTATATTTTTGGCGGCGGGTTGACGGTGTCAGAAGTTTCTTCTTGACGCCGTCACCTTAGGACTTGAATAAACCCTAGCTCATTTGTAACAGTATTTTCAAGGGTTTTCACCCCTTGAAACCCTTCATGTTCAATTGAGATAAGTATCCTTTCAATATGTCTATGTGTTGTTTGAATATATCTTACGCTTGTCTTGATTTTAACATGCTAACCTAGATCTCTTGTGTGTTTTCTTAGATGTAATGAAACCTAGATGTTGATTATAGGTTGATTGCTTGTTTATAGTTGTAATGGATGAATGATTTCGATGTTAGTTTTAAGAAAACTGGCAGACTTCCATTGTGTGACATGCTTGAACGTCTCAAGAAACATGAACCAATGCGTACTAAGGTTTTTTATGGTTGTATTTAATGCATGAGCGAATTCTAGTGATCCCATGTTAGGAGCTTCTTGCAGGCTCGACATAGGAGTGAAGTAGGAGCTTATAGAGTTAGGGAAGTACGTACGCCACCCCACGATTGGTATTAAGGAATATAACCCGTCATCCAGGCAACTGTAACAAACAATTAACCTGTAAAAGATATCTAGGGAGTAGTGAAATCTAAGTAAACACAATTCTCCCATCTATTGTTCACACCATTAGTTTAATTAGCTTTATTTACATTTCTGTTATTTTATTTTGATTGCATCTTTAGTTATTGGGTTAGTTGACTAGCAACTAATTCCGCCCACTCTTCCAAAAACCGAGATTTTTACTTGCTTTCATAAAAACAAAAATACAAAAAGAATCATCCCTCACCTCTAGACTTAGTTTTTAGGCTTTCTAATTCTCGCGACACTATTCCTGAGTTGAACGATCAATCCCCCGGTACTTGTCAATATACTATACTACAACGATCAGGTATACTGCCTGGTGGGGGTTGTAAGCTTCTCGAGATCCCTCGAGAGGTAAAGCCTGGTGCAATTCCCACGCATCATACATATATATCAATAGCCGGCCTATAAGGTCAATGTATTCTAATCTCAGCGACGACAACGTACAACGACGTATATGAATTTCTTAAAATATATAGATAATACATATGACATGAATGGAACATATATGTAAAATATGTACACAAAAACTTGATACATTACGTTCGATTAGAATAATACATTAACAAAGAATAAAAATTAGAAGTAAAATCTCACATTCGAACCACATGAGTTGAGCGATAATGAGATATTTTCATAAGTAGTGCCCTCCTCCTCCATTATTATTGTTGGGAAGGAAATTGTTGAGACTAGAGCAAATGAAATGTAAAAATATTACTATTGTGATGATAAAATAGAAAAGGTAACTAAATAAATTTGGAGTTAACACGTGTCCTTAGTCCGTACAAATGAGGAGTGTCTTTTCTTTTCTTACAAGCTTCAATCACAAAATTTCAGTCACACCCACCTAGTTATATAGGATTCAGAATTTCAATCCATTACCTGCTCCCAAAAACTGATGGATCTAAATACCTTGATCTGTGTTAGAATGATACTTTGAGTTATACCACTAAGTATGCGGAATCTACTTAGTAATACTTAGAAGTTTGTTGTAAGTGAAAAGCAATTGTATATGAATGAGAAAACTGTATGAATCAAACTGTTAGCTTCAATATTAATAATAATAATAATAATAATAATAATAATAATAATAATAATAATAATAATAATAATAATAATAATAATAATAATAATAATAATAATAATAATAATAATAATAATAATAATAATAATATGAGTGATCTTTGTATCACTAGGGTTACAACCTTGAAGCTCTATCTAACCTTAACCTAGGACCTCATTTTATAGCACAAGGAGTCCTCTTCTACAAGATACATATAATGATAATAGAATAAGATATACACAAGATCTATTCTATATTTATCTCTACAAGTTTCCTAACAGTTATCCTAACAGCAGTGGTAATAATATGTACTAGCAGTGGTAATGAGTTTCCACTGCTAGTGCATTCTTCAGCAGTTGTAATCTTCATATTAGCCGTGGTAACTGTTAATATAATTCCCAATCCTCCCCTAAACTTATGATTACATGTAAATCAATAGTTTCTTCAAGTAGTCAGCATATGTGAGGATATGGGAATTCTTCCAAACACTTATCTTTTTTTTTCTTAACTCCTTATCAGCCTTTACACTTTGATTATAAATTCTCTGTAGCAAATCTTCTATGATTTCACTTCTTTCCCAACATCTGAGCTTAACTGTCATAAAGTAAGAACACCTGCTCTCAATGGATATTCTTTTTCAGCTAACATAAACACATCAACTCCATCTTGAGTAGAAACATGATGTACAGCACTTGAATCATAGAATTTCCACAAAGTATTCATATTGTGAGCTTCAAATCTCCAATGCCTGTCACTAGGGTCAGGTTCATATAATCTTCTAAAGTGAACCCACAACTCTTGAGATTTGACATCAACAAGTTCATCTTTCTTGAACTGATCTTGTATTATCCTCCACAAAGTATCCAGATCTTCTCTATCACAAGATCTAACAACATCTTCAAAATCTCTGCAGATGCTTGTGACATTACCAGTTCTGATAATCTTCCATGCAACACCAAAATCATCAGAATAAATTTCCCAACCAACTACTGGATATCTTGCTTGTAAAGGTTCTATATTCAGCACATCAGTTTCAATAAACATCATATTTGAAACTTGATCTTCAGTTAACTTGCTGACACCTTCCATTGCTTGAGATAACTTCCGAGTCTTCAATTTCTTAGCATCTTTAGATTCAAGACTCACACCTGACCTTTTTGACTTCATAAATTTAGGTTCTTTATCCATAGGGATGAAATGACTATCCTGCCTTTTAACCCTGTAATAAATTCCTTCAACTTGATCATGTGTCATTCCTTTAAACTGTGCCATCTTCCAATTTCCAACATGACAGCAATAGGTCTTCATCTCAACAATAATATGTGCCTTTGTAAGTTGTCTTGGTTTCTTTTGACCCTTTCTCACTGTGCCAATAATATCATCAAGAGCCTGTTGATTCTTCATCTGAATGAAGTCCTTTAATTGAGCAAACCTTTGATCTTCATTTAAAGTTGTATTAGCAATGAGTTCAACTGCCTTCTTCCTAATCACTGGATCATTTGCAATCAAGAACTCAATTTCTTCTTCAGTAGGCACATAAGTAAACATTGGAGGTTTCTCATGTAATATAGTTGGTGGAACAATAGAAAGTGGTTCTTCAATCACTGTTTCCAATTTATCCAACCTTTGAGCCTCCATGAAACTTGCAATCTCTTCCTCCTCTTGTCTTTTCTTTAGCATTGCAGTTTCATCTTTCACTAATTTCTTTGCCAATTCTGCATCATAATCTATCTGAGCTTGTTCTTTCTTTGAAATCTTCTTTGACTGTTGCTCAGATGATTTATCAACAATGTGAACTTTTCCTTTTTCCATTCTCTTTCTTTGAAATTCTGCATCAGCAACATCCACTACATCTTTATCTGTTTCCACTGTGTCTTTATGAGTTTCAACTCTTGATGGATCTAAACACCTTGATCTGTGTTAGAATGATACTTTGAGTTATACCATTAAGTATGCGGAATCTACTTAGTAATACTTAGAAGTTTGTTGTAAGTGAAAAGCAATTGTATATGTATGAGAAAACTGTATGAATCAAACTGTTAGCTCCAATATTATTAATAATAATAATACGAGTGATCTTTGTATCACTAGGGTTACAACCTTGAAGCTCTAAAAAAAACATATATCTAACCTTAACCTAGGACCCCCTTTTATAGTACAAGGAGTCATCTTCTACAAGATACGTATAATGATAATAGAATAAGATATACACAAGATCTATTCTATATTTATCTCTACAAGTTTCCTAACAGTTATCCTAACAGCAGTGGTAATAATATGTACTAGCAGTGGTAATGAGTTTTCACTGCTAGTGCATTCTTCAGCAGTTGTAATCTTCATACTAGCCGTGGTAACTGTTAATATAATTCCTGACAAAAACCATATAACAAACACACCTTTAAAAGTTAAAAACAAAACAATCTCTAAGGGGATGTTTGGTACGAGTGAATCGTAAAGAATGGAAATGTGATTGGGAATGGAATCGTAAAGAATGAGAATAGTTCAAGAGAAACAAAATGCATTACAATGTTTGGTATAAACAAAGAATCATATTCAGATAATATGACAAGAGGTAATTCTCTTGTTTGAATCAAACAAAGTTTACACGAAATGAAAAGATAATATCACACATGTTATCAGTTTCCCATCTTGCGATGAATCATCAAACGTAATTTTGTAATAAAATAATTACTTTATTCACATTACATATTGTAGTTTTATACTTTTATGCACCAATTTCAAAATAAGAGTTCATGGTAATCTGTGTGTTCCACAAAATTCATAGACTTCAGCTTTTTTTCATTTTTTTCCATAAATTCATACTGTACTATTTGTTTAGAATACTTTAATAAGTATAATGTACATGTTTTGAAATAGGTCATGTTATTTTGAAAATTCTGAAAGAAGTTGTTTGATAATGGAGGTGAATTGCAAATGAATCGTGAATTAAAGAGAAAACTATACTAGGGTTTTTTAATTTTCTTCCCCCAAAATAAATAGCATGTGCGATGCACGTGATATTGTCCTTCCTTTATTCGTGTATTTGCAATTCCTGGGTGGAATAGAGCGCTGGATATTTTTGTCTAAATATGATGATTCTTAACATTCTCCATCTTTTTTAAAGAATGAATTTCATTGAAAGGGAATCCTATTTTGATTCTCCGTTTCCATTCTCGGTAATACCAAACTAAGGAAAACGCTCTCATTCCATTCTTTGACTTTCCATTCCATCATACCAAACGTCCCCTAATTCTCTGTCACTCTTATCCAAATCCTCGTAAACCTAAACCCAATTACCAAACACACCCAATCACCAAAACCCAAAACGACACCGTACACCTCCATCATCTCAACAACTCCTTTTAAACAGACATCCCAAAACAAGCATTCTTTCTCTCAATCAAAATCAAAAGTAACAAAAATGGAACCAATGATTCCCAACGGCAACACACAACCGTCATCAACAACAAAACTACCAGAGTCATTGAAACTAGAACACCAATTGGTACGAGTACCATTCGAAGAGTATAAAAAAACAATCAGATCTAATCACCGTCACATCGAAAAAGAAGTCACTGCTGTTATCTCTGGGTTATTACCTGATTCTCAAAACGACGCCGTTAAGCATTTGAATTCACTTGTTTCTAGATTACAAGGCTTAAAACGCAAGGTATTACTATTATTTATAATTTGTTTATTTATTTTATTATTTATCTATTTTTTTAATTAAATTAGTTATTGATTAATTGAATGTTTTATTGTAAAACAGTAAATAATTGTGAAATGTTATATTGTTATATAAGTAATTTGTTTCTTGTTTATCAAATAATTTACGCGCCGTAAAACAGTAAATTAATTGTAGTTTGTACTTTAGGGGTTCGAATCTAGTTGAATTGATTTTATAGTTTATATGATTTAGAATGTAATAGTTTATTATTTGATCCAGATAGTAAAATGTAGTCGGTGGTTAATTAGGAAGGTAAAACAGTAACTAGCCGTAATTATGTAGTTTTCGAGTTGTACGTTTGTTAATTTGTATTTTATAGTTTATATAATTTAGAATGTAATACAGTAATAGTGTATTTTTTGATCCGGATAGTAAAATGTAGTCTGTGGTTAATTAGGAAGGTAAAACAGTAATTAACCGTAACTAGACGAATATCCGCGCAAAAGCGACAGTGTATAGCGGTAAATAATTATACTTGCAAACTTATGGTTTTGGTGTGACCTTTGCGGGTTGAGTTTGTAGTCATTGCGAGATAGAGAAAGTTTATGAGTTAAAATCAAAAAATATAAAAGTTTAAGGATTAAACAACATTTAAACTATTAAATTACTGCTATATGTTGTTACCATTTTTAATTAAGGGTATGTAAAAAGGAATTTGAAATTTAAAAGGGTACTTTGGGTATTTAAGTTTTTTAAGTTTTAAGAAAAAGTTATCCGTGCTTTATATGTAGTATTGATCGGGAGTCTTGATAGATTAAATGTAGTTTGAAATTGTGATTATCGGATTGACTGATTGTAAGGTGTTAGACTGATTAGGATTTATTGATAGTTGGTTATTTAGTGATTTGTTGTGAGTTGTGGTGAAATAGTTGGAAGATGGGAATCGTGTTGAGCAAATGCAAGCGCAAAGGTGCCGGGCTCGCCTTGAGCATTTGGAATCTGCTGATGGTGATAATATAGCAGAGTGGAGTAATACACGCTTGAATAGAATATTGGTGGATTATATGTTGCGAATGTCATACTATGACACTGCTAAAATCCTTGCTGAAAGAAGTAATATACAGGTAACTTGCGGCCTTGTTAATGTTATTTAACGAGTTTATGTACTTGTCCAAGTGTACTAATTTTTGGGATCTTTAATAGGGTCCGTGAATTTCTTAATTATCAGAAACTCTCGTGGCATCATTTTCAGATGTTTAAACCTGTAGTTTGTCTAGGTGGTACTCCATATCAGCTACCTTATAGCGAGTAATCGACCTAGGTGGGGAGTACTCGGATTGTTATATATAAATCTTGAAATTATATGTATGACATATAGGACCATAGATTTTTCACAGTATCCTAGAAATTTGTTTAGAAACGTTAACACAATTGTTCAAATACTTCAAGCTGAATTTTGACAAACCTGATCTTTTGGCAAATTTGGCTCAACTAGTTTTGGTAGCTAACCCTTTAGCGAGTAATAGCCCATTAATCGGCCCTTTAATCCAAGTTTTTCCGACACTTCTAAGATTACTTATCAAGGTGTTGTCGGTAAACATTTTCGTAAGCAGGAACCATCTAGGTCCCAAGAGGAATCTGTCTGCCAATTAGAAGGTCTAAATGTTACTAATATTTTTCAGAGTATTAATAGTAACACGGTCTTGGTTTGTTTTTTTACAGGATCTTGTTGATATAGAGATATTTTATGAAGCGAAAAAGGTTATTGATGCTCTACAGAATAAGGAGGTAGCTCCTGCGTTAGCCTGGTGCGCTGAGAACAAGTCTAGGTTAAAGAAATCCAAGGTATCCCCTTTTATTGTTTGAGCTTGTACTTGCTACCTCTCTTTCCCATTTTTTGGGTTGTGCTATTTATATGATATCTGCTGCTCCAAAACAAAAGCCTGTAATTGCTACTTGTATAAGAAAGATGGTGATGTATTGATTTTTTTTTTCACTGTGTACGTTTCTTTTTTGTAATATTGATTAAGATGTTTCGAGTTTCATAATGAGTAAATGTTAGAACTATGTTAATCTATTTAGTTAACGGTGAATCTATGCAATGGATAGTTGCACCTCGTCTATAATATCTGGTTGTGGCTATATTTGATTGCTGACTAACTGTAGTTGAACTGAAAGGGATGATTGGTTCATTGCTAATTTGGTCTCTTATATTTTGAGGAATTGGTATTAGCATTTGAGATTTGATTGCCGAGTAACCGTAGTTGAACTAAAAAGGATGATTCGTACATTAGTAAGTTGCTCTCTTATTTTCGAGGAATTGGTATTAGCATTTGAGATAGTTCATATTAGGGATGTCTCAAGTTTGTAGCTCGTAATTTCTGTCGATTACTCAATTAAGTTCTGGGTAATCTTTTTTAGTTTAGCGGGACTGAAATTTTAATTTTGATGAATAAAAATCGATACCATTGCACTCAGAAAAGTATGTCAGACAAATCAGAAAGTCCTGTTAAATCACAAAAAAGTAAAACAATTAAGTTCTTGATGATCTGTGTTAGTATTGCGGTGATGAAATTCTCATGAAATGAAATTGATAAAGTGCACCTCAGAAAGTATTTAATCTAGTATCAAGATGGTGGCTCCTCATAATTTCTCTCATGTGGTCAAGTTTCGGGTGATCTTATTAGTTTTGTGGGGATGAAATTCGTATTCTTATCTAATAAAGTTGATACAAGTGCACCCGGAAAAGTATTTAGACTAACTCATTTGATGATAAATGATGTTAGATAAATCAGAAAAGTATTTAGTTAAGGCGAGTAAAGCAATAGAAGCTTCTTTTTGTGATCATTCTGTTATGCTTGGTCTTTTAGACCCGGCAATATAGTTATGAGATACTTCTTACATCATAAGTGAGTGTTAAGTTCATAGATTCTAGAAGCTGTGGATGCTTCAAAAGTTTTGCTATATTTGGCTTCTGAACACATTAGGAACTAGTTATTTCATAGTACGTTAAAAATTTATTTCCTTTAAGATATCGTTTTGGAAGTTATAGAATTTAGGTTGGGAGTTGAGGGACTATCTATTTTTACAAATGTTCAATGTTTGCCAAAGTCGTTTGACACAGTTTGCATGCTAAAGATATTAACCTTTACAGGGAACTGGGGAAGTGCTTAGTGACAGAGTCATGTAGGGTTCAAAGATTGCCAAATATTATATATTTGTTAGGAATAAAGTAAAATACCTCATATTCATATTCAGTTGACTTTATGTCATTAAATTGTTAATGGTTATGTCATGTGCACAGTTATATGAGGTCATGTTTTTTTTCTTCTTCTTCGAGGTGGTGTTTACCAAACAAATGAGGAACATCTTTTTCAAAAGTAGTAGGCTAGCTATCATACATGAACACACACAGAGTGAAGTCATTAATGATAGAACTAAAATATTTTCCAGAGTGTATTATGATTATATGAAATAAGAAAACTTCCTCATATTTAAATTCAGTTGTCTAAATATCAGCATACCATCAATGGTTAGTAGTAATCTAGATGCCATGTGTAAAGATAGATGCAGTCATGTTCCTATTTAAGAAATAAATGTTTGAACACTTGTATTTCTGATTTGTATAGACCAGTTAAGTTGTTATGTGCGACAGATGTCATTTTAAACAATAAATGTTGTCGTGGTTAGTTGTCAATGTGTCTGCAAGGTCAACTCTGACAATTTAAAGTAATTGCTTGCCAATGATTAATTCTCAGAAGTTCTCGTGTTCTGTATAAATGTTGTTATTACTATAATTATATGATTTGTGTGAACATGGCTGATTTCAAGTGTTTTGTGATGACAGAGCAAATTTGAGTTTCAGTTGAGACTTCAGGAGTTCATTGAATTGGGACGTGGTGCAGACAAACTTCTGGCTGTTAAGTATGCTCGAAAGCACCTTGTACCATGGGCAGCTACATATATGAAAGAGTTTCAGAAAGTCTTTGTCACACTGGTTTTTAAAAGTGATACTGGATTAGAGAAATACAAGGTTAATGTTCTTGTATATACGTGCTTTGTGGAGTGATTGTAAGCATTATTTAGTTTTATAAAATTGTGGGACTACAATAAGTTACAAAAACATACCACATACGTTTAACCAAAATTACTATATGCATATTTTAGTGTCCTCAAATCTATCAAAGTAGAAAAAGATTTCGATCATATTTTTTTAAGTAATTGTTGCATTTGGGAAGGGATGAGTTTTGAACTACCTTGATCTGAATTACTTAGCATATAGAAACAGAAGGATGGCATAGTTGGGTAACAGGTTAAAACCGGTAATTTTTTGGTATGGTCAAAATGGGTTGGGTCAGGTTGTCTTTAAACACTGTTTGTTTTGTTTAATTGTTTTAGTGTGTCCAAATATGTTAATAAATATTATAATATCTCAATGATATTGTAAATTTTTTAATACAATAATTTAGAAGGTTTTAAGCATTTGATCTATTTTCTTTTTTGCTAATATTTTCTATTGACCTGTTAGAGATAAAATTTCACCCGAATTAGCCTGTTCACAAGTAAATGGGTCAAAATTGCTACAACTATTAGCGACTTCATGTGGCTTGAATCATATTTGATTCAAGACAAGTGTTGTTAATAATCATATGTCATTTTGTACTTGTTGTCTGTAAATGTTCACCGGGTAATTAGTGCAATCACACTAACTGACTTTGGTCTTGCGGCAGGTCTTATATGAACCAAAGCAATGGGATTTCTTAATAGATCAATTCAAACAGGAGTTTTGTAAGTTATATGGCATGACTTTGGAGCCTCTGTTGAATATCTATCTCCAAGCAGGCTTGTCTGCTCTCAAAACCCCGTATCCTAAATGTGTATTTTTTTAAGTCATCTATTTTTGTTTTCTTTAGGCTAGTTGTGCACTGCTCCTTTTCTTTATTATAAATGTGAACTTGGTTTATGCCTTGACCTAACTGCCTGGTAGATTTTGTTATGAGGATGATTGTACAAAAGAGGATCCTCTGTCTCAAGAGAACTTCAGGAAACTGGCAAATCCATTGCCCTTCTCCAAGCAGCACCATTCGAAACTTGTGTGCTATATAACAAAAGAGCTAATGGATACAGAGAACCCACCACTTGTCTTACCGAATGGTTATGTTTACAGCGAAAAGGTTAGAGATATACTAATTTGAATGACTCCTACTTTCTGCACATAGAGGTTAAGACGTTCTAGGCGGGTTTGGTTGTTCTGCAAACACTTCCGGTTCCTTTTTTTCTCATTATTACTTATTATCACGTTAGTTAAGTTACAAAAACAATTTCAGATTACGAAAACAATGTTGTTACAATAAAAATACAAGTATATCAATAAAAATGATTTAGGAAGTTCTATGCATTAAACATAGACTTTTGGCAACTTTAACCTATTTCTATTTTTGCCACTTCTTTTATATGGCTCATTTATTCAGTTGCGGTAAAATACAAACCAAATAGGCCCAGTATAACTTAAATTGTCGATGTAAATAAATTGTGCTTAAATTGACAATTAACTAATGTAAGTTGCACCGATGTTAGTAATTAACCCAAAGAAATACTACTCTTTCCCAGCACACATGATTTTTTTAATTGACCCAAAGTAGAATCTTAGTTCAAATATGTATGATTAAGATGAATTGATGTTTGTTCATGCTTTAGATAATCCTTATAAAGACTTCATAGTGTGCATTTGCATTCAATCATGTTTGTAATCGTTTAGAATAATTGCTGTCTTTGTTATCTTTTGGAACTGTGGGTCTATCACAGGCTTATGTAAAACTTGTATAGAATGTTATACCATACTTCTTTAATCTCATGCAAATATCAACTGTTAACTCAATGCACATTATGTTAGGAGGTGTTTGTTTAAGTTTTTATGAGGGGCTTATGAGCTTATTACCGTAAATAACTAAAATACGCCTACACAAGTGTTTGGGTACGCTTATAAGCCCAGGCTTATGAGCTTATAGGGGGTTTTTATAAGCCCAAAAGTTTGTGGCTTATTCAAGGAGGGAAGCTTATTTAAGGAGTATTTTATACCAAAAGATATTTATACCCCTTATTACAACTACTAATATACATATACATTTTGGCCATTTCACCTTTAACTACAATAAGCTAATCTAAGTCTAACCACTAAGAATGGGTCTGTGAGCTTATTATTTTTAGGCCAAAAAGTGCTTATGAAATATAAACTTAAGCTCAAAACAAGCCAAGACAAACACCCCCTTAGAACTATATTAGTGTAAGGCAAACATTATAAATACTGTTACATCATGACTAGATGTTGCAGTTTCGACCCAAACAGGCGAAAGTCCCACAAAGTGTGTTTAATGCATACAAACCTCCTAAATCATTAGAGTATGTTACAATGATGTTTTGCATGTGATTATTAGATAATTTGTTGAAATTCTCAGGAGAATTATTTGGTTCGTTTTGCAGGCTCTTCTAGAAATGGCTAACAAAAATGATGGAAGAATCACGTGTCCAAGAACAGGGTATGTTTGCACCCGAGAGCAACTTATCAAAGCATTTATCTCATAATCTGCCTACTAATTTGAGGAGTTATGCTACAACCTTCATTTCTTAAGTGCATGTATATGCTAATCACCATTACTTGTATTTGTTGTTTGTACCTAAACAAAGCATAAAGCTTCCCTTCATTGGAGAAACATTAAGTTAATGTCCAAATGTACAGTTTGTGCCAGATTCTGGGAAGTATGGTATTGCTTGATTTTAGAGGCACAGCCTGCAATTGTGATTGGTATTTTATCGTGATGAGTAAGCAATTTAGAGCTGGCAAGATGCGTGAGTTGGGTAATGGATCAAAACAAGATTTTTTGTTCTTGTCAAAAAGGGGCTGGTTGAACTGGTTTGATTGGCAAAACTTTTTTCAGCCATTTTCATTGCAGCTAAATACTTAACGATTTGATTATAAAATAATATAATAGACAAATAAATTCAGCAACTTGTTAGAATAAAAGGATGTTTTATGTGTTAAAGATAGACTTCAGCAATTTTTAACTCGTTTAACCCATTTAACAGGTTCGTTTTTAAGTTCTATATTGGTCAGTTTGACATATTCTACGGTCTTTGCTGAAAGTTTTAATAAGCATCGATCAAGAATGACTTTCTGCAACAATTCTTAAGCATACATCTTGTAATACATAAATAGCACTAGATGTACAATATTTATATTAATACATGTCTAATTCCTCGGAATTTTATGCAACGATCATAATCACATTCCTCTTTAGATCAATTTATCAACTCGGCCAGAAGTCATGATTTTGATGTTTTAAGTTTTAAGAATTTCATGAAACCAAATGCTACAGCTGGTTTCACTGAATTTCCATAATTGCACAACACTATATACAATGTCTCTCCGAGTTTGGGGATGCAACTGCTTTGTGTACAAAGCACAAAAGAGTAATTTCAAGTTGACGTCAACATATGTGTAATACTCTGTAATTTACCATATCATTTATTAATCATGTCATTTATTAATGCTAAACACCAAGTAATTCTAATTTAAAGATGATTAACCTATTTTTGCGAGTTAATTTATGTTTTGTTTTATTTTTTTATATATTCATACATATCAAACACTACATTCACCAGTTCACTCTTTAACCATATGAGATGTAACTCGAATACCTCACTTGCGTACCGACACTAAAACTTGAACACCGAGATAAATCAACCTATACAAACCTAATGTCACCCTAACACACTACCTAAACAAATAAACAAATATATAAACCCATGCTTTACTTTTGAACCTTGAAAAACCTTTGGATGATACACTCCTAACTACAAATTAAATAATGCCTAAAACATAAACAATTATATATATCATACTTACTTTTTGAACCATGTAAAACCCTTTGAATGTTATGTTCCTTATCCCACAACATACCACCTTTCTTTTCTTCCCTCGTTTCCTTTGAATAATACCATTTAGTTTCTTTCCAACTTTTCTTAGTATCACATGTTCCTACACATATCTACACCAATTTAATAAAGCTTTAACCCCACCTTTACTACATTTAACCTTGCTTTTAAACTTTGGATAATAAAACTAAAGAGGTGACAAGGCATGCACATTTTCCTCTTTTTCCTCTTTTTTGGTCAAATAAGTAAACAAAGACACCCCTTTTATTATATTTATTTTACTAGCTTAACAAGGAACATATAATATTATAAAAATCATGCTTTGTTACTTAATAAAAGGAAAAGGTAGTAGCACATTCATTTAGCACAAGAAAAATACATAAACACTTTTAACCTTTACTCCATCATTCACAAAATACATCCTAAACAAAATCAAACTACACTAATCTAACCGGGCCTATATTTTCTTCTTTCTTTGTTTTCTTACTTGGGCCAAGCAAACACAAACACAAGCCCACATATTTATTTCATTTCTTTTCTTCTTTCGATGGGCCGAGCCACAAACCAACCCCAGGCCCAAATTCTTAATTCATTCTACACCCACATATATTTGTTTCCTTTTCTTTTGCTTTTACTCGACACACAAAACACAAGCCAAACGAGCCAAGCCTTTATCTCCACCACTCGACCTTCCTTGTATGTTGCGTGTGGCAATAACCAAAAACCATACAAGGCACCCTAATGTCCCCTCCTAACACCTAGCCTAAACAATAAACAAACATATAAGCCATACTTACCTTTTTCAACCTTGTTTATCCCTTGTTTCATATGTCCTTAAACCACCCAACACACCACCCTCTTTTCTTTTTTTCTTTGATTCACTCGATGGTACAAGTCATAAACCAAGAATTGCCACCTCACCCTCACTTTTGTACCATACTTAAACAAGAACAACTCCATAGTAATCATAATCTAAATCCATAAACAAGTGTCTAGCCATGTCCCTATTCGACATAACCATTCAACCATGCTTCAAGACCTTACAACCTTTTCCTTGGTACCATGCAACAAGAGGATTATAATAATCCAAGCACCATACCTATACTTGCCTATATAAACTAACCAATACACCTTTTGTTTCTCACCAAAGCAAACACACTTATAACAAACAAACACTTCCCTCATTTCCCTTGTTAACCTACTGCCGAGCTAAAGAAATAAGAAGCAAGATATTCGAGTCCCTTTACAAGTTTCTAAGTTGTATTTGGGGTTTAGTTGCATTCGTGTGGGTTTTGTTCGTAAAGTCTAAGCTAGCATCATTTTCTTTCAAATTAGTTAACATTTTCCATTTGTGTCTCATCACCACCTTTTGGTCTTGTAAGTCCTCTACACTCTTTTCCATTCGTAACTTAGTAATTACTTAGTTATATTTATCATTGAAATCGAAACACATCATAATTCATTAAAACACTAAAACTTACAAATGTTAAAAACGCATAAGACATCTAAGAAAAAAGTCCATATCTTTTTATTTAAACGTACACTCGATATATCACTTATCACAACTCATTTCTTTTTAAGTATGTAAAATAAGTTGATTAAATAAGCTAACCTATAAGCTAATGCACACGACTTTTAAACCTAAAAGCTAGCTATGTCGAGCGTACCATTTTTTATTAAATCGTTGTTGGGCCTTAAACTGGGCCTAACGACCCAAAGCCTTTCAAAATGATTTTCACTCATAAGCTATTTCCATAAGCTTGTATAAGCTATAAAAATGAGATTTTATAAATAAAAACTAAACTTTTGAAAGTATAAATTTTGGACTAACTTTGCAAATATTTAACTTTCAGGTTAGAAATGTAACTTTTGTAAAGTCAAGGGTAACTGTTGTAACTATAATAGATTTTGAAAAACTTATATTTTCTTAAGTTAGAATTCATTTACATTTTTATAGAAAGTCGATACCAAAAGTATAACTTATATTTTTTTCGTAACAATCAATAACATTTAATTACGATAACAAATAAATAACATAAGTATTTAAATAACTTAACTTTTACAAACTGAAATATTTAAGATAAATATCACCAACTTTTTTCACAAACTAAAATAATAGTAACTCTCTATTAAACTCTAACTCGATAACATTTTTTCACAAACAACGATAATATTTATAAGATGATACTTTTAAACTTTAAGCACTTAAACACACAAATCCAACACTACCACGCTTGAAGATTTTCAAATCTTATCATTTCTCATCAAATCCTAAAACCAACAAATCTAAACCTATCACACTAATTTAGGTCGCAAGTCAGGTTCTATTCACTTACACCATTTGATCACTAATTGACTACTTTTCTACTAAGGTGAGTCATAGCTTCATTTTCTATCATTTAACTGTTTATTAAATATTTTAGGGGAGATACATGCTCAATTAATTTTTTTTATTATTTTTTTAAGTACTCTAAACTTTTACTTACTACTGTGAGTCCCCATTTTTCTGTTTTTTTAACTATTTATTAAACTCTTTGGGGAAGATACATGCTCAATTACTTTTACTTACATAGTTTTACTCACTTATCATAAATATTTACTCAAATTGATGCAACAACTCTAATTGTTTATCTAAAACATTTTTTTTTGAACGGCACTTTTATTAGAAAAAACTAGCAAGGAACTAGACAATTACAAAGACACAAGATGAGGATTTTTTAACCAATCAACCCAACTAAATGACACATTACATCTATAACAACTCCAATAAAAAGAGTACAAAACTACGTCATCAAAGATAGTCGCCTTAGATGGGGAATCCGCACCAAAAACACTTTTGTTAAGAAAAGAACAAATACGCCACCACAACCCAAAACACACCCCTTCTAACAACCTTTTATGCTTAGTAGGCATCCTGAGATTAACAATCCAAAAAAACCACTCATCAAACGAGCTCACCTCCATGAAATCCACATTCCACCAACGACAAATCTTACGAAAATTATCTTTAGCAATATGGCAATCAAAGAACAAATGCTTTGACGATTCTACCCCTCTACCACATATGGGACAAAGAATAGATGGAATGTCTATACCTCTACGGGATATGTTAAGGCGTGTAGGCAAACAATCCAATCTCACCTTCCATGCATGAACATTAACCTTGATTGGCACCGCTTTGATCTACCGAGTTTGAGGAGACACGTCCGGAAGTCTATTATGATCAACAAACTTTCTAACCGAGGCAACCGAAAAGTCACCCGAACCTTCTAAAGTCCAGGACCACCTATCATGTGAAACACCAAGGGAAACACCTTCAATAAAATTCATCAGGTCTACTAGTTGGGATTGCTCCGCTCCACATCTGGGGACTCTATGAAAAGAACTAATCAAACTCTCCTGCATAAGTTTAGAGGCCACATCGTTCTTCTTGTTTAACTCCAAATCGTATAATCTAGGGTATCTTTGTTTCAGCACCATATCTCCATGCCACACATCGTCCCAGAAATACGTATCTGCACCATTGCCTAATTTTTTCTGCATGTAACTGTACAAATCAATCCCTTGCGCCTTAAAATCCTCCATCTCCTGAACAATAACTCGCCAAATGGACTTATGACCAGCCTTCGAACCGTTACCAATATTCCCATCTTCACCATGAATCGCTTTAATAACCCTTGCCCATAACGAGTCTTTTTGAGTAGTAAATCGCCAAACCCATTTAAACATAAGAGCTCTATTTAAAGCATATAAACTAGACACTCCAAGTCCACCTTTCTCTTTGGAAGCCAACACGTAACTCCATTTTACCCATATCGACTTATTACTATTCATATCAACACCATTAAAAAAATGACATCGAATAGTCTCCATACGTTGAAGGACTTTCATGGGCACCTTGAAAATTGACATATGATAAATCGGAATGGACCCTAATACTGCCTTGAGAAGAGTTAATCTACCACCTATCGATAATGTTTTCATCTTCCATTTCGAAAAACGAGCTTTCATTTTATCCACGATCTCATCCCAAGCTTGAATCCGAGACATATTTCCCCCCACTTTTGAACCTAAGTAAGCGAAAGGAGCCTTAAGACTCCACATCCAATTCTATTTGCAGCTTGTTTCACTCTATCTTCATTTACCGCTATTCCCATTAGTTTACTTTTACTTAAATTAATATTAAGGCCAGAAGCACGTTGAAAGCACTTCAACACATATATAATCGTATCAATGTTCTTAGTACTCCATTGACCCATAAACACCGCATCATCCGCATAAAACATATGAGATAATTGCATCGATGAATCTAACACAATACCATTAAACATGCCCGCATCCACAACTCTCTTAAACGAAAGGTGAAGGCTTTCCATGATCAAAATGAAAATAAACGGAGATATAGGATCACCTTGTTTAAGACCCTTGAAGAATTGAAATTCCTCCGTAGGACTTCCATTCACTAAAACCGAACCCCAAGAAGATCGAAGACATTCTTGAATCCAACCACACCATCTCTCTCCAAAACCAAACTTTCTTAAAACATCATTGAGGTAATCCCAACGAACGGAATCATACGCCTTCTTGAAATCAATCTTAAAAATAAATGAGTGTTTTTTCTTCGACTTACACCACTCAAAAATCTCATTAAGAAACGACCCGTCAAGAATTTGTCTATCCACAATGAAATCCGATTGCACCTCGCTAACAATATCACCCAACACCATCACAAGTCGATTAGCCAAAATTTTAGCAATTATTTTGTATAAACTCCCAATAAGACTAATTGGTCTATAATCTTTCACCATTTTCGCGTCTGGAATCTTCGGGATCAAGTCAATGAATGATGAATTACATCCTTTGGGAATGAGCCCAAATTGAAAAAAATATTTCACCGCCGCCATCACATCTTTTTCAATTAAACTCCAAAATCTTTTATAGAAACCAAACGTGAATCCATCCTGCCCCGAGATTTATCAATGCCACAATCCCAAACCGCCTTTTTAATCTCTTCATTTGACACCTCAGCTTCCAAATCCAATTTTTGCATGGAATTCAACTGATGAGGGAACATCATATTTAAAATAGGCCACACATTTTTAGGTTTCTCGAAACGATACTTGAAATGATTAAAGAACTCATTTTTTTACCACATTTGGACTTTCAACCTAATTTCCTTCCAACAGAAAACCACGTATAGAAAGTTGGTTTCTTTTCTTATTAAGGATTCCGTGATAATATTTGGAATTCTCATCTCCTTCAATCGCCCATTTAATCTTTGCTTTTTGAGCCGTTTCCATTGCGTGCAATTTATCTATTTCTTGAATAGATTTGATAACCTCCATTCGTTTATTCATACTTTCAACCGAAACATCTCCTTTGTCAATACCCTTCTCCAACTCAGCATGCTCCTGCTTCAAAACCTGTTTTTTGTTTTTAGAACTTTGCCTCATACCATTCCACGCACGAATCTTCTTTTTAAGATATTTCAACTTATTCATCAAGTTTATCATAGCATTGGACGAATCCATAGGAGCTTCATTCCATACTTCATTGACAAGATTCTCAAAACCTTCCACTTCTAACCAATAATGAAAAAACCGAAATGGAATGGGCCCATAGTCATGCGTTGATTCACGCAACAGAATAGGTCGATGATCCAAAAGATATCTATCCAAGGAAATGGCTGAGAAATTTGGGCACTCTGTCATTAAACTTTCAGATATAAGAAATCGGTCAAGCTTACTCATCTTTGAAGCGGATCTATGGCTCCACGTAAAAGAGCAGCCACCAAGAGGAACCTCTTCTAAATTCGCCATTGCAATAAACGAATTAAAAGCATTTGCCCCTTGCACATTAAAACTCGATCCAAATCTTTCATCTTTAGTACGAACCTCATTAAAATCACCCATGATAATCACCTAGCCTTTCCAGTTAGCAATCACATGACCCAAATAATCCCATAACAATCTTTTATCAGACAACTCTTGCGGGGCATACACCGAAATAATAAGAAGTAATTTACCATTACTAATCCAATTGCCTCGAATCATAAAAAAATAATCTGATATCGTTGAACTTAGTTTCTTAAACGAATTGGAATCCCAAACACATAAAATCCCACCGGAATTACCAACTGAGTCGCTATGCACAAAATCAAACGCAAAATTACCCCAACATCTTTTAATATCAAACAACTGTATAGACTCCATTTTTGTTTCTTGCAGCGTAAGAAAATTCACCTTATTTGAAATATATAACTCCTTTACCCAATCTTTTTTAGCCTTAGGGTTAAGGCCTTGGATATTTAAGGATAACATATTCATCGAAAAACATCATCCACTCCTTGCGACTCAATGATATCTTCAATATTTTTCATACACCCTTCCATATTATATCCCATCGTTTGTCCCACCTTAATCAATTCATCCATCAAAGTTAATAAGGAACCGCCTATCCGAGGTACTTCAGCCTTTTTAAAATGTCCCGAGACCACAGATTCCAAGTCATTGGATCTATTATCCCTCGAAATAAAATTCATTTCATCAGAAACATTCCTTTCGTTACCATTTTCACAATCAAAACTCTTCCTTTGATTATCCATCTGGGCATTACTTTCGACATTCTCTCTTGGTGTAAAACAAGGAGGATACTTCAAGCTTTCCATTGTGCTCGACTCGTTATAGTTATTCAATTTATCCTTCTTAAGCAAAGAATAAATATTAAACGGATCCGCAGATTGCTTTTCATTATGATCATTTGGAACATCACCATCTATAGGTTTAGAGTTCTCCTCCTCAACCACTGTATCAGGAACCACCCTCGCTTCATCTTCCCCTTGCATCTCCTCATCACTCCCACCAGCATCTTCCTTAAAAGCTCCTTCAAACCGCTCCTCATCAGAATCGCTTTCCTCATCATTTTGTTCGTCAAAATCCGGAATCCATCCCGGAATCTCTTTAGCTCGCACTGTAAATGCCTTACCTTGATAGATGATTTTGAATGACTCAACGATATTAGACATACCCGTCGTGTACACACAAATTCTTTTACTATGAAAGTAGTCCTCCTCCGCGTTATCCACATTTAATAATGTCCCCCATTTAGATGCAATCTGTTTAAAAGTGTTTTTGGACCACACTTTTAAAGGGATACCCTCAATTTCCACCCATGTAACTCTTCCATCAATAGTGAAATCGCTAGACGCTTGAATAAGTTGAGTGAACCAAGAATTAGTTCCCGCACATGACAAAAACTTCACTTTTGACTCCACCGAATTGAAAAGAATCATAACCGACAAACCACCCAAGTATCTTAGTTCAATGTCGATAAAACCTTCATTCCCCAATACCACCTTCAAGTTAGCTAACGCTCCAAACTCCTTTACTTTACCATTTAAAAAACATGAATATTCCTGCTGATTCACACATGAATCATCAAGAACCAACACAGGGTTACTATTGCTCTCCCCATTCACATGAATCCGTCCTTTAACAGCATACGCATAAGAACTGGTATTATCCCTTTGTCCGTTATTTATTTTAACACCATTTGGAAAGTCTCTAGGCTTCCCATTCTGACTGACATGTTTACTACTATTGTGCTCCAAAGGCCTATTAAATCTAGCAACATTAGCATGAAGTCTATGACTACCAATCCACATCGTACACAAATTGTTAACCAAGCGCTCCACATTAAAAACATTTATAAAACGCACAAAACCAAATCTCTTACCAGCCTTAGATCTTCTATTAGGAATAAACGCATCTACCACATACCCATACTGCTTGCAAGCATTCCATAAGTCCTTAGAGCACACATGATTAGGGAAATTGGTAATGAACACTGAAGTGGAAATCCTCTGAACCTCATCCTCTTTGGTTCTCTTTTCTAGGTCTTTTTGAAATGGGTTACCGATAGGCTTAGTGACATTGTTTTTGTTTTTCCGAAAGGTCCAGGTCCATCCGTTAGCATCAGTATTGCGTGATAATCTTCCCATCTTGAATGTCCCAATCCAGGATTTGATTGAAAACTGGACGAAAATTGATGAAAATTGGATTTGCAAAATTGGGGGTTTGATTTGGAGTGTGATATATTGAGTGAAATTGATGTGATTATTTGATTGAATAGGTTTAATTTGAGGTGAATTTGGAACCCTAATTTATTTGAGGGATTTTGGGGAAGAAGAAGGCATCAACACTTTCTATACACTAAACTATTTATTATTACTTAAGTAACACCATTGCTAAAAGTCCCTCATATCATAAACCATTAATCACCTGCGGGTGAACGCGAATTTAGTGAATAGATCTATTGGAGACGACAACCCATTTGAGTTAACCTGGGATGGTAACCGAGTGCACTATATTTGAATTTTACTAGGAAGATAGCAACCTCCTACACAAGGGACCCATCATCTACATCACACTGTGATGTAGGTGATTATATCTTTTATGATATCACCCGATGTTAAGGTTTGAGATTCATGAGCTTAGGACAACAATTATTTTCACCCATAATTGTATTCGTTGCAATTATATTATCAAATTGGAAAACTTATGTTCAACTAAATTTTCATACAACACTATTAAAATTGTTCAAATGATTTTATACAAATACCAGGGTATCACCCAACCAAATGATTTTATACAAACACCAGGGTATCACCCAATCAAATGATTTTATACAAACACCAAGGAATCGACCAATTAAATAATTTTTTTACAAACAATATGAAATAACTCAGCAAATGATTTTATACAAATACTATGGATTTATTAAACTATTTACCCGAGTGTGGCACATAAACAAACTAGGAACACATAATATCATTGTCCATTATTTACTTTACTAAAATTGTCTTTTAAACTTGGAACTCTTTAAATAAATTGTTTTGCTTACAAACTATATGAACTCACCAACCTTTGTGTTGACCTTTTTAACATGTTTTATCTCAGGTAATTAAGAAGCATAGAAGGCACAGAGCTGGCATTGGTAACTTTGGGCCGACCTTTCAAATAAATAATATCATTTTTTTAAAACTCATCGCTACTTTTTGAGAAACATTGTTACTTTTGAAAACATAAATATGAAATTTTAAACCTTGAAATGTCTATGAATGACATCAACTTTTCAAAACGCCTCTTTGAGGTCGTTTTCTATAATTATGACTATGATCTAAAAAGTAATACCCCGATTAGTCTTCCGCTGCTCATCAAAAATTATCGGGGTGTTACAATATGTATTGTTATGGTAATACCCAGATCAAATAGAAATAAATCACTGTACTTGTAAAATAGCAAAACAATGATTGTTGTAATTTCATGAGACATAAAGTAGGAATATCAGAACAACTTAATGTTACTCCAGAATGCAAAAAGACTGCATCAAGGTTGCCCAAAAGTGTCACCAAATTGGTAACACGAAAAATGATATGTGTATTCGCAAGGGAAAATATACATCACTGGTTTTCTTTCTGTGTTAATTGCCTTGATTTACAGTGTTGAACTTCAAAACAACAATGGAACTTTTGGTATATCTTTTCAGAGTTAGGATCAAACGAGAAGAAAAATTAAAATGAGAAAGGTGAGAAGAAACCAAAACAACACACTTTGATGCTAGGATTGCGACCACGCAAAAGGTTTTACTTCTAAAGGGATCTTGAGAAGCTTGCAATCCTCCAGGCAGTGTACCTGGTCGTTGTAGTGTAGTATAGGTATGTCCGGGGCATTGATCGTTCTCTAGGGAAATAGTGTCGTTAGGTTGAAGTGTAAGACAATTTAAGCATAAAGGTGATGGATGATTCTTTTTTTATTTTTTATATTTTATGAAAGCAAGTAAAATCTCGGTTTTTAGATGAGTGGGAGGAATTAGTTGCTAGTCAACTAACCTAAAAGCTACTTATAATAAACAAAAATTAATATAACAAGAAAAGTAAATGTAGTGAACTTCTTATAATGAGACAAACGTATTTACTTAGAATTAATTACTTTCTAGTTATCTTTTATTGAATTGTTGAATGTCACAGTGCAGTTGTTTTAGTTGAAGCGTTGCATTCCTTAATACCAATCGTGGGGGTGTGCTACCTTCCCCAACTCTATGCATATCAATTTCACCTACAACCGTAAGTCAATTATGCAATCATAGGAATAAACCTCAACTCACGCATTAAATAAAACGAGAAAAACCTATACTGCACATAAGGTTACGTTTTCTAAGATGTTTAAGCTAGTTACACAAAGGAGGTCAGCCAGTTTTCTTAGCCTAACGTGAAACAATCAACTAAACAATAGACAACGCAACAATAATCAATAACTAGGTTTCATTAGATCTAAGCAAACATTAAATAACTTAAGCTAGCATGTTAAAAGGAAGAAAAATAAACAAACAATCAAACAACAAATAAGCATATTGAATGATTAAAAGAGAACTTAACTTCAATTAAACATGGAAGAAAAGAGGCTCTAAAAGCCTTACAAAAGCTGTGAAATTCGTTCTAGGGTTTGAGTCTCTAAAGTGTCACACTAATGAATGAAAACTCAAAAAGTATATATAGATTTACAAAGCTGACGGCGTCAGGTTATAGATCCTGACGCCGTCAGACCGCCGTGATTAGGGTTTCTTCTTGTGAAAGTCGACCTTCTGACGTCGTCGCTCTTTGTCTTCTGACGCCGTCAGGTTGAGTTCTGACGCCGTCATGCTTTAAGCCTTCTAAGATGTGTCTTATAACTTTAACACTAGACGTCCATATCCTAATTACACCTGACGCCATCAGGTGTAAAGTCTTCAAAAGTTCACTGATGAGTGCTCAAACACTCATCATTTTTGGTCTAATCTGAACTGCAAAACATACAAAAACACTCAGAAATGCATCAAAATACTACAAAATATTTCAAAATTGTGTTTTATATGTTTTAGATGCAAAATGAGTAAAAACTGATGAAAAATGTACAAAGTTTGCAAAATTGGCAGTTTCAGTCCCTCAAGTTTCAAAATTTTACAAAACTAGTCCCTGAGCATTTTTATGAAAGAAAAGTCAACCTAAGGAATTTAAAAGTCAAAATTTATCATAATTGGTCCTTGGGTGAAAATTTGAGAAAATGTACAAAAATGGCCCCTCAAGTTTCAAATTAGGCAGTTTTAGTCCCTGGGAATTTTAAAGTTGAAAATATCTTTTATGGCCCTTATATTGTTGGAATGTGGCAAAATTGATCCTTGGAAATATCTTTGGATATTTGGCAGGTTTGGTCCTTAATTTTCAGAAAGTTGCAACATTGGTCCTTGTGGTTTCATAGTTATATATACAAACGGACCTTTGATATTAATACAAACCCAACACCACCCCATCCTTATCACTCCAGCCCACCACACATTCAAACCCAACACCTTAAACCACCACAGGCCCATTCCCTAAGGCCCAACCCCATCCCACGTTTAATATTACTCAGTCAAACCCCCGTTTGACCACTCATCCCCCTCATCTCCACACGTGAACCCTAGCCCCTGCTACAACCTGCAATCCCAACACCATCATCACCCCTACATCTCCCCCCTCCTGCCAATACTCACCCTCTACTACCTTTCCACCATTACAATCCAAATTTTGTCCTCTGCCACAAGAAAGACCCCCAATTGGATAAAAACACTTTTCCCGCCAAAAGTGAATTAAGGGCCAAGATGCATTTCAACTCATCCTACGATCCAGAAACAAAATGGGAAAGCTGCTGAGGAGTGAGAAGAAGCCTAAAGGTTCAATATAAAAGAAAAAAAAAGAGAAGCAGAAAGGGGAGTAGATTTCAATAGATTTTTAGGGATAGTGTAACGTAGTTTAATCAAAGTAGTGTAATCTTTACTGTTTCTCAATCTTATTTCCAGTATTGTACTCTTAATTTTAAGTTGAAATCAAAGTATCAGTTTCATTGTATATTATTGTCAATCAGCTTAAAATTTTATATTGCTTTAAACTTTGAGATTTCATGTGCAAGCTTCCATTACTGCTTTTATAAGCTCAGACAAGCTCACATAGCTTGTTGTAAAATTTTCCTTTCTTTTAAGTTGTTTTCCAAAGGACTTATTCAAGTTTTTAAGAAAATCTTAAAGTACCACAAATTTAGTGAAGAAAGAAATGAAAGAATGAAGAAGCAGAGAAACAGAAGCAGAAGCAGATGGTGGTTAAATTTAGTTTAGAGTCTCAAGGGAGCATATAGGTGGGTCCTTTGTTCATGGTCCTCAGATTCTTCACTGCTTAGGCTCACAAGTAATGCTTTGAATCTAGATTTCCAATTTTGTGCATTAGATGTTATTTGTTGCTTTTAAATCTATTTAATTGAGTTTATTATGGATTAGTGATAGTAAATTAGTTAAGTTACTTAGTGGTTTGGTCATTTACTGTGTAAACTAGAAAAACTGATTACAATAGGGGTGTTTGGATTAAGTTAGTTTTGGTGATAGAATTGGTTTCAGAGGTTAAAGTCAGTTGCAATAGCTCACTTAGGGTTAATATAGTGAACTGCAAGTTAAAATTCAGTAGTGTATTAGGAGAAGTCAAAAGTTTGCTTATAAGTGAAATCTGTGCAACTGTTGGTAATTTTGGAATCCAAATCATCAATTTGGCTTTTAAACTTGTTTAGCTAACTTGAATTAGTTTCATTTAGGGTTAATGTATTACTCTTAATCGTCTAGGAGGCATCAAATTTCATTTAAGTCAAAAATTGTAAAAAGTTTAAAAAGTCAAAAGTGCATGCTGAAAAAAATGGGACAGATTTCAATTGAGCTCCTAGGGTTTAATTCTGGTTTGAAGTAGATCAAAATTGAAGTTTTGCAAACCTTGGTAGCCTGTTTATCAAATTCAAAAAGAAAAATTCAGTTTGGGATTCATTTACTAGTTGGAATTTGAGTCCAAAGTGACCCATTTGAGCCAAATCTGCCCTGCACCCAGTTGTCCATTTTGACCCGTTTTTCCTAGGGCCTTATCTTGTTCATTTGTTGGCCATGATGCTTGATTTTTGTTGCTCTGGAAACCCACCCATGCTGTCTTGTTAGATGAACAATTTGTTTGAGCTTAGAAGCTTGTTTGTTAGCTTGAAATAGCTTCCCAAGTCACCCTTTGGACCCATATGCTGTTGATGCATCAGCAGCCAACTGAGCTTGTTTGATCTCATTGTAGTTTTGATTCTAGTTGTTCAAATGATTGATGGTATGTTGTTTACTTATGTGTGGGACTGTGTTTGCCTGCTTTTAGTTTTGTTCTAGCTTATATGCTTATTTAATTAGCTTTTAGCTTCTCACTAAACCACTTGAAACACTTAAAACCTTTACTGTTGGTCTTTTAAGCTTGTATAAGCTTATTATGAGCTTTTCATAAAAGCATTTTTCACAAAAGTTTGCTTATTAATGTTGGTAGTTAGTTTTGCAACAGAAAATATCAAAAAGAAAAAAAAGTGCAAAACCAGGGTCGAACCCTGGTCTCCACTCTCACAACACAACACACCAACCAACTGCCCTTGGGACTTCTTTCAGTTATAATCCCCTTCCATTTCCTTTTAACACCATTTTTCCCTTTTTGTCCAAATAAGCTGTTTCAGCTTATTTCTGAGCTTATCCGTACCAATTCCCCCCTCCTCTTATTTTTCCTAGGTTTCTGTTACTATATGGTACTTGTGTAAATTTTTCCAGAAATTCCACTTTTCATTTAATAGTTATAATAATTAATTTTAGTTTTATTAATTTTAAATAAAAAGGCCAAAAAGAAATCTTTGTACTGCTTATTTATAAGCACTCATAAGTTTTTATATTTTTTTTAGTTTCTGTTAGTATAAGGTATTTGTAGAAAAAGTTTTATTGATTTAAGCTTTCATTTAGTAAATATAATAATTTAATTTAGTATATTTAGTCTAATTAATATAAATAGTTTTTAATTAATAATAATTAATTAAATAGTTATAAAAATTATTTTCTTTTTCTAATAATTTTCTTTTATCATTAGGTTCGTAAAAATGTAATTTTCATGTTCGTAGGATTAGCGTAGCATAAATTTCACTTTTTATTTCGCGCACTAGCCTTTATTTTAATTTTAACTCGCGTTTCATTTAAATAACTTTTGCGATTTTAAATTTAGGTTACGTTTGTAAAAATAGTTTGTTAAATAAAGAAAAACCAAAAACATAAATAAAGTGATAGCTTCTATTTAAGCCGTGTGGCTTATTTTTCTGCTTATGTATAAGAAATTTCTGATTTTAAGTTTTTAGATTACGTTTTAAGTTAATTAGGTTTCACGTCATTGTTAATATAGTTCGTTTAAATCGTTCTCATTCGTATTTCCTTAGTGTAATCATTCAAACCCTTATATACCCTTTCCTGTCCAAATTCACCCGATCACAAACCCGTTTTTATACCATCACACCTCGTCGGGACATAACGACCCGGGGAAACACTGTACTTCCGCGGAGAATTGGTTTTAGACGTTTGAGTTGGTTGACCATTACCTGGTCAATTAGGTTGACCGTTTGGGACCAATCAAATTTTGGCACCGCTGCCGGGGAGGTGTGCGCACTATTCTAAACGGTTTTTCTGATTAGTGAATCGGGATATACATCCATTGTATATTTACCACCCTTGTTCATATTATCTTATTATTATCATATAAAAACAAAACTGTTCCCAAAAACTTTTTAAAATAAGTTTTCAACGAACACAAAAAACACAAAAACATTTTCTTTATCATTTGTACAAAATGTATTTCCAAAAATCCAAAAAAATTCATCTTTACCCTCCTACCCTTTTGATTCTTCATTCCTACCCCTCCCAAACCTTTTGATTCTTTCTATGTCTCATCCACACTTTCTGGTTTGCCAGTGGTGTGGTAGTTCTCATAATGGTGGTAATTGCCCCGGTTGTGCCATGGTAGAGTCAGGAAACGGGTCTGTCTATAACCAAGATCCCTATTCTTACCATGACACGACTGATTTATTCCATCAGCTGCCACACCATGATACTCAGCAGTTTTACTGTTGTGAGTACTGTGGTGGTTCACACTACAGTTCTGATTGTCAATCAGGAAACACGCTTGTCTATGAGCAGTTTCCTGATAACAATTATAACTTTAGCACATACGACTCACAGCCACATCAGTGTTACTGTTGTGATTACTGTGGAGGTCCGCACTTCAACTCCGATTGTCAAACAAGGAATCCATTTCCTTGTAACACTTTTGACACATCGTATTATGACGAATCTCCATCTCCACCAATTCCTCAAAGTCTTCTCCTTGATCTCTTGGATTTAGTGAAAGACTTGAAAGGAATAACACATACCCCAGACATACTCATAAAAAATCTATGGAAGAATTGCTAGCTGAAGAGCAGGCTGCTAGAATAAATGCCCAAGATGCCTATGAAAAATCTATTCGGGAATCAATTGCAAGAGAAAAAGCAGCCAGATCTAGCTCTCAGTTCCGTTTTATTTCTGATGACAGCGATGATGAGGATACACTTGATATCCTTCAATTCTATAAAGATCCATCAAGTTCATCAGTTGATATCCCAGCAGTTGAGATTCCATCTCAAACAACTGTTATCACACCCGAGGTTCCCACTCACTCTTTGATCATGGGGGACCAGCATCTTGACACTGTTCCTGATAAGGAATCGGACGAATTCATAAAGTCTAGTGTTGAGAACCTTGTCCCAATCCCAAGAGAGTCACAGGGAACTCTTGAGCATATGTGTGGTATTCCTTCCCCTCTTAAGTGTTTAAACGATCATTTTGAGACTTTCTCAGATTTTAATGATGATTGTACATCTCATGGAGACATTGAGTATATTGAGGCATCACTCCCTCAGACTGATGTTGATCCTCTTCTTGAGGAGTTCGCTGATGAACTTAATCACATCAATACACTTTCATCGGAAAGTGATGATGGTCTCCTTGACTTCGAAGCCGATCTGGGAGAAATTGAAAGTCTCCTATATCATGATCCGTCACTCACTTCTGATCCCGACAATCCAATAGAGAATGTTAATCTCTTGGTTCCCGAAACATTCAACACTACTCTCACCAATCCTCTATTTGAATTCGAATCTGAATTCACTTTGATTTCTGATAATCCACTCTTTAATATTCAGAATGAGGATTGTGATGAGTCTATTCCGGAACATGAGTTCACAGATTAACATCTTGTGAATAATTCTCTTCATGAGGAGTTCTCCGGTGAACTCACTCATCATATCATGACTCCTCCGGAGTTTGATATCCCGGGGGGAGATGCACTCAATCATGAGAATTTGCAAATTCCCACCCACCCTCCCGGGATATTTACGAGCTTAACCCTTGCAATCCAAATTCAGGCTAATGAGCCTGCTTTCGAGGAAGAAAATCTTATCATGATTTTCATCATGGTTTTCTTCCTTTTCTTCACCTATAAGGTGACTTCTCTTGTTCTTCACTCCTTCGGGAATGAGGACACCATCTTTGACCCCGGCATTTCCATGTATCATTATTTTGAGCCGGGATTATATCTCATCGGTGTGGAACTTTCACGTGCTTCATATGTTGGTCCAAACATTTTGAATGAAAGTCCGATGGAGATTATTTCTTCCACATCATGCTTCCCCAAGGACAAATGAATTCGGGGTCGAGTCAAGCTAGCGACTCGATAAACAAAAACAGTAGCATGCTTATAGGGTTTTCACCCTAAGTGTGGGGGAGTCCCCCATGCTATGGTTACTTATGAAGTGAAAATACAAAATGGTGTTTTCCACGCTTAGCTTGCAATGTTGCCCTTTTACGTTCAAAATGTCGGCATAATAGCCGGGACTTTGAATATTGAGGACAATATTCATCCTAAGTGTGTGTGGCGGGGGGGGGGGGGGGGGGGTATTCGCTATTCTAGCGAATTTTATCACATTTTACTATCTAATACCCCCGTTTTAGCCAAAATTTAAAAAAAAATTTCACTGGTGCTTCAAAATTTTTGTGGTAATCAGTCCGCCTTGTCTAACCGACAAAAGGGATTGGCTAGTCTAGGAGCAAACGGCTCTTGGTAAAGACATCTCAAATCCGTTTATGGCTTGCAATTTGCCCAAAATTGTATGGTACCTCAACTCGCCATATCCTAAAACGCGAATGAGTTGGCTAGCCCGCAAGATTATGGCTTGTGGTAAAGGCAGTGGAAAATCCATAATTGGTAATCAGCTCACCAAGATGTTGACTATTCCATCAAGAGTTGGCTAGTCCAGAAGCAAACGGCTTTTGGTAAAGACTAATCAAATCCGTTGACAGCTGGTGGTTTGCTCAAAATCACACGGTTATCAGGTGTACCACAGTTCTTACACCTGGCTACTCCAGAAGTGATGGCTTTTGGTAAAGAGTTTAAAACCCATCAAGTTTTCAAAACAGTTATTGCTATGGACTAGCAATAGTTTAGCGTGCAGGATTGATGAGTGCTCAAATACTCATCATTTTTGGTCTAATCTGAACTGCAAAACATACAAAAACACTCAGAAATGCATCAAAATACTAAAAAATATTTCAAAATTTTGTTTTATATGTTTTAGATGCAAAATGAGTAAAAACTGATGAAAAACGTACAAAGTTTGTAAAATTGGCAGTTTCAGTCCCTCAAGTTTCAAAAATTTACAAAACTAGTCCCTGAGCATTTTTATGAAAGAAAAGTCAAACTAAGGAATTTAAAAGTCAAAATTTATCATAATTGGTCCTTGGGTGAAAATTTGAGAAAATGTACAAAAATGGCCCCTCAAGTTTCAAATTAGGCAGTTTTAGTCCCTAGGAATTTTAAAGTTGAAAATATCTTTTGTGGCCCTTATATTGTTGGAATGTGGCAAAATTGATCCTTGGAAATATCTTTGGAAATTTGGCAGGTTTGGTCCTTAATTTTCAGAAAGTTGCAACATTGGTCCTTGTGGTTTCATAGTTATATATACAAACGGACATTTGATATTAATACAAACCCAACACCACCCCATCCTTATCATTCCAGCCCACCACACATTCAAACCCAACACCTTAAACCACCACAGGCCCATTCCCTAAGGCCCAACCCCATCCCACGTTTAATATTACTCAGTCAAACCCCTGTTTGACCCCTCATCCCCCTCATCTCCACACGTGAACCCTAGCCCCTGCTACAACTTGCAATCCCAACACCATCATCACCCCTACATCTCCCCCCTCCTGCCAATACTCACCCTCTACTACCTTTCCACCATTACAATCCAAATTTTGTCCTCTGCCACAAGAAAGACCCCCAATTGGATAAAAACACTTTTCCTGCCAAAAGTGAATTAAGGGCCAAGATGCATTTCAACTCATCCTACGATCCAGAAACAAAATGGGAAAGCTGCTGATGAGTGAGAAGAAGCCTAAAGGTTCAATATAAAAGAAAAAAAAAAAAAAAAAAAAAAAAAAAAAAAAAAAAAAAAGAGAGAAGCATAAAGGGGAGTAGATTTCAATAGATTTTTAGGGATAGTGTAACTTAGTTTAATCAAAGTAGTGTAATCTTTACTGTTTCTCAATCTTATTTCCAGTATTGTACTCTTAATTTTAAGTTGAAATCAAAGTATCAGTTTCATTGTATATTATTGTCAAGCAGCTTAAAATTTTATATTGCTTTAAACTTTGAGATTTCATGTGCAAGCTTCCATTACTGCTTTTATAAGCTAAGACAAGCTCACATAGCTTGTTGTAAAATTTTCCTTTCTTTTAAGTTGTTTTCCAAAGGACTTATTCAAGTTTTTAAGAAAATCTTAAAGTACCACAAATTTAGTGAAGAAAGAAATGAAAGAATGAAGAAGCAGAGAAACAGAAGCAGAAGCAGATGGTGGTTAAATTTAGTTTAGAGTCTCAAGGGAGCATATAGGTGGGTCCTTTGTTCATGGTCCTCAGATTCTTCACTGCTTAGGCTCACAAGTAATGCTTTGAATCTAGATTTCCAATTTTGTGCATTAGATGTTCTTTGTTGCTTTTAAATCTATTTAATTGAGTTTATTATGGATTAGTGATAGTAAATTAGTTAAGTTACTTAGTGGTTTGGTCATTTACTGTGTAAACTAGAAAAACTTATTACAATAGGGGTGTTTGGATTAAGTTAGTTTTGGTGATAGAATTGGTTTCAGAGGTTAAAGTCAGTTGCAATAGCTCACTTAGGGTTAATATAGTGAACTGCAAGTTAAAATTCAGTAGTGTATTAGGAGAAGTCAAAAGTTTGCTTATAAGTGAAATCTGTGCAACTGTTGGTAATTTTGGAATCCAAATCATCAATTTGGCTTTTAAACTTGTTTAGCTAACTTGAATTAGTTTCATTTAGGGTTAATGTATTACTCTTAATCATCTAGGAGGCATCAAATTTCATTTAAGTCAAAAATTGTAAAAAGTTTAAAAAGTCAAAAGTGCATGCTGAAAAAAATGGGACAGATTTCAATTGAGCTCCTAGGGTTTAATTCTGGTTTGAAGTAGATCAAAATTGAAGTTTTGTAAACCTTGGTAGCCTGTTTATCAAATTCAAAAAGAAAAATTCAGTTTGGGATTCATTTACTAGTTGGAATTTGAGTCCAAAGTGACCCATTTGAGCCAAATCTGCCCTACACCCAGTTGTCCATTTTGACCCGTTTTTCCTAGGGCCTTATCTTGTTCATTTGTTGGCCATGATGCTTGATTTTTGTTGCTCTGGAAACCCACCCATGCTATCTTGTTAGATGAACAATTTGTTTGAGCTTAGAAGCTTGTTTGTTAGCTTGAAATAGCTTCCCAAGTCACCCTTTGGACCCATATGATGTTGATGCATCAGCAGCCAACTGAACTTGTTTGATCTCATTGTAGTTTTGATTCTAGTTGTTCAAATGATTGATGGTATGTTGTTTACTTATGTGTGGGACTGTGTTTGCCTGCTTTTAGTTTTGTTCTAACTTATATGCTTATTTAATTAGCTTTTAGCTTCTCACTAAACCACTTGAAACACTTAAAACCTTTACTGTTGGTCTTTTAAGCTTGTATAAGCTTATTATGAGCTTTTCATAAAAGCATTTTTCACAAAAGTTTGCTTATTAATGTTGGTGGTTAGTTTTGCAACAGAAAATATCAAAAAGAAAAAAAAATTAAAAAAAAAAAAGTGCAAAACCAGGGTCGAACCCTGGTCTCCACTCTCACAACACAACACACCAACCAACTGCCCTTGGGACTTCTTTTAGTTATAATCCCCTTCCATTTCCTTTTAACACCATTTTTCCCTTTTTGTCCAAATAAGCTGTTTCAGCTTATTTCTGAGCTTATCCGTACCAATTCCCCCCTCCTCTTATTTTTCCTAGGTTTCTGTTACTACATGGTACTTGTGTAAATTTTTCCAGAAATTCCACTTTTCATTTAATAGTTATAATAATTAATTTTAGTTTTATTAATTTTAAATAAAAAGGCCAAAAAGAAATCTTTGTACTGCTTATTTATAAGCACTCATAAGTTTTTATATTTTTTTTAGTTTCTGTTAGTATAAGGTATTTGTAGAAAAAGTTTTATTGATTTAAGCTTTCATTTAGTAAATATAATAATTTAATTTAGTATATTTAGTCTAATTAATATAAATAGTTTTTAATTAATAATAATTAATTAAATAGTTATAAAAATTATTTTCTTTTTCTAATAATTTTCTTTTATCATTAGGTTCATAAAAATGTAATTTTCATGTTCGTAGGATTAGCGTAGCATAAATTTCACTTTTTATTTCGCGCACTAGCGTTTATTTTAATTTTAACTCGCGTTTCATTTAAATAACTTTTCCGATTTTAAATTTAGGTTACGTTTGTAAAAGTAGTTTGTTAAATAAAGAAAAACCAAAAACATAAATAAAGTGATAGCTTTTATTTAAGCCGTGTGGCTTATTTTTCTGCTTATGTATAAGAAATTTCTGATTTTAAGTTTTTAGATTACGTTTTAAGTTAATTAGGTTTCACGTCATTGTTAATATAGTTCGTTTAAATCGTTCTCATTCGTATTTCCTTAGTGTAATCATTCAAACCCTTATATACCCTTTCCTATCCAAATTCACCCGATCACAAACCCGTTTTTATACCATCACACCTCGTCGGGACATAACGACCCGGGGAAACACTGTACTTCCGCGGAGAATTGGTTTTCGACGTTTGACTTGGTTGACCATTACCTGGTTAATTAGGTTGACCGTTTGGGACCAATCATTCACTGAGGCGACGTGTGTTAATTTCCAAGCTCCAAATTATCCAAGTGATGGCGTCACCAATTAAGTCATGACGCTGTCAGGTGTATTTCCTGACAGGCTTTCCGCGACTTTGCTGTTTTCTTCACTTTTAAGCCCGAAAACATCCAAAATGCTCCAAATTTCAGAAATCACGTCCCAAGTACCTAAAATACGAAAAGAAACGATTTGAGGTAATATTTGATCATATAAACACGATTTTAGACTTAAATGACCCTTTAAAAGTTATCAAATAAATCCTTATCACACTTCATATGCACCTACAAAAAGAGATGCTATCTCCCATTAGAATTCTCCATCTCATTTGAAATGTGTGGTTAAGACTTATTTTCTAAGGGACCAAAGCTGTACATGTGACAAACGAGGCTTGTTTTATAAGTTTGGCTTGCAGTAAATATGAAATAACTAGTTTGTGAAGTTCAAAAATAAAAAAGAAAAAATAAATAAATAAAGAAAAAAGAAGAGCTAGTTTATTGTTAACTCTTAATTAATCAACTCTTAATTAACATAAAATATTTCATGTCTAAAAACACTTTCTGTAATTACAATCATTAAATAGGTATAGTAATGAGTTCATTAAATGCTATTTTACATAAATTATGAGGCTTAAACAAAACCCATAGGGTTGTGGTTAGCAAAACCTAAAAGCTAGTTTGTTAGCAATCACATAATCACGCATTATTTCACTCACCAAAAAGTTAAACACAAACCGCAAGTATAATACCTTAGACTTATGAAGGTGCAATACCCTGAGTTAGGATCAAATGAGAAGAAAAAATTAAATTGAAAATGGTAAGAAGAAACTATAACCACACATTTCAGAGTAACTTACAAAACTAGGTGCATCTCTCCTAAAAATTTTCACTCATTTTTAAAATGTGTGGCTAGAAATACTTTCTATTCTTCTCATTTTAATTTTTCATTTTGCCGGATTCCTTCCCATAATACCCTAAATTTGATAATATAGAATTTCTACTACCCTATACTAATTAACTTGACAATTGATGTATTTTTACTTCTAAAAATCAAATTAGTAAAGTCTTTTAAAAAAATCAAAAAGTTTTCGATATGTTTTAAAAATATCAAAAAATTTCGATCAAACACTAATATCTATCTCTACCTTTGTAAAAAAATCAAAATTTTTTGATGTTTTTATCAAAATTTTTTGATTTTTTAATAAATATTGAAAAATTTTTGATTTTTTTTTTTTTAATTTCGCAAAGTCCCAAATTTTGAGGATTTCATGGGTATTTTGGCTTTTTTAGAAAAAATTAGATATTTTGTGAAATAGGAAAATTTGGGGTTTATTTTTATTTATTTATTTATTTATTTATTTATTTTTCCTAAAAATAAAGTTGTTGACTCTTTCCATGGCTTTTGTAAATGATTAATTAGCAAATAATCAAACTAATGATTCTCTTTCTACGATTCATATAAAAAGGCCATAAATGATTGTTAGTAACGTGTTCATCATAACGTCAATGTATGACAAACACTTTAAATTATACTAATAATAACAAATATTTTAAGGATGAAAATATTGAATCAAATTAGGTAGTTGTCAATGTTTGAACATGTCGTAGCATTCTAATTTTCCAGTTGTATTTTTTAAGTTCTTGTATTTTGCAGCATACGACGTTGTTTATTGTGTTCCACATCGTGCATAATGTGCCATATATCTAAAGTCTAAACCACTTATTGAACGTATAATAAAACATTTCTAGTAAAATAAAACGGATTTTTAAAACATATCGTTAAACAATAGAATGCATCAAACAGATTTGTCTTCAAATCCTATGTAAAATTATTTTTGCGATGAATTTCTTAATCTGTGCTACTTATAAATCAAATTTGTCTGTTGTTGAAAACCTAAAATCTCTTAATGATGAGTAAAGTTAATTTCACGAAATACCCCTTATTTTCCTTAAACTTAAAATCTTTAAATTTGAGTAATGTGTAAACCTAATAATACATTTTATTAAAAATTGTAACAACATCAACAACTAAATTAATATTTTGGATATTGTTTAATTCTCAAACTTTTATCATTTATAACTCACAAACTATGATTCGCAATAAATACAAATTAAATCCGTAATTGTTGCATCAAAAGTCACACCATGACCAGTTTGCAATAATAATTATTTGCCGCTATACACCGACGTTTTGCATGGATATTTTTCTAATAAGAAGAATCTAAAGAAATCAAGACTTTATTCTTTGGAAATGCGTATGCTTTGATCGGAAATGAAGTAGCGATTCAGAAACAGATTATAGCATGTGCAAGGTGCTAGCTTAACTTTTTTCCTGTTTTACCTTAAACAGTACCTATGAATAAGTATTCGTAAATGTAAAATACTTTTGATTCCTAAAAAAGATAAAAGTTGGATAATTTATTAGATTTTACACATTTATTTCCAAATAAGTAAAAGATAACGAGACATTATCATGGTTAGTTGGTTGAAACTGTACATGTGACGAATGAGAAAATCTAAGGGACTGAAGCTGTACATGTGACGAATGAGGGGATTGTTTTATAAGTTTGGTTTGCAAATAGCTTTTTTTTTGAACGGTTACTTTCTTTTAAGGGAAATCCATGTCCAATTTGAAATCCGATGGGGGGAAAACCTTCAACTTAAGCCGCCCGAAGGCACGACACTTAATTGAAGTAAACCCTGCCTTCTCCAGATTCGAACCCTTATGGGTTGAAACCTTCATTGAAGGACTTTAAAATCGTACCGACAGGGCAGTGGTCCACAAGGGAGGACTTCCCGGTTTGGTCACCCAAACCGGTACTACTCTCCACTAGGCACGCTTAACTGAATAAGACATGCCCAGTGGACCACAAAGCTATCCAAGAGTTTGGGTTGCTTTGGGGACTTCAAAATGATCTTTCAGCTCTCGAGAAAACTTTCAAACAGATCCAAGGTGTTCTTTATGATGCGGGGATGAGACAAACAAACGAAAAGGGTGTGGAAGAATGGCTCAAGACTCTCAAATCCGCTTCTTTGGAGGTGGAAAACGTGCTCGACGAGGCCAAAACTGAAGCTATGATACAAAGACTGCACGGGGAAATGGGCAGGAAATACGTGGTAAGAACTTTCTTTACTTCCCGCTATAATCCGCTTATGGTCAAAACTAGGATTGCTCATAAAGTTAAGAACATACGGAAAGAATTGGAAGACATTGATGCCAATAGATCCAAGTTTCAGTTGACTGCTTCCAATAATACCACAAGTAAAGATGACGCGGGAATCGGTGGTGAGATTTCAAACAGGGAAACTAGTTCACTTATGTCCAAGATCTGTGGAAGGGATGAAGAGAAGAAGATGATAGTTGATAAGATTTGTAACCAAGACATAGGCATCACACATGACGATTATGATGTTCGGGTCTATGCTATATGGGGCATGGGTGGCATCGGAAAAACCACACTAGCTCAGTATGTTTACAACAATGAAACTGTGAAGACACATTTCGAATTAAAATTTTGGGTGTATGTCTCTACTGTGTTTGATATCAAACGAATAATTACAGCTATATGTGGCAAAGAAGATTCGGGGTTGGATGCTATGCAAGCATGCCTTCAAAACAAGTTACGAGGTAAGAAATTTTTTATGGTCATGGATGACGTATGGATTGAAAACATGGACATGGAAAAGTGGCACGAGCTATGTAAAGCATTAAGTTGCGGAGCAAAAGGCAGCACCGTTATGGTAACGACACGGAAAGAAAATACTGCCCAACTGATGGCTAAGATTCCTAAGTTGCAGCATAATGTGGGAGTATTAACAGAGAAGGAGTCATGGTTGCTATTCGAGATGCTTGCATTCCCTGGGAGAGGAGAGGGGGACAACGTAAGCTCCGAGCTGGAGCTTGTAGGAAAGGAGATAGTGAAGAAATGCAAAGGCTTACCTCTAGCGGTGAAGACTTTGGGTAGCTTAATGTCGACAAAAAAGAAGGTGAATGAGTGGCAGCTTGTAAACGACAAGTTCATGTTGGAGATGCAAGACAATGGCATCTTAACTGCTTTGAGGTTAAGCTACGATGATTTGCCTCCACATATGAAGATATGTTTCGCTTATTGTGGTGTATTTTCAAAAGGGGAGGAAATGAGTAAGGATTCATTAATAGAGTTGTGGATGGCAAATGGATTTATTCCATCTCAAGGAGATGTGAGCTTGTATGTGCTTGGTGAGGAAATTTTTACTTGTTTGGTCCGGAGGTCGTTTTTCCAAGATGTCGTCGAGAAATACACAGGTGAGAAATGCAAAATGCATGATTTAATGCACGATCTTGCGCAATATGTACTAAGGGACGATTGTGCAGTTATAGAGCCCGGTAAGGAGTTGATAACCTTGGATGAGGTGCTTCATCTCAGTATATCATGCCACGGTTTTTATTTTTTAGAAGATGATTTAAAAAAGCTAAGACGAATACGATCAATGTTGGTCTTTGTTAACGCTTATGAAAGTAGCATTAGACAAATCTCCAACCATGTTTATCTAAGGGTGTTGTATTTGCAAGGAATTGAAAGCTCGACATTGCCCGAATCAATTTGCAAGCTAATACATTTGAGATACTTAAAAATAAAAGACTCGGATATGCGAGCTCTGCCGGACACTATTATCTATCTCCAAAACTTGCAAACACTGATTCTAGAAAATTGTTGTCAGCTTCGTGAGTTGCCTAAAGGTTTGAGGTACATGAGGAATCTTCAACGTCTAGATACCAGTTTTTGCCCTGAACTCCAGCATATGCCTGTTGGAATAAAAGAACTAATCAACCTTCGAAGGCTTTCACATTTTGTTGTAGGAAAAGATGATGGGGCCCAAATAGGGGAACTGGGAAATCTAAATCTTCTTGGGTGGGGATTGAAGTTATCACAACTTGAGAATGTTGGAAGTTTAAGGGATGCCAAAAGTTCCAATTTGAAAGACAAAACAAATCTAAAGTCTTTGAGATTACAATGGTCGTGGGATAGATCAGAAACATTTAATTCAGAGGTTCTTGAGGGATTGGAACCTAATTCGGGTCTCCAGGAGTTGACTATAGCTGATTACATGGGCAGAGTTATTTCTCCGAGTTGGATGGTTAAATTAGTCAATTTGACTAGTATTGAATTGAATTATCTTCTAAAGTGTGAGCATCTTCCACCACTTGGGAAATTACCCGGCCTCAAGAGAATTAAATTGTTACTAATGCCGTCTTTAAAGTGTTTCCATGATGACGACAACGCTGCATCAAAGGACGACATTCTCTTTCCTAGTTTACTAAAGTTAGATATATATAATTGTGGGTCCTTGGTTTCTTTGCCTAGTAACTTCCCAAAACTGCGGTCATTGGATATAGAATATTGTGACAAATTACGTTCTCTACCGGATGAGATACAAAGTTTCAAGGATCTCAATCTAATTATCATTAAATATTGTGAAATTCTAAGCAGAAGGTGTGAAAAGGAGATCGGAGAGGATTGGCCTAAAATTTCTCACATTCCACGTCTCTACATTACTCATACTACACGGTAACACACTTTTTTTTCTTCTTATTTTTCTTATTTTTTTAACTATGGTTATTTATCCATAAACAAATCTATAATAGAAAAGAGCAAAATTTTTAAATGAACCATTTCCACTACTACTTTAAGAATATGAACGCCGCGTGTATTATTTATTTATTTATTTATTTATTATTTATTATTATATTTTTTTACCAAAATGAACTTTTTGACACATGCGACCTTCTGGGCAACCCTAGGTGGGCGACCTTTGGGGCGATTTGCTATGTATGTTAGGTGGGCGACCTTCTGGGCGATTTGCATGTATGGTAACAAAAATAAGGCAGTACACTTGTTGGTGTTTAGATCTAGAGGAAGGAGGGAGGTGTTTAGATCTAGAGAGGAGGGAGGGTGTAGTATTTGGGAATGTCGCAGTTTATAAATTTATTTAGGCAAGTGGGTCAGTCAAGAGGCGCCCCTAGTCCATTTTCGTAGTCTTCTAAAATTTAGTTTATTTTGGTATATTGACTATGGAATTGGTCCATTTTATAGAAAAAAGTATCTAATTGTTGCTTTACGAGTTGAAAATGAATATAGTCAATGTGTAGAAAATGTACTCTTCAAGTATCAAGTGTTCTATATCATATCCACCATCACAATAATTTTTCAAAAGATAATGCCAAATACAATATTACAATAATTGTTATTCATTATTTCTTAATAACAAAAATAATTTGTTCAACAATTATTCTCGTATCGTTTGATAGAAGCTAATGTTCATTCCATTTTGGTTTGTGTTTAGATCTAAGAATGAGGACAGTGACGAGAATGAGGACAAGGACAATGATAGCGTGTATGAGAACAAAGATGATGATACTGTAAACTACAGGGACGAGGACAGTGACAAGAATGAGGAGAAGGACGATGATAGCGTGAACTATAAGAGTGGAGGGAGTGGCAATCGGGCAAGGCTCGGTGAAGATCGGCGATGGTCGGCAACACCGCCGCCACCACTCGGCAAAAATCGGCAAGGGAGAAATTCGGCAACTTTTGCCGAAGGAAAAGTTGGGCCCACAAACGGTCCTTCTTCATAAAAAAGTGGATTATATGTATTAAAAAAATATGATAGTGGAAAATGTGGATTTGGTAAACTTTGGTGACCGCCGCCACCATTTTGGTAAAGTTTGGTAAACTTTGGTAAACTTTGGTAAACTTTGAGTTGGAAGGTTGTGATTGGTAGATGATGATGTGGAAATTTGGCAAACTTTGGTGAAGTGGTGACCACTCCCTCCGCCCTAAGGATGAGGACTAGAATGGAAGTTTGGTATGATATGTGAAGATAGTGTTGCTTTATGGTTTTAAGTCTTGTTTATGTTAAGGTGAATTTTGTGGGTACATTCACCGTAAACCCTCACGAGACAACACTCGTCCACTAGGGATCATCTAGGGGTTCAAAGGTTTGTTGTTATGCTAAATGCAACCGTGATTTCTGCGAAAGTGAGTTAGGATCATGTACAATTTGTTTTTTTTCCCATTCCTTTTGGCTTGTGTATCAATCATGACGTTTCTTTTCCGTTTTTTTCAATTTGTGTGTGTGCATGATACGTAGTTCCTATAAGTCCTCTTTGTTATTAAAAAGTTTTATTGAACCATCGAATTACAATAAAATATGGTTCATTTTGTGCCAAAATGTGATCTGTCATATCACCATATATGTACTATGTACTATGAATATACTAATTGAAAATTAGTTGTAAGGTTTTCTTGTTATAGTATATTGACCTTTTGATAGAATATGGAAAGTGAGTGGGCATTAGTGAGTGTGTCTGCATTTTAAATATTTATGGTTAAAGTGGATCTTTGAAAGACATCTCAAATCTTGTTGATTCTATGGATGGTATTTGCAAAGATATGGGTGATTTCAATGCAGTTAAGTCCGGATCCGAAAGAGCGGGCTCCCACTTCAATGCAAATGAAGCCACGTCTTTCAATAATTTCATTGCAAATGTGGGATTTCACGAATTTGCACAAAGATGAGCAAGCTAAACCGATTCCTTGATACAGTAATGAAGTTTTGTTTTTCACTGAACCAACACTGATGTTACAGTATTGGACTGTGTTATCTTGGACAATTGTCGGACCGTGTTATCTCGGACCATTGTCCCATCCTTTTGTCAAATGCTTGTGTCGATTTCGGACCTAAACCTTTTAGGGTGTTCGACTCATGGCTCACTAATGAGGAATTCTGCACTTTGGTTAGTAGATCATGGAATTCTTGGAAAGGTGGTGTTGTGACCGATGTTCGTGCAGTGCTCGGTGTGTGGTGAGATAAAAAGAGAGATCAGACTTGTTATTGAAAAATGATATGTGGGATAAAAAGGCTGATAAGGGTCTGCTATCTCAAAATGAGATTGAATCCCATGGGGAACTACTTGCTGAATATCATAGATTGGAGCATATTAGCACTAGTAAGATTCGTCAAAAATGTTGTGTAAAATGGGCAGTTTAGGGGGATGAAAACACTTGCTATCCTCATGCTTCTTTGAAACAAAAATAGAAGGAAGAATAAAATTATAGGTATTGTCTCAAATGGTTTTTGGATTACAGATCCATCTCAGCTCAAATGTATCATGTATGACCATTTTTTGGATAGGTTCACTGAGCCTCGTGTACAAAGGCCAGTTTTTCCATTGCTAGCTATTTCGTAATTTGGACCTGTGGTGTGGGACTGTGCAGGTTCAAAAGCCCAAGGACCTGATGCTATGAACTTCACCTTTGTTAAGAAATTCTGGGATCTTCTCAACAACTTTTTTTTTTTTTTTTGGAGTTACTGGTAGCCTAATTGGATGTGCATATAAAGTTCTTGTGAAACTCCATGCATTTATGCTTTCAAAGGTGATACATAAGATTATTAGCCCCAATCAAAACAGCCTTCATTCGAGAAAGACAAATTCTTGATGTCTGATATCCCAAAGCACATATTAAAGGTCTTGTGCTTGTTTAAAATGGGTAAAAGATGATAGTAAAATCACCTTAAGAAAGGCTAAGGATTACTATTTGACAAAATAAATTAGTTATTTTCATTATATGAGTAATGACCAGTCGGCGATTCTTAGTTAGCCTGTCATGTCAACATATGTGTACGATGAATATATCATAGGGAAATTACATGCAAGGTCTTATCAAAAAATTTAATATAATGTAGCATATTCACGTGTTGTTTAATGAGTTCGTTTATGGCTTATGTTTAACTATAGTTGTAGTATATTGACCTCTTATTAGAATACAATTGTAGTACTGTTAACCAATTGGTCATGATCAAAATTATAGTACTGTTAACATTTGGTCATGATCAAAATTATCAACTCTAGAAAATTACATTACTGACAGTTTTCAAATATACAACATATTAATGTTAAAACTTTATTTCGTCGGTACAAAATGAATGCTTTTCGCACCCGGTGCAACAGACGTACACAATTATCTCGTTATTAGATATTAAGAAAGATAGTTTCAAATTAATGAATACTATAATGTGTAGAGACAATTAATTAATCTTCCTGCCTAACCTGTAACTGAGAACAAGGTTCTCGGTATTTCTCTGGATATTAGCCAGAATAGCAGCTAAGCTTGTGTAGGGAGTTAAGATATTGCCAAGAACCAATATTAAGTCTATTAATACTAACACAAAATATTTTCACACACGCACACAAAAACTTTGGTTTTCTTTTAGCAGACCAACAACTTTCTTTATTCTTTAGAAGAAAATGCAACCAAAAGCAATCCATATAGCCATACAAAGATATTAATTTGCCTGATTATTGCATAAGATCTTTATAAAAAGCATTAGCTTTTCCCACGCCTTTAATACAGAGCTAAAGGAACCATATGGTTCCACAAATGATTACTGCAACTTCCTTCAGACAGCCCAAGAGCAAAGTGCAATCATTACACAAGCTATCCCAGTGGATCATATATTTTTCCACAACATAGTTGACAACCTGAAAAATAGCAAAAGAAACTATGGGCCTGTTTGGCAGGAGCTTTTTGGGGAGCCGTTAGCTTTTTGTTACAAAAATAATCTCCTCTAAAATAAGTAGCTCCGTTTGGATACATTAACTTCAAGCTTTTATTTCAAACAAATAGCTCCTAAATGAAAAGCTGATTCATGAAGCTTTTTAAACATCTTGGAGCTGTTAAAACTATAAATTACTGTAAACTGCAAAGCTGTTAACATGAGCTACAAGCTGTATCTTTTTTCAATAAAAGAGTTTGGTCGTCTGAATTGCCTTGCAAGCGCTACATCACGATCCTTCCCAAAAGCAAAAACACCCCTCTGTGCTCTTCTATTTAGGGTAAATGTAATCACCCTTAATTCTATGAAATCAATACTAATCGACAACTCATTGACAGCTAATTCTAGCTTATCCTTTTACACGACATTTACAACTAACATATCTAAGCTGAAGAACCTTTATGTTAGGTCTGATATCTACAATTGTTTTTTGTTCTGACCTCCTTAGTTGGCACATTATCAAAAATGCAGAATGTTAAGATCCTAAATTCCTAATGTCTCCTATCTCTAAGGATAATACAAGAGTACACTAAAAGAAGCCTAGATCAGGCTTCAGTGGTGAATGTAAGTAAAAATTGAAGCTATTTACTATTGAATGGGTTGATTTGGGTTATATTTGACAGGTACAAATAGGCCAAAAATAGAACGGGTCAAATGGGATGAAAGTTGCCTGAACTATAACTTATCAGTTACAACCAACTAAATCACTTTAAAATGTTTTAAAATGAACAAGTAGTATTTGTGGGGTTTATCTAACCTGGCCGGTCTGTTTCGTCCAATGCCGAAACTTATCTGTTTTGACCCCTACATGATTTGACCTGCTATATAATACACGCATAACACCACCTCTGTGAGAAAGGAAGTATTCTTATTAAAAAAAACCATTAGAAAGCCTACAAGGATGTTATACCTTGTGTTTTCTTAAACTATGAGGTGCTATTATCTTCCCTTGTGTTGAGATCTGGAGATTTGAACCTTTATATGCTTGCAACTAAAAGTGAATTGGCACGACCTCAAATTAGCAGCATGCAGTGATAAGAAAGAGAAACTACTTCAAGATCCTTTGTATTATCGCATCAGCAATCTTAATAGCCACAACTTTTAGATGATTTATAACACCAAAAAGATACAAAATGCACCAACTAGATATTCACGAGATCTTCGCCAAAAGGGTAGATAAAGTTAACAAATCATACTTAAGAAAAAACCATTTAACATTTATAGCAAGATACCGAGACCCGGTACCATAACATGCGCAAAAACAATCATCATATTCAAATTACCTCAAGCAAAGTCATGGCATATGTGATATAGTTACGCATCCTGCATGGCTAGTAATTCGTATCTCATTCTCTTGAATTGGTTGGTCAGCTCGTGGTTCTTGCACCCTCTGGTGCTGATCTATATCCTACAAATAAAAACCAAAAATCATTGATATCAAAACACTAGCCAATATCACTGTCGAATTCTTAACAGACCAGCATCATAAAACGAGGATTCATAAGGAAAATCATAAAGATATAGTATAAGCAACAAAAACAGAAAAGTACAGATATCTGTGCAGATCAGAATGCATATGAATAACCAATATCATATCAGAACATTATTTTACAGTTTTGTAGCACTACAAATGATGAACCAACTAGTCAAGCCATCTCAAAAACGACAACACCACAAATTCAACAACTAGCAAAACAGATATTAATAGCTTAGCATAAAGCCACAGACATAGAAATTAAGATCAATGTAGCAAAAGGTAGACCAATAAATCAGCTTAACGCAACTTAAACATATATCACAAAACCTACTTTTAAGTACCAAGTTATTAATCAATGTCTTATATCATCACAGTGGCCTAATGGCCTAGTGGTAAGTCACCCCTGATGTCCTCACAAGAGGATAGGGTTCAAACCTCGCTAGGTACACATTTGAGGGTGGCCAGATAAAGGGTCGGAAACGATCAAAGGGATCCCAGTTAAGCCGTGACATTTGGGTCAAAGACTTGTCCTCCCGGGCTAACCTCACCTGTCCCGTTTTTTATATCATCAGAATTGATGAAATAACCATAGTAATTCATTCTCACAAACCTCCATAAATCAAAACACTCAACAACTGATTGCTGGTGTACATTATACATCATGCAGCGAGTTGACAACCGAGACTAGCCTCTAACTCATACAAGTTTAACAACTATGATCGCACGCAAAACTAAAATCAATAAGGTGTCTGCAAGGTCAACTCTGAAAAATTAAATTAATTGCTTGCCAAGGATTAATTCTCAGAAGTTTTTGTGTTCTGTATAAATGTTGTTATTACTATAATTGTACGATTTTGCGCGAACATGGCTAATGTCAAGTGTTTTGCGAGGACAGAGCAAATTTGAGTTTCAGTTAAGACTTCAGGAGTTCATTGAATTGGGACGCGGTGCAGACAAACTTCTGGCTGTTAAGTATGCTCGAAAGCACCTTGTACCATGGGCAGCTACATATATGAAAGAGTTTCAGAAAGTCTTTGTCACACTGGTTTTTAAAAGTGATACTGGATTATGTTAGACCCTTGCTTCGTACTTCACAGGTTTCTTTCTATTATGTAACTTGCTGAATTCGTTCTGGATGAACAATGGTGTTTGGAACAGAAACTTGTAACATAAAAGGACACCAAGAATGATAATATAAACTGAATATTGTATTGATCGATTGGAATGAATGTTGATTACAGAATCCTACCTATTTATACTAGATGAATCGTTGCCTTCTAAACTGATGCAACGTTTCACCAAAAGTAAACGACACACCTATATCTAAACGTTATAACCCTAACTAAACTATATAACCGTTTATACCCATTATGACCCAGCCCAACATCTTTACAGAATTCTACACTTTACATAATACATACCTATACTTTCTTATTTACAATTTTCTAACCAAACTATACTAAGTTTAGTTTAACATCCAATACTCCCCCATAAACTAAACTTGTCCATGGTGAGTCTTCAACTTTCTTGACTTGTCTTCACAGTAACACTGCATCTTCATCAGAATAATAAGCGAGAAGAGATTCTTCTTTCTTGTCTTTCCATTTGTTGCTATGTGATTTTTCATTGTTGTCTTTCTCCTTCCATTTGGTGCAGTCATATGAAAGGTGTCCATAGTTGTCACATTTGTAGCATTTCCTATCACTCTTGTCTCGTTCTCCTCGATATGTACCTCTTTCTTTGTTAAAGTTTCTTCCTCGTCCTCTTTCATGTCCTTGATTTCTTGAACTTGCCATTAGAAGTTTGTCTTGATGATTTTCTTCATGTTCGTCTTGACTTTTGAGTCGTTCTTCAAAAGCAGTTATTCGTCCTATTGCTTCTTCAAATGGCATGGTGTCAATTTCTTGATATTGCTCGATAGACGCCACTATTGGTAGAAACTTCTTTGGAACGGAGTTGAGTAGTTTTCTTACTAACACTTTGTCTTTCAACTTTCCACCAAGGCTTTTAAACTTTGCCTTTATACTACTTAACTTCCCTCCAAAATCACTTACTTTCTCATCCGGTTTCATTCGTAGAGTCTCTAGTTCACTTCTTAAAGTTTGCAGTCATGCCTTTTGAACTAATTCGGCCCCCAAATACTTGACTTTAATTGATTCCCATACTTCTTTTGCAGTCGAGTATTGTGCTACTTGCATTAAAACATCTTGAGGCAATGTTTGGAAGATCATTGCCTTTGATGTGTTTTCTTTCTTCTCATTTGCTTTGTCTCATTCTTTCACTTCTATTGCATCCCAAATGCCATATGCCTTCAATATTGTTTCCATCATGATTGCCCATGTTGTGTAGTTTGTGTCACTAAGTTTCGGGCATTGAAGTGCAATACTTTGTTCTTTGTCGTTCGTCATGCTTTGACGTGCTTTAGCCTTTCTAGCCTTCTTTCTTCCTATCTTTCTTTGTTTTGCTTGTACCACTCAGGTTTTCTTTTGCTTATTATCTGTGCCACTAAGGTCTTGTTTGCCACGAAGGACTTGATTTCCACTAAGTTCTTAATTGCCACTAAGGATGTTGCCACTAAGGATATTGCCACTAAGGATGTTGCCACTAAGGATTTTGCCACTAAGGATTTTGTAAAAGGAATATGATTCGGTTTTTGTTACTTTCATCAATCGGGATTTTTCTCGCTAGTGGGAAATTTCTATCTTACTAACAATCAATAAAAAAACTTTTCCTAATTGGAGTAGTAAATAGTAAATAGGTTGAAAGAATTAAAACCGGTCGATTAGGCAAACACCAGACGTCTTCTTCTTCTGATGGTGGTTACTTGACGATTTCTTCCTTTTATGATTCGTGATTCCAATATCGCTACACACCAGGTTGTACAACAACCATTCGCTTTTGATTCTTGCTTTTTAATCGATGGCCACTTACACTCGTTCTTCCCTGGATCGATTAAATTCTTGCTCTGATGCCAATTGTTAGACCCTTGCTTCGTACTTCACAGGTTTCTTTCTATTATGTAACTTGCTGAATTCGTTCTGGATGAACAATGGTGTTTGGAACAGAAACTTGTAACATAAAAGGACACCACGAATGATAATATAAACTGAATATTGTATTGATCGATTGGAATGAATGTTGATTACAGAATCCTACCTATTTATACTAGATGAATCGTTGCCTTCTAAACTGATGCAACGTTTCACCAAAAGTAAACGACACACCTATATCTAAACGTTATAACCCTAACTAAACTATATAACCGTTTATACCCATTATGACCCAGCCCAACATCTTTACAGAATTCTACACTTTACATAATACATACCTATACTTTCTTATTTACAATTTTCTAACCAAACTATACTAAGTTTAGTTTAACATCCAATAGATTAGAGAAATACAAGGTAATTGTTCTTGTATATACATGCTTTGTGGAGTGATTGTAAGCATTACTTAGTTTTATAAAGTTGTGAGACTACAATAAGTTACAAAAACATACGTTTGGCCAAAACTACTATATGCATATTTTAGCGTCCTCAAATCTATCAAAGTAGAAAAAGATTTCGATCATAGTTTTTTAAGTAATTGTTGCATTTGGGAAGGGATGAGTTTTGAACTACCTTGGTATGAATTACTTACCATATAGAAACAGAAGGATGGCATGGTTGGGTAACAGGTTAAAACCGGTAATTTTTTGGTACAGTCAAAATGGGTTGGATCAGGTTGGCTTCAAACACTATTTGTTTTGTTTAATTGTTTGAGTGTGTCCAAATATGTTAATAAATATTGTAATATCTCAATGATATACTAATTTATTTTAATGCAACAATTTAGAAGGTTTTAAGCATTTAATCTATTTTCTTTTCTGCTAATATTTTCTATTTGACCCGTTAGAGTTAAAATTTCACCCGAAATAGCCTGTTCATAAGTAAAATAGTAAATGGGTCAAAATTGCTACATCTATTAGCGATTTCATGTGGCTTCAATCATATTTGATTCTAGACAAACACAAGTGTTGTTAGTGAATACTGAATAGTGATCATATGTCATTTTGTACTTGTTGTCTGTAAATTTTCACTGGGTATTTAGTGCAATCACACTAACTGACTTTGGTCTTGCGGCAGGTCTTATATGAACCAAAGCAATGGGATTTCTTAATAGATCAATTGAAACAGGAGTTTTGCAAGTTATATGGCATGACTTTGGAGCCTCTGTTGAATATCTATCTCCAAGCAGGCTTGTCTGCTCTCAAAACCCCGTATCCTAAATGTGTATTTTTTTATGTCATCTACTTTTGTTTTCTTTAGGCTAGTTGTGCACTGCTCCTTTTCTTTATTATAAATGTGGACTTGGTTTATGCCTTGACCTGACTACTTGGTAGATTTTGTTATGAGGATGATTGTACAAAAGAGGATCCTCTGTTTCAAGAGAACTTCAGGAAACTGGCGAATCCATTGCCCTTCTTCAAGCAGCACCATTCGAAACTTGTGTGCTATATAACAAAAGAGCTAATGGATACAGAGAACCCACCACTTGTCTTACCGAATGGTTATGTTTACAGCGAAAAGGTTAGAGATATACTAATTTGAACGACTCCTACTTTCTGCACATATAGAGGTTAAGACGTTCTAGGCGGGTTTGGCTGTTCTGCACACACTTTTGGCTCTTCTTTTATTTATTTATTTATTTATTTATTTTTTGCTAGTTCTAATTTATTATCACGTTAGTTAAGGGTACAAAAACAATTTCAGATTACAAAACAATGTTGCTACAATAAAAATATAAGTATATCAATGAAAATGATTTAGGAGGTTCTATGCATTAAACATAGAGTTTTGGCAACTTTAATTTAACCCATTTCTATTTTTGCCACTTCTTTTATATGGCCCATTTATTCAGTTGCGGTAAAATACAAACCAAATAGACCCAAAATTTGTGGCTTATTCAAGGAGGGATGGGTTTATTTAAGGAGTATCGTAGCAAAAGATATTTATACCCCCTTATTACAACTAGAGTTTTAAATATACATGTACTTTTTGGTCATTTTACCTCTTAACTACAATAAGCTAATCTAAACACTAAGAACGGGTATTTATAAGCCAGAAAGTGCTTATGAAAATACACTTAAGCTCAAAACATAAGCCAAGACAAACACCCCCTTAGAACTATATAAGCATTAGGCAAACATTATAAGTACTGTTACATCATGACTAGATGTTGCACTTTCGACCCAAACAGGCAAAAGTCCCACAAAGTGTTTGTTTATTACATACAAACCTCCTAAATCATTTCAAATTATTAGATAATTGTTGAAAGAGTATGTTACAATGATGTTTTACATGTAATTAATTATAGATAAATTGATAATTTTGGACAGAAATGTTTCAGGTAATTTAAAACATAACTAGGCCTGAATACAAAATGTTATCTGATCTTGTTGCAAAACTGTTGGTCAAATTAGTCTATAAAACAAGTATTAAGAATGGCTGGGGCAAGTTTCTTAGTATGCTTAGTAGAAAGCACACTAAATCCGAAATTTTTGCAATTCTCAGGAGAATTATTTGGTTCGTTTTGCAGGCTCTTCTAGAAATGGCTAACAAGAATGATGGAAGAATCACATGTCCAAGAACAGGGTATGTTTGCACCCGAGAGCAACTTATCAAAGCATTTATCTCATAATCTGCCTACTCATTTGAGGAGTTATGCTACAACCTTCATTTCTTAAGTGCATGTATATCACCATTACTTGTATTTGTTGTTTGTACCTAAACAAAGCATAAAGCTTCCCTTCATTGGAGAAACATTAAGTTTGATGTCCAAATGTACAGTTTGTGTCAGATTCTGGGAAGTATAGTCTTGCTTGATTTTAGAGGCACAGCCTGCAATTGTGATTGGTATTTTATCGTGATGAGTAAGCTATTTAGAGCTAGCAAGATGCGTGGGTTGGGTAATGGATCAAAACAAGATTTTTTGTTCACGTCAAAAAGGGGTGGTTGAACTGGTTTGATTGGCAAAACTTTTTCTGGCCATTTTTATTGCGGCTAATTACTTAAAGATTTGATTATATAATAATATAATAGACGAATAAGCAACTTTTTAGAATAAAAAGGATGGAGGTTTTATGCAAAGATGGACTTGAGCGGTATTTAACTAATTTAACCCATTTAACCAGTTAGTTTTTAAGTTCTACATCGGTCAGTTTGACATATTTTACGGTCTTTGCTGAAAGTTTTAATGAATATTGCTCAAGAATGACATTCTGCAACAATTCTTAAACATACATACTGTAATACATAAATAGCACTAGATGTACAAGATTTATATTATTACATATAATTCCTCGCAGAATTTTATGCAACGATCATAATCACATTCTTCTTTAGATCAATTTATTAACTCGGCTAGATGTCATGATTTTGATGTTTTAAGTTTAAGAACTTCATGAAACCAAATACTAGAGCTGGTTTATTCACTGTATTTCCATAATTGCATAAATCTATCTACTTTAACTAATAAAATAAGGTTTTTTACAAGCACCTTAAAGCAGGAGCATTAAAAATAAAATTAATTACACCTCTAACATTACTTAATTAGACCACATGTACAAGTAGCCTAATGCATTTCTACTTTCAAACTCACAATGAGAAAGTCAAACAAAAAACATACGCTCCACTTTAATTTATTTATGTAAAGGTATTCAATATCATTAAACATACGCTCTCATTCTTCCTCTATACGCTCCATTGTTGTCAATGGTATTCAATTTTCAGTTTCAATTCACCAACCAAATTCAATGCATTAAAAAAAACATCCAAAAATAACCTACCAATTGGTCTATATATGTTTGATTCAAGGATTATCATCAACCCTAAGTCAGTCGAATCCAACTCAATGAGGGTTTTTTTCCCTTTCTAATAGGTTCTCAACCTTCTCCTTAATTTTGTTATTTTCTTTGTACAAATCGTTTGTTATGGGTAGCTATTGTTAGAGGACAAAGCTGCCCAAATCATTAGTTATAGGTAGCTATTGTTAGAGGACAAAGCTGCCAAAATCATTAGTTATGGGTAGCTATTGTTAGAGGACAAAGCTGCCCAAATCATTAGTTATAGGTTTTCCATTTCAGTTTTTTATTTTGGAAGATTTTTGGGTTTCAATTGGTGCTGTTTGTTTCAGATCAATTCGACCAAAGATTCGTAGGGAGATCGGAATTTCAAACAGAATGAAACATCATATTTGTTTCAAATGGTATTGTTTTGGTTAAACAAAATTGGTAAGCATTTCTTATTTAGGCTTTTTAATTATAATTTATAATTTTTATGGAATTGGAATTGTTAGTTGCAAACTACAATTATTTTGTTTGTGTTCAATTTGTGTTTCATGAAATGCACAAAAATTTTTTCATCAATTAAAGTTTTATATAAACTTTTAAATATTTATAGCGGCTGTATTTTTTATTTTTATTGTGAATCAAGTTATGGTTTGATTGGGTTTGTTTTTTATTTATAAAATTTATAAGTTCAAACAACAATGATTACCAATTTGCATTTTGTTAAAGGTGTGGGGGCAAACATAGATAAAGATATATAGTGAGTGGAGGTTGCTAACATTCATTGGGGCATTTGGATTTACAAAGCTGGGAATTTTGAGTACATAAACTGATTACACACATAGTTAATGGCCGAGTATAGTTAGTATTTAACTGCACTAATCTGTCATAGAGTTTATAATGGGTTGGGGATCTCAAAAACTCATAAAATTGATGTTCGTGTTGCTGAGCATGTACATAGATGTTAAAACTCAGAAAATGCTTATGTTATGTGGCATGCACCTTTAATCATATTGCTTATTGCATCTTCTGAAAGCGAACCAATCAATAAACCAGGTTATAAAAGTTGTAACAGATGCGGAAAAGTACACCAATGTAAGTTACAACAAAGATACATCTATACCTCTTTTCATTTGTTTGATTTAGTATATAAACTTATTTTGGAGTACATGTATGCGTATTATTATTATTTTTAGATATACAATGCCTTCATTAAGGAGTTTCCGAACTGGAAATCAGCGTGGGTGTCAAAAGCATTGTATGTTGTTGTATACGAAATTAGGATTCTCACTGAGAGGGTAAGAAAATGCCTTCATTAACGGATCTCTTTAACGGTTTCAATTTCGATGCAACATTTGTTATTTTGTTATCTACTAATTTGCAGCAAAATCAACGAATTTTCTTCATTTTCAGGAACCAAAAAAAATGTGCAAGAAGATGTTCGGATGGAAGAAAATGGGTAGTTTTTTTTTAATTATTATTATTTTTATTTGGAATATTAGATTGGGGTTCTTTTTGTTTTTGAGAACTTTGTTAAATAAGATGAATATATTATGACTAAATTACATCGTTCGTCCCTTTGGTTTGCTCCAAATCACTACCGTAGTCCCTGATCTAATTTTTTTGCTTTTTTGATCCTTATGGTTTACATATTGCACGCTTTCAGTCCTTATCGCTAACTGTCGTTATATTCTCCGTTAGGAGACAATCGTCAAGTGGCAACGCTAGTCCATTAACCAAACGATCGTTTGCAACGTTAGTACTTTATACTAACGACCGTTACTAATTAACTCAAATTTTGGTTTTCTTAAAAAAATCTTTTCTACACGGTTTTTATCGTTTTCGCCCGTTTTCATGCATTTTCTTAATTTCCGTCCGTTTTTATACGTTTTCGTCCGTCTTTATACGTTTTCATATGTTTTTCTTACGTTTTCATTCATTTTTATACGTTTTCTTACGTTGTCATTCTGTTTTATCCGTCTTTATAAGTTTTTGTCTGTTTTTTCCCGTTTCATGCGTTTTCTTATGTTTTCGTCCGTTTTTATACGTTTTTGTCCATTTTTATACTTTTTGTCTGTCTTTATACGTTTTCATCTGTTTTTCTTACGTTTTCATGCGTTTTTATCCGTTTTTATACGTTTTCTTACGTTGTCATATGGTTTTATCCGTTTTTCTATGTTTTTTTATTTATACGTTTTCCTCCGTTTTTTTACGTTTTTCTCCGTATTTCTTATGTTTTCATATGTTTTCATCCGTTGTTATATGATTTCATCCGTTTTTATACATTTCCGCTCATTCTCTTACGTTTTCACCCGTTTTCTTATGTTTCTGTACGTTTTTGTCCGTTTTTATACATTTTTGTCCATTTGTATATGTATAAAAACAGATGAAAACGTATAAAAATGGATGAAAATGTATAAAAACATATGAAAACAGATAAAAATGAATAAAACGCAAGAAAACTTATAAAACAGATGAAAACGTATATAAAAGGATAAAAACGTATAAAAATGGATGAAAGCGTATACAAACAGATGAAAAAGTAAGAAAAACTGACAAAAGTGTAAAAATAGGAGGAACATGTATAGAAACAGATAAAAACGGATAAAACCGTATGAAAATGTAAGAAAAAGTATAAAAACAAATAAAACCGTAAGAAAAACAGACGAAAACATATAAAGAGGGACGGAAACGTTTAAAAACGTATGAAAAACGTATGAAAACGTAAGAAAAAGAGATGAAAACGTATAAAGACAGACAAAAAAGTATAAAAATGACAAAAACATATAAAAAAGACGAAAACGTAAGAAAACGCATGAAACGGGGAAAAAGCAGACAAAAACGTATAAAGACAGATAAAACAGTACGACAACGTAAGAAAACGTATAAAACGAATGAAAACGTAAGAAAAACAGATGAAAACGTATAAAGATTGACGAAAACGTATAAAAATTGACGAAAACTAAAAAAATGCATGAAAACGGGCGAAAACGATAAAAACCGCGTAGAAAAGAATTTTTTTAAGAAAACCAAAATTTGAGTTAATTAGTAATGGTCGTTAGTATAAAGGACTAACGTTGCAAACAATCGTTTGGTTAATGGACTAACGTTGTCGCTTGACGATTGTCTCCTAACGGAGAATATAACGACCGTTAGCAATAAGGACTGACAGCGTGCAATATGTAAACCATAAGGATCAAAAAAGCAAAAAAAATAGATCAGGGACTACGGTAGTGAATTGGAGCAAACCACAGGGACGAACAGTGTAATTTACTCATATATTATTTAAGGTAAAGTTTTGTCAAGTATCTTTTTGATCATGTATTTACATATTTCTTCACGAACTAAATACGTAATAGTTTACCCTTTATTTGCCTATATTATTTTCTTAAGTTGTTTGATGCAATGTCTGCATTAATTTTGTAGAAAAATGGTTAAAAAAAGTAGCTCAGGTTGTGGCTCAACGTCTCAAGGAGCAGCCTGTTGTTGTTGCTCATAGTGAAAATAATCAAGGATGGAACCGGCATCTGGAGGCTATTATCCAACAAAATTGATCTCGATAAGGTTAGAAATTCAGTTCTTGTGAAGCCTTTCATTCTTAATCGGTAGGTCGTAAGAGACGTTGATAAGGGTTGCTGAAATAAACTAAGCTGATGATGTAAGTTGTGTATCTTTTGGTGTTAGTTGTGTATCTTTACTATCTTTACATAATTCACTGCACTTCTCCCAAAAGTCATCCAGCAGATTTATTAGTTGTGTATCTTTTAGTGTTTGTTTAGAGCAAAAGGAAAAATGAAATAGGTGCGGTTTGGTGCTCCAACTGTTGTGGAGAACTCATTTTCACAGGTAATAATTTACGTCATTTGTTATTATAATCCTCATTGTGTTAATGGAGTTTTTATTTGTGGTATGGTTGATTTTCAATTGATTTAGAGGTGTTAAACTTGAATGATTGGGTGATGTTGTTTAATACTACCCTACGACATACAATTTATTTTTATCGAATAACGTGTGTCTGAATGTATGAACGAGACTATGTTTAATGAGTGTTTGGATGTGCATATTGAGAATGACTAGGATGCAGTACAAACGATTTTGATATTGATTTTTGTCAACCATTATGTATAGATTCAAGTCCTGGGAAGATTCTTGAATTTTTTTTAAGGTATCAAGCTAACAAGATAATCATGTACTGGTGCTTTAGGAAACATCTTAGATTAAGTTGAATATGTGGGTGAAATTTTGATATGGCTGGGTATCTGATGACGTGTTTCAGTAAGCCTGCTGATTTTTTGAAGTGTCATGATGCCGTGTTTCTGATGATGCGTATATGATGAAGGGTATCTGATGCGGGTTTCTTTATTTTACATTCCATATCAATAAAGTGCAATCTATGTTAACCCATTTTCACACAAATGGGTTGATATTGTCGTCTGCACTTAGATGCCACTAGATGGTACGAGTAATTGTTTTTCAAGATTATACTGCAATTCCTTAAATCTTTTGTAGACCTCTATCGAGTCTTTGTGAATGGTTTTGCCTTTGAATACTAATTAGTAGGCCTACTTTAAGTTGAATATCAATCTGACATAAGTCCTGTATTTAACAGGTTCATATTTGCGTGCAGGAACCAATCAAGTCTGCTTTCTAATGGGTTTTTGTCCGATATCAATTTCCTTTTTCGAAATAAGCTTTAAGCTTATAAGACTTGGCATGGTAAGGGTTGGATAAGAATAATTTAGATTATAAAAGTCGTGTATATCCAAAAGTGTGAATCCTTTTATCATGTCTCAAACATTGAAGGATATACGTGTATTTTAAAACTGGTCTGCAACCCCTCATTTTATTTAGTTTGGGATTGCTTAAATTGCTTATCTATTTGTTGTACGTTTGAATAAGCAACTCTAAAGAAACTCTTTGAGGTTTCTTATTATACTTGCCTATATACTATTATGTTTTAAATAAGCTGCTTAAACTTGCTTATGCCAAACCACTTCAAAAAAGAAATAAGCAAATAAGCAGTTTTGCTAAGCAATCTCAGACACAACCATATGGTCTAAAAATTGTAGTTTTTTTTTCTTTTTTTTAAATTATACTTTTTATTTGATTTACGTTTCTATGTGATGACTCAGTAGTAGGGGCAAACAGTTGAGGTGGTGAGTTCAGTGACTCGGTCGGTGTGTTGGTTTAGGGGCGGTGTGAATGGGTTGGTGTGGCAGCTTCAGTGGGTGTGTTTAATAGGTGGGTTCAGTGAACGTCTCTATCTTCATTGACAGCGTCGTCTATGTTAAAAGTATCACTTCTCATTCTTTACTATTTCATCTTTCATTATAAGCTACTTTTGTTATTGATAACTATGATGTAACATGGAAACAAAACCTGCTTAAGCATTAAGTATGATGCTTCAGACATGTACGATTTACAAAATGTTGTTATATCGATCCCTTTTCCGGATCTCAGCAACGCACCACATGTAACACAAATCGATGGGGAATGGAGGTGAAGTTGTAACTTTAATTAATGAAGTTTGGAGTGCCGAAATAAGGGCTGAAATGAGGGTGTTTGGTTGCGGCAATTTGTGTTTGGGATTGCTTCTGATTTTTTGTTATGGCGTATAAGCAAAGAACCTTAGAAAGTACGAAGTAGGGAGTATTTGTTTAAGCTTACTTATTGCACTTAAGCTTATGTTTATTAAGAATTTTATGATTTATGATGAACGCGCTTATAAATGGTTATATTGACTCTTTGTAGAGCAACCACGATTATTGATTATAATAATCTAAATAAGTTATACTTTTGATGGAATTCGGCTAATTTTTTAAAGTGAGCTAAGGTAGCAATGCGTGTGGTTACTTATCATGTTGATATTTGTTAACTAACTTGACATTTTATTGTAGTATGTTGTGATTATTGGTAGAAGTGTGAGACTGCGTTGTGATTGTTGGTAAATACTAAATACTAATACTGAATGTTTTGCGATTAGTAGTGCTACTGTGGAAGAAGGTTGTATTAAAATTTTGTTTCAGTTAGTAGTATGAAAAGTAAAAATATATGTTGAGACATTCAATACAATTGTGAAAATGAATTGATGTTTTGCCTGACCATGTGTGAAAAATTGGATTGTTATAGGTAGTTATATGTGAAATAGTTACTTTAATTATTATTAGTATTACTGAATATTTGAAAATACTTGCCTAATATTAGCTATTGACCTGTAATAGAATTTTTTTGTTATTTGTAAATATGTGAAACTATGAAAATGCATTGTTATTGTTAGTAAATATGTTGACGTTAGCAAAAATGTACAAATACATTGACGTTGAAGATACGCTACTGTTGTCAGCATACATGTGAAAATATGTGTCAAAGTCTGTCGGTACGTAAATATGTGAAAGTAAGGTGCATCCCAAACAGCCCTTCAAGAAGTTCAGTTATCAAAATCACAAACATCCTATAATTATCCGGTGTAAAGCACTGTCCTTGGTTACTTACGTGTATTGTTACGGTTTCAGGCTAATACCGGATTCTCTGGGGGCAATCAAAAGGACAGAAGCACAAGGCGGTGAGGCTCAACATATCGAAAGTGAATCCATAGCTCAAGGAGGCACTATGGCCTATGCCCTTTTGGTTTTGGCCGCATGCTGACTGAAAATGGTGGTACACGGGTTCACTTACATGCTATTTTCAATCTTAAACTTCAAAAATGTTGATTTTATATCAAAAAATTTGATCTTACACACTTCTACCGCCAAAGTGTTGCAAATTATTATAAGTTTGACATCAGTAGTTTAAGTGTTAACCTTTTTTAGATTAGAGTATTCTGTTTTCTAAGATGTTTCTCCCCACCTTTTTTTAAAAACTATATAAGAAACAAGATAGTGGCCTAAAATTGTAGCTGACTCAGAGGGTAGAGTTGTGCATTCAGAAACTTCAAATATGAAAAGGGGTATTCTTAAAGTGGTGATTTGGACCCATTTACTTGTGAATGGGTCTATTTGGGTGCACGGAATGGACATTTGCTATTAAATTGATTAGCACTCACATACGTCATTTGCTATTAAAGACCGTCAAATTTGAAAACGACAACGCATGGACTTTTATTATTTTAATTGTTACAAACTCAATTGATTATCGAATAATACACGTAGTATCTCATTGTTTCTTTCATATATTAATGAAATGTTTACATTCGTTTTTTTTCTTATTATCTCATTTTCATATTTCTTTAAAAACCCCGTGAATCCATGGGTATTTAAGCTATTCATATATACTTGCACATTAGTTGGATGGAATGTCCATGTTCTTTACTCACAGATTTGCTTCATGTTGCAAGTCCTTAATAATGGTATTAAACAACAAATAAGATTGTTCGCAAACAACCAAATGTATACTCAAAAATAAATAAATAAATTGTTAGTGAAATTAGAAATAAAAGATGATTAATTTGACTTTCATATCCTACAACATGTCATTCTTTTTTGATGATAAAAACTTAAATTATTCCATCCATTCATTAACTCACATATCATATTTACATTTAAGCAACAAGCATATGTTGGTAAACCATTCTTAAATTTACATAGACTTTTATCAACAAATTACTCTTTTTTTTTTCTTCATTTTTACCTGCTCATGGACTGAACATGGATTTCTCAATTGTTGACGTTAACTGCATACCTTTGTTATTCAACGCATCTACCTGGTGGACAATATGATTCATGCACATTTATTTGCTTATTATTTACAAACTAAGTTTTTTATCGTATATACCTGTTTATCGAATAAATCACATGTTATCGTATCTAATGCTCAGATTTGGACACAACATCGGAATGGACATTTATTACTCTAAATCGTCATTTATCGTCATCCAACCTTCTAAAATTATGTCATTGTTTGTTTGATATTATTAATGGATCAAGTTTACGTTATTGCTTTTCTTATCATCTCAGGTAATATCATGCAATATATTAACAAGTTTACATTTCTTGGTTCATTAATATTTTATTAGTTGTTTCGTCACTATTTCATTCACATGTACAAAATTTGGCAAACATGAGCTTGATTATACTATTCATATGCTCCATAAGATACTAATTAAATGCATTACATAACTTAAAATTTGTGTCATATGGTCATCTCACAACTACATACCAATTAAACAAATAAAAGATTAAAAATGTATCATATACATAGGAAAAAGTCTACATGTATAGAAGTACTTGAAGGTCTATCATCATCGCAAGGATTGGGTTTTGAATTGAGAGGCGCTCACGTACATCATTTTATGTTCGAGTCAATCTATTTTAGATTCGCCAATGCTATGTTTGTAAATTGATGGGCGCTCACACACATCTTTTGCCTACTCAACACAATAAATTTTGGAGACCCTAAGCTTGGACGTTTGTTAGTGTAATTGTAACATAAGCAATTTCTTATCTTATAATGACGCGTTGTCTCATTCTTTGTTTCATATTTTAAATGGAACAAATTTACGTTATTATTTTTATTATCATCTCATTTCTCTATTTCTTTAAAGAATTACCCGGTGTCAACAGGTCTTCTAAGCTATACTATCTAATAAAATAAGGTTTTGTACAAGCGCCCTGAAGCACGAGCATTAAAAAAACTCATTAAATGTGTGACCAAAATTCCTTAATTAGAAAACAATGTACAACAATTTTAAGCATTAAAAAAGAGGAGAAACCAAATAAAAAGACAATAAAGTCCTTTTGCACAAGTCTTTTATGCATGAGCATTAAAAAAACTCATTAATTGTGTGACTAAAATTCCTTAATTAGCTTCAATGTACAATACTCATTATGCATATCAAAATAGAGTATGACCAAAAGAAAAAGTCAAAAATTCAATAAGTCAATAAGTTAATACAATTTTGTACACGCTTCTTAATTTTGGTCAGCATTAAATGGTACGCTCCTCCATTATTGAGCGTTTTCTTTGGAGTTAATGGTACACTCTTCCCTTAAGTTTCGAGATATTGAAACATTCAAATCGATTTGAAACTTCCTCTACACGAATCACCAATTCAAAATAAATAACACCTTCGATCTATGAGGTTTAACCAATTCACAAACACCACAGATCTCCACTTTTGATCTATGAGGTTCAATCGATTCAAAATCGAAATCAAATAAAAATAACGCTCTCGATCTATGATATATTTTGATGTTTTTTTTAATAATTAATTTGGTATTGTTTCGTTTCCATTGATTGCAGATAAATAAGTTACAAGATGAAGGTTTTTGTGAAGGGAACTCACTTTGAGATTGATGTTAAACCACAAGCCATGGTTCGTGTTTGTTTCACTTTTAATTTGTTTTAGGGATTCTAATTCATATAGTAATTAAATTATGTATTTCTTTGATTAGCATGTGTTGATACTTGATTTGTTCTTACTGAATCTATTATGATTTTTTTTTTGTAGGTTGTAATTAGACTTAGAACTACAAATCAGAGGTTGAAAGATTATAGGATTGAGGTACGTTTTTTTTTTTCTTTTAAAGTTTTATGGCTTACTAAAAATTCCGACTTTGCTCCAATCATCACATCAAATGTCTTTGGTTTAACTGTTATAGCTAAAAGCATTATAATGACACTAAAAGTGATTTTTGGTGAAGAACACTCCTAAATGGCACTTTTGAAATTTCGCTAAGTTTACCAGTATTTTTGTTCATATTTTAAGTTTAACTGTATCGTATGTTTTTCACTGGAATTAAAAGTAGGCCTCGACGTTCCATATGCATTTGGGCTCATTGGTAAGTTGTATTTAATCAAAATGACCATTGTCTTTCAAAATTCATTAGAATGCAATGTAACAGAGTTTATGAATTGAGATATTACAACTTTCATTTCTTATAAATGTGACCGCATATGAATCATTAAAATATTTTCTTCCTAAAATCATTGCAGAACAAATACTATTGATTGGGCACTTATGGTAGCAATTGGATTCAACACATTGTTGTCTTGGGAGGCCAAATAGGCCACAAAGTGAGTTGATTGGGTAATACTCTGTTATCTTGATGTACATGCTTTTTAATACTAAAAAATTATTCGTTGTATTTCAGTTTATGAATATTCAGGAGCTAATAACTAATGTTTTCTCTATGTATTCAGAGGCCTTCGAAAGCTCTTTACAAGGATTTTGTCACTTTGCTTACGCAGGCCTATATTATGTGAATTGTATAAACCGATGTTTAAACCAAGGTATTTTTCGTCAATTATTTTGTCAAATTATATGATGTTGAAAATGTGGAATATCACAATTAACCATTTGTTGATATGGATATCATATTTCTGACATTAACTATCTATGTAGAAAGATGGAAGCAATACCATTACAGCTCATATCTCGATGCCGAGGTATTGCTTTTTATCCATGTTTGTCAAATACTTTTGCACTGATTAATTTCACATGTGCAATTTGCGATTAGTTACACAAAAATAATTTACATTTTTTTTTTTTGGTTCATGATGTAATTTCTTATCTTTATTGCAGGGTGATGCAGATATATTTTTCCCAACAAAGCAATGAAAATTTTGGAACATATTGATCATTACAACTCTGGGTGGTTAAAATCAAGTATTGAGAAAATTTTAATGGTCTAAACAAGGAAATAAAAGGTGCACTATATTGGTAACATTCAACTTAATCAAATGCATTTAAGGTTGTATATTGTTCTTCGTGAGTTTTGTTTCCCATAGATAGACATTGAAAAAAAAGGCTTCAAACATACCATACAAGGAAAACAAAGGTTGTGAAAGTAGTTGCCAACATGCGGAAAAATGTTGGTAATATCAAAATTGCATTTCAAAAATTATTAAAAAAAGTATTCTAACATGTAAGGGCTATAGTGCTGTTAAAAGAATATAATCATTCTTTTAGTGTTTAGATGAAGTTTTTTAATCCAATGTAAGGGGTGTTTGGGATTGCTTTGTAAGTACGTGCTTATTGCATACTTTTTAGTGTTTCGATGAAATAGTATTTCAGGGGGAGGGGCTTTGTAAGTACGTGCTTATTGCATACTTTTTAGTGTTTCGATGAAATAGTATTTCAGAGGGAGGGGGATTAGTATGTGCTTATATTATTGTTATAAAGTTGTTAAAGCGAACATAAATTTCAAGCACTATATTCCATATTGTTAAAAAATGATTGAGTACTTAAAAATACATATCTTGGTACCTGGACTATCTCAAAGCAAAACACCCTTACACAAGCACTTGAAAAAAGCACGTTGGTACCTGCATATTATAACTGCAATTAAGTCAAGTATGGGATTGAGGTTGGTACCTGCAAATTTCTTATGTCATCAGACGATTTTATTTACGAGTTGTTTTTGAGCATATAAGCATTTTGAACCTTTACATGAATGATAAAATTTTAGTCTAATAAGATATTTATGATTCCTTTTCAGGTTTGCTTGTTGGATTGGAATTAAGCTTATAATGGAGATAAATAATCTCAAACATGGAATGGTAAATTTGCCCTTTTTTAAAACCATTGGGCTGTTTAGGCTAACCATATATTTTCCCTTTCTGTCTTGATATCTTATTATTCCAAGAAAAAATGGGTTGTTTGGGTGCTACTTTTTTGTGCAGAGTAGTGTTTTTAAAACGATGTTTGGTTGCTAAAAATTTGTGCAGAAAACTGTATTAAAGGGTTGCTTGGTTGCCGAAAATTTGTGCAGAAAGTGTTTAAAAAGAAAAGAAAAAAATGGATTGTTTGGGTGCTGAATTTTTGCGCAGAAAAGTGGTTTTACAAGTAAGTTTCTGGACTAGGGTAATATTATCCTTTATAGTAGTAGATTTGAACATTGGCGGTAATTGTTTATGCCGTAAATGTATATCCTTTGAAGGCATAAGATTTTTTGACTAAGGAATTTTTTTTTCGAGGGTGTACCCATGATTAGATGTGGAAAGGCCATGATACATATGGGTGACGAATATGGCCACACAAAAGAGTTTGGGATTGGGGGTTTGGTAGTGCAATTGAAGTTTTAATTGAGACAAAAAAAAAATAAAGATAATCATTCAGGCTCATGAGGTTCGGTTCTTTATACATAATTAGTTGTTGTTATTACCAAATTGGCCAACAGGGTGGTTTAGGTGTATGAGATGTTAAGTACCTTTCGGAAAAAAGCAGTGATAGATGTTATGATGATTAGTTTATTATTGAATATTTGGATATGCGAAGATGTTTATGATTGTTAGTTAAAAGTAGCTATGTTTTTAAAAATTGTAGATGTTGGAAGGGTGCTGACACAGAGTCCTCCTTTGTTTAAGACTGATGATGACAACAAGACAAGAAAAGAGTCTTGAAATACCACAAGATGGAAGTGATTTCTTTAGTAGATTTGTTTCCTGACGAAGGAGGTAACGATGTTCAAGTAAGAAGAAAAGGGTAAGGGCGAGCAGTGTTGTGGATATCTGATGAGTGTGTAAATACTCACCATTTTATACCAATCTGAACAGCCAAAACATCCAAAAACACTCAAATATGCATCAAAATACTGAAAATATCCTAGAAGTGTGTTTTATATGTTTCAGATGCAAAATAATCAAAAACAGATAAAAAATGAACAAAGTTTGCATAATTGGCAGTTTCAGTCCCTCAAGTTTCAAAAGTTGTCAAAACTAGTCCCTGGTTATTCTAAAAACATCAAAAAGTTACCAAAGGTCCTTTTTGAATCACAAATTACATATTTAGTCCTTTGGTGCAAAGTTTCACAAAAATACAAGATTGGTCCCTGAAGTTTCTAAATTGGCAAAATGAGTCCTTGGGATATTCAAACTTTGAAAATATCAAAATGATTCTTGTATTATTGAAGCTTGACAGAGTCGGTCCCTCAACTTTGAATTCTGGCAAAACTAGTCCCTGAATATCATTTTTTTTGGAAAATAATCATTAAGGATCCTTGGATTATTGAATTATGACAAATATGGTCCTTATGATAACTTGGGAATATTGGCAGAACTACCCCTTAATTTTCAGCATTATTACATAATTGCTCCTTGTGATCTATTAGCTAAAACAAACAAACCCAAAATAAAACCCACCCAACAATAAACCCACCTAGCCCACTACCCCATGTTTATTTACCTGGCCCAAAACCAACCCAAGCCCACTCCCCGTTTAATTATAAAAAAAAAACCGCCATCACTGTTACTCTTTCTCCTCCCTCACTGATAAACAAAACCAGGTGGTTTCTTGCCACCTCCACCCCCCAGCTGGCTACTCTACATCCCACCTCACCTCCTCCACCATCACAAACTTCCAACTTTCTTTAATTGCTCCTAAACTACCCATACCTGCTTTTAGACTTTTTGGCGCCAAAAAGCAGTTTTGATGGTTAGGATGAATTCAGAGTAATCCAATGGCTAAAATGAAGTGGGAAAGTCTCACAGAACAACTGGAACCTCAAAAGACCTCTATATATCAAGAAAGAAGCAGATATGAAGATATAGGTAGTTGTAGTTTAGTTGTAGCATGTCGACTTAGCTTATTTTTCACTTTCAGTTTGTAAAATTAGTTTTAGAAGTGTAATCTCAGTTTAATATTGTTATTTTCAAGTTTCTAAATAGTTAATTCCAAGTTTTCTAGTTGAATTGAGCTTTTGTCATTTTTATTGAAAATCCCATATTTACTCTTATGTTGTTAAAAGTTGTTGATTATTGGTACTTTGAGCTCACATAAGCTACTGATAAGCTTCTATAAGCTTTCTTTTGCATTCTAATCAGTTTTCAGTTCAATAATAAAAAATACTCAAAATAGAAAATATATAGTTGAAAATTTGAAAATCATGAAAAAGCAAGAATGAAGCTTGGAGCAGGGTGTATAATGGATTGCCCTTGGTTTTAGAGCTTATTGGGAAGCTATAGGGTGTGATAATAGTCCTTGGCTCTCAGTTCTCTGCTTGAAATCATTTGTAAGCCATTTCTTGGATTTTGGTCATTTCACTGTAGCATAGCTTAAAACTACTTATCTCTGCTATTTTATGCTTCTTTTATGCATGTTAGTTGATATATGGCTTTATATTGCTAGCTTGTTTACTTGTTTTCCTTGTTGCTCTATTTTTTCATTTTCACTGCTATTTTTAGCACTATCATGATTCATGAGTTCTAGTTGTTGTTGTTGTATTGCTAAAATGATCACATACCATCATATTACAACCTTTGAAACTGGAATTGTGGATTATATCAGTGGAATCCTTTGAAAATCTTAAAATTCAGTAGTTATAGGGGCGTTTGGATATGCTTTAATTTTAGTGTGAGAGTTGTTACATTGTTGTTTCCCCTGCACTAGTAGTCTTTATTAGGTTAGGATAGATTAATTATAGCATAAAATGGTAGGTTCATAGCATTAAAAGTCAAATTCAATTGCAAATTCATGTCCAGCTCACATCAGTTTGTTTCATAATTGCATAATCTTCATTATAGTTGTACAAGTTGATAAGTTAGCTTAATTTAGTTTTTACTTAGCTCATAACTTCATATTCAGTGAGTAGAGATCAATCAAACCTGACTTTAGTCAACTTTTAGAAAATCATCAAAAGTCAAAGTTGCAAGTTACTCAGTTTTTTACAAATCTTACAAGAATTTTCATGAATTTTGTGTTAAGAATTAGGATTTGAAACTTTCACAAGTTGAAGTCACCCAGCTAAGCTTGTGAAATCCATTCTCAGCTTATTTTTAGGATTTTTTCTTATTAGCCGTTTGAAGCTCCGAAGTATGTCATTTAGTCTTGTTTCTTTCTAAATAGTACAATGTGCCTGAGCACTCGTTTTGGCTTGCGGCCAGGGCTTATCTAAGTTTTTTCAGTTGAGTTGAGTTTGTTTTAGTATATTACACCTTCCCTGAGCTTTTGGTGTTATTTGGTGCATAAGTGCTTATTCTAAGTGCTTATTTAAAGTGCTTATTTGCCCGATTCAGCTTATTAGTGGGCTTATCTAACTTTTTATATTTTTTTAGGTTTAGTATATTATTTTAGAATTTCCATAAAATTTTCAAATTTTTCTAAGCTTATTTAGTACTTTTCTTAATTAATATTAGTTTTTAAGTATTTTTAAATCATTTTAAATTCATAAAAATTAAATAAAAACCCAAAAAAAAATTAATTTCAGTTTTAAAATTAGTTTTAAGTTATTTTAGAATTTTCAAGATTAAATTTTTATTTTTCTAGCTTAAAATAATATTGTATTTTAGTATAATTTAAATTAGTTTAAAATAATTAATAATTAGTTTTTAATTAATAATAATTACATAAATAGTCATAAAAATAATTTTCTTTTTTTCAATAATTTTCTTTTATAATTAGGATCTTAGAAATATAATTTTCATATCCGTAGGATTAACGTAGTTAGAATTTCACTTTTTATTTTGCGCATCGACGTAGTTTTTAATTTAAACTTACGCGTTTTTAGTTTTTAAACGCTTTTAAATAATTTAGTTTTACGTTTTAATTAAAATAGTTTATTTAAGTCATTTACTTTTATAATCCCTTAGATTAATCATTCACTCACCATTATCCTTTTTCCTATTCAAAATCACCCGATCACAGATTCGTTATAATACCTTTGCACGCCTCGTTGGGACATAACGACCCGGGGAAACCCTATTCTTCACCGGTTATCTTGCACTTTCTCCTGGGTTGACCTATTGACCGCACCCGGTTGACTGGTTAGTTTAGGAGGAGTCAAAATTTGGCGCCGCTGCCGGGGAGGTTGTGCGCGTATTCTATACGAATTTGAAGCATCTGTGATTGTTGAATATACATCTATTGTATATTTACCATCTTTGTCCATATTTTTATAAAAAAACCCAAAAATATTTTCCTTCTTATTAGTACTAGGCGAGTACCCGTGCATAGCAACGGGATTTTATAGCGACAAATAGTTTATTGATAAAAAAAAGTTTATAGGTTATAAACGAAAAATAATAAAAGTTTGAAGTTTTGGGAATTTAACATCATGTTTTGAAACCCGGTTCGACCCGGTTGAACCGTTCCGGTCGAAAAATGGGTCAATTTAAACCGGGTCAACTTGCTAGGTTGGGTCGAAAACGGGGGAAATTAAACTGGGTCAACTGTCCTGGTTTGAAGCGTCCTGGGTCAACCCGGTTTTTGTTTTAATTGGTTGTATTTAATTTGATAGATATATTTTTAATTAGTTGTACAATGTGAATAAATCATTGTACTTTTAAGTAACGGATAATGTTTTGAAACCCGGTTCGACCCAGGTGGTTCAACCAGTTGAACTGTTCCTGTCGAAAAATGGGTCGATTTAAACTTGGTCAACTTGCTAGGTTGGGTCGAAAATGGGTCAAATTAAGCCGGGACAACCCGCCGTGTTTGAAGCGTCCTGGGTCAACCCGGTTTGTGTTTTAATTGGTTGTATTTAATTTGGTAGATATGTTTTTAATTGGTTGTACAATGTGAATAAATCATTGTACTTTTAAGTAATGAGGTATTTTAATAAGAGTATTAAATGCATTTCAATATTTCCTTATATACATTTTTCAACATTTCACATTTCACTTTTCTTGACTTTTCACTTTCACCTTTGACCATTTTTCCTTTATAGATAGTAAAGATTACAAAAATTTTCAAAAATACCAAAAATATTCACCTTTACACTCCTACCTTTTTGATTCTTCATTTCTTACCCTCTATTACCCTTTGATTCTTTCTATGTCTTATTCTCACCCTCTTGTTTGTCAATGGTGTGGTAGTCCTTATAATGGTGGTAATTGCCCCAGTTGTGGCATGGTGGAGTCAGGAAACGGGTCTGTCTATAACCAAGATCCCTATTCCTACCATGACACGACTGATTCATACCATCAGCTTCCACACCATGAGACTCAGCAGTTTAACTGTTGTGAGTAATGTGGAGGTCCTCACTTTAGCTCGGATTGTCAAACTGGGAATCCAATTCCTTGCAACAATTATGACTATTCGTTTCAAGACCCACCTCCACAGTGCCAAATGATCCAAGCAACTCTTCAATACCCGCAAGACCTTTGTCTAGAGGTTCTTGAGAAACTTAATGACCTTAAGGAGGAGTTGGCTAATATTTCTCTTCGCCAAGCTCCAAGTTCTTCTTGTGCGTATTGTGGGGGTCCTCATAATGATGATCAATGTCAACCGTCCGGGTTTAACACATCCACACCCCCACAAAATCCACTCATCCAACAGTCCCGTGGAAAATCCATGGAAGAACTACTTGCAGAAGAACATGCAGCTATAGACGAAAGAAGCATGGAAGAATTATTAGTCTTAGAACAAGCAGCTATAACACGTGCCAAATTTCAAAATGCTGATCTTCTCGATGAAGACGATGAAAGTGATGATACCTCATCAAGTTCATCAGTTGAGACTCCTTCCATGGAAATACAGGGAGAGAAGAGTATGGGAGAATTACTAGCAGCAGAACAAATGGAAATTATAAAATCCATGTATGCTAGTCCTTCTTAGCTCCCTCAGTCTGATGTTATCACACCCGAGGTTCCCACTCACTCTCTAAGCATGGGGGACGAGCATCTTGACACTGTTCCTGAAAAGGAATCGGACGAATTCATAAAGTCTAGTGTTGAGAACCTTGTCCCAATCCCAAGTGAGTCACAGGGAATTCTTGATCATATGTGTGATTTACCTACCCCTCCTGAAAATCCAAAAGATCAATTTGATACTTCCTCCGATTCTAGCAATGATTATACATCTTATGGAAAAGTTGAGTATGTAGAGGCATCACTGCCTCATTCTGATGTTGAACCCCTTCTTGAGGAGTTCACGGATGAATTTACTCACATCAATCCACTTCCATTTGGAAGTGATGATGATCTATTTGATTTCGATGCCGATTTGGGAGAAATTGAAAATCTCTTAAATTCTAATCCCAACATCGAGCTTAGTGATTCACATACTGATGAATGTTCTTTACCTTGTGAAGACATCAGTTATGTGGATAGATTACCTTCTGAGCTTGTCAGCTTAGGAGAAGAGAATGATGAAGAAATAATCCAAGACGAAGCTCTTCGTCTTACATTATTAAATGCTAATCTTCTCATTTCTAGAATCGAGGCTTTTAATGAAAAGTCTATTTCATCTCCTATCCCCGTTGAGGATAGTGAGCTTTTGATCAATGATTCTATTCCGGAATTGCAAACGTTCCATTTTGATCATACGGGAGAGAAGATTAGTGGTGTTACCACTTCTCATTCTCATAATTCTCTCCCCGTATATGAATCATTTACTTTTGAGGAGTTCCCCAGTGAACTCACTCAAATCAATTCCGAATATGATTCATTCACCTTTGAGGAGTTCTCCTGTGAACTCACTCATATCATATCTCCACCGGAGTATGATAATTTCTATTTTGATCTAGACACACCCGGGATATGTCTAGACCAAACGAGCTTAAAAGAGGAGATTCATATTATTATGAATTCTCCTATGGGTGACGATGAGTTAGTCATGATATTTATCATGACTTTCTTTCTCTTCTTCATTTATCCCGTGGCTTCTCATGTTCTTCACTCTTTCGGGAGTGAGGACATTATCTTTGACCCCGGCATTTTCATTATCATTTTTGAGCCAGGGTCTTTATATCTCATCGGTGTGGAACTTTCACGTTCTTCAAATGTTTATCCAAACATCTTGAATGAAAGTCCGATGGAGATTATCTCTTCCACATGATACTTCCCCATGAACAAATGAATTCGGGGTCGAGTCAAGCTAGCGACTCGGTAAACAAAAACAGTAGCATGTATATGGGTTTTCACCCATGTTTCACCCTAAGTGTGGGGGAGATACTAACCCACATGTTGTATATATATAAATATCCTCTAAAAAAAATGTATATAAAATAAAATAAAGGCTATGAGTATTTTCCTTCTTACGTTCTAAGTGTTGGTTTAACATCCGGTACTTTGAATATTGAGGACAATATTCAGTTCTAAGTGTGAGGGAGAATTCGTTATTCTAACGAATTTAAACACATGTTCCATCAAGTACCCCCATTTTAGCCAAAATTTTAAAAAATTTTCTCACTTAGAACGCAATAAATGGTTATCAGTCCACCATGTCTAACCCACATAAGGATTGGCTAATCCGAGAGCAAACAGCTCTTGGTAAAGATAACTCAAATCCGTTTATGGCTGACAATTTGCCCAAAATTGTATGGTATCTTAACTCGCCATATCCTAAAAAGTGAAAGAGTTGGCTAGCCTGCAAGATTATGGCTTGTGGTAAAGGCAGTGGAAAAACCATAATTGGTAATCAGCTCACCAAGATGTCGACTATGTCCATCAAGAGTTGGCTAGTCCAGAAGCAAACGGCTTTTGGTAAAGACAAAACAAATCCGTTAACAGCTTGTGATTTGCTCAAAATCACATGGTTATCAAGTGGACCATAGTTCTTACTTGAACTAAGGCATTTGGCTACTCCAGAAGTGATGGCTTTTGGTAAAGAGACATAAAATCCATTAAGTTTTCTCAAAAGATTGCTAGGGACTAGCAATATTTTAGTGTGGGGGATTGATGAGTGTGTAAATACTCATCATTTTATACCAATCTGAACTGCCAAAACATCCAAAAACACTTAAATATGCATCAAAATACTGAAATATCCTAGAAGTGTGTTTTATATGTTTCAGATGCAAAATAATCAAAAACAGATAAAAAAACAAACAAAGTTTGCATAATTGGCAGTTTCAGTCCCTCAAGTTTCAAAAGTTGTCAAAACTAGTCCCTGGTTATTCTAAAAACATGAAAAAGAGTCACCAAATGTCCTTTTTGAATCACAAATTACATATTTAGTCCTTTGGTGCAAAGTTTCACAAAAATACAAGATTGGTCCCTGCAGTTTCTAAATTGGCAAAATGAGTCCTTGGGATATTCAAACTTTGAAAATATCAAAATGATTCTTGTATTATTGAAGCTTGACAGAATCGGTCCCTCAACTTTGAATTCTAGCAAAACTAGTCCCTGAATATCATTTTTTTTGGAAAATAATCATTAAGGATCCTTGGATTATTGAATTATGGCAAATATGGTCCTTATGATAACTTGGGAATATTGGCAGAACTACCCCTTAATTTTCAGCATTATTACATAATTGCTCCTTGTGATCTATTAGCTAAAACAAACAAACCCAAAATAAAACCCACCCAACAATAAACCCACCTAGCCCACTACCCCTTGTTTATTTACCTGGCCCAAAACCAACCCAAGCCCACTCCCCGTTTAATTATAAAAAAAACCGCCATCACTATTACTCTTTCTCCTCCCTCACTGATAAACAAAACCAGGTGGTTTCTTGCCACCTCCACCCCCCAGCTGGCTACTCTACATCCCACCTCACCTCTTCCACCATCACAAACTTCCAACTTTCTTTAATTGCTCCTAAACTACCCATACCTGCTTTTAGACTTTTTGGCGCCAAAAAGTAGTTTTGATGGTTAGGATGAATTCATAGTAATCCAATGGCTAAAATGAAGTGGGAAAGTCTCACAGAACAGCTGGAACCTCAAAAGACCTCTATATATCAAGAAAGAAGCATATATGAAGATATAGGTAGTTGTAGTTTAGTTGTAGCATGTCGACTTAGCTTATTTTTCACTTTCAGTTTGTAAAATTAGTTTTAGAAGTGTAATCTCAGTTTAATATTGTTATTTTCAAGTTTCTAAATAGTTAATTCCAAGTTTTCTAGTTGAATTGAGCTTTTGTCATTTTTATTGAAAATTCCATATTTACTCTTATGTTGTTAAAAGTTGTTGATTATTGGTCCTTTGAGCTCACATAAGCTACTGATAAGCTTCTATAAGCTTTCTTTTGCATTCTAATCAGTTTTCAGTTCAATAATAAAAAATACTCAAAATAGAAAATATGTAGTTGAAAAATTGAAAATCATGAAAAATCAAGAATGAAGCTTGGAGAAGGGTGTATAATGGACTGCCCTTGGTTTTAGAGCTTATTGGGAAGCTATAGGGTGTGATAATAGTCCTTGGCTCTCAGTTCTCAGCTTGAAATCATTTGTAAGCCATTTCTTGGATTTTGGTCATTTCACTGTAGCATAGCTTAAAACTACTTATCTCTGCTAGTTTATGCTTCTTTTATGCATGTTAGTTGATATATGGCTTTATATTGCTAGCTTGTTCACTTGTTTTCCTTGTTGCTCTATTTTTTCATTTTCACTGCTATTTTTAGCACTATCATGATTCATGAGTTCTAGTTGTTGTTGTTGGTGTTGTATTGCTAAAATGATCACATACCATCATATTACAACCTTTGAAACTGGAATTGTGGATTATATCAGTGGAATCCTTTGAAAATCTTAAAATTCAGTAGTTATAGGGGCGTTTGGATATGCTTTAATTTTAGTGTTAGAGTTGTTACATTGTTGTTTCCCCTGCACTAGTAGTCTTTATTATGTTAGGATAGATTAATTATAGCATAAAATGGTAGGTTCATAGCATTAAAAGTCAAATTCAATTGCAAATTCATGTCCAGCTCACATCAGTTAGTTTCATAATTGCATAATCTTCATTATAGTTGTACAAGTTGATAAGTTAGCTTAATTTAGTTTTTACTTAGCTCATAACTTCATATTCAGTGAGTAGAGATCAATCAAACCTGACTTTAGTCAACTTTTAGAAAATCATCAAAAGTCAAAGTTGCAAGTTACTCAGTTTTTTACAAATCTTACAAGAATTTTCATGAATTTTGTATTAAGAATTAGGATTTGAAACTTTCACAAGTTGAAGTCACCCAGCTAAGCTTGTGAAATCCATTCTCAGCTTATTTTTAGGATTTTTTCTTATTAGCCGTTTGAAGCTCCGAAGTATGTCATTTAGTCTTGTTTCTTTCTAAATAGTACAATGTGCCTGAGCACTCGTTTTGGCTTGCGGCCAGGGCTTATCTAAGTTTTTTCAGTTGAGTTGAGTTTGTTTTAGTATATTACACCTTCCCTGAGCTTTTGGTGTTATTTGGTGCATAAGTGCTTATTCTAAGTGCTTATTTAAAGTGCTTATTTGCCCGATTCAGCTTATTAATTGGCTTATCTAACTTTTTATATTTTTTTTAGGTTTAGTATATTATTTTAGAATTTCCATAAAATTTTCCGATTTTTCTAAGCTTATTTAGTACTTTTCTTAATTAATATTAGTTTTTAAGTATTTTTAAATCATTTTAAATTCATAAAAATTAAATAAAAACCCAAAAAAAAATTAATTTCAGTTTTAAAATTAGTTTTAAGTTATTTTAGAATTTTCAAGATTAAATTTTTATTTTTCTAGCTTAAAATAATATTGTATTTTAGTATAATTTAAATTAGTTTAAAATAATTAATAATTAGTTTTTAATTAATAATAATTACATAAATAGTCATAAAAATATTTTTTTTTCAATAATTTTCTTTTATAATTAGGATCTTAGAAATATAATTTTCATATCCGTAGGATTAACGTAGTTAGAATTTCACTTTTTATTTTGCGCATCGACGTAGTTTTTAATTTAAACTTGCGCGTTTTTAGTTTTTAAACGCTTTTAAATAATTTAGTTTTACGTTTTAATTAAAATAGTTTATTTAAGTCATTTACTTTTATAATCCCTTAGATTAATCATTCACTCACCATTATCCTTTTTCCTATTCAAAATCACCCGATCACAGATTCGTTATAATACCTTTGCACGCCTCGTTGGGACATAACGACCCGGGGAAACCCTATTCTTCACCGGTTATCTTGCACTTTCTCCTGGGTTGACCTATTGACCGCACCCGGTTGACTGGTTAGTTTAGGTGGAGTCAATATCCGAATATTGTATGTTGGTTATCTTTGTTATGTATTGGTGATGGCTATATTTTTTCATGTACTCTATTTTGAAATTGGTTGTAAGCCAGTTGGTTTAGTTTGTTTGGGTTTTGTTGCCTTTGTAAATTATAGTCAAGTATATCAACAAAATTACATCTTCTGAGAAATGATGAGTCTTGTGCTTAAGAGTAAGTAACTTGATTTGATCATTTGTGTTTAAAATAATAATAATAATTGATATATTAATCCATCGTGATATTAATAGTACAAAAGCAGGTTTCCGATATGTCTTTGTTTTATTTCGTTCATATTTTGCACTGTGTAAGTTGATTCATCACAAAACGTTCCGTTTTCACTTTTTATTTTGAAGGCTATATGTCATCTCTATTACTTATAATTTAATGACAACAGTAAACCCCGTATTATTGGGTTTTCATATGCATATCCTATTTTTTTCTATATCTTTCTTAACAATAGCCAAATAAATAGTCAATTATTGGTCAATTATTAGAGCCACAATCTACGAATAACCCATTACACAACTGCAAAATAATGTTAACGGGTTCAAATGTTATTATATTTATAAAATTTACTTATAAATGTGTGTGATGTTAAAGGGATCACTGCAAGGTTCTTAAGTTAATCGCCGACTCACGATCACAATAATGTTAACTGGTTCAATTGTCAAAATCATATTTATATTAATATTTTTTCTTAAAGCGATACTAAAATATAAAATCAGATGAGGCTCCTGAGAGGAGTCGTTTAATTTTCACAAATGTAATAAATAGTATTGTAGGTTTGACGGTTAATGATAATATAATGTGTCTTGAGCTACTTCTTGAGCATCTATCTGCTGTATGTAGCATGAAAAGGTGTTAAACTTGGTGATCCAAGATCAACTTTTTAATACATGAACAAGGATAGGTGGGACACGTTGAGTAATTAGTAATTTTTGAAACTGTTAGAAATATTTATTACCACTTTGGAGGTCTTATAAAAGGATACAAATTTATATCATCTTGGGAGTTCTGATAATTTACTTCAGGTCTTATAAAAGGATATCAATTTTTGTATCATATTGGAACTTCTAATATATTATCAATCAGAACCAACATTTACTTACATTTTCTATAAATTATTAGGTGTTCACGGGATGGACATTTGCTATTAAATTGATTAGCGCTCATATACATCATTTGTTATTCAAGACCGAAAAATTTGGAGACGATAACACATGGACGTTTATTATTTTAATTGTTACAAACTCAATTGATTATCGAATAATTCACATATTATATCATTGGTTATTTCATATATTAATGGAACATGTTTATGTTTGTTGTTTTCTTCTTATCTCATTTTCATTGTTTATTTCATATATTAATACTTTTTCTTATCATCTCATTTCTATATCTCTTTAAAAAATTACCTAGTGTCAACGGGTCTATACAATGTTTAATTGTATCAAAACCATGCATTTAGTACAACTATAATTACATTGTTGATGTAACAAACTTAATATACAACAAGAGATGTAAAAAAATATTTTATCAAAAATCAAAATTGTTTCCTAATGTATGAACCTTTAATTTACTTTTGTTATGGGATTGTTTTTATTTTGGGTTTATTATTATATGAATTTTAAGTTTCTTGCTTCATTAAACCATAAAAAGATGAAAAAAATTATCATATACATAGAAAAAAGTTTACATTTATAAAAGGTCTTGATAGTGTATCATCATGCCAAGAATTGCGTTTTAAATCAAGACACGCTCACACACATGATTTTATATACGATTGAATGTATTTTTTATTTACCAATGTTATGATTGTAAATCTATACGATCTATCTCACATTTATTGTTACTCAACACAAAAAAAAATTGGACATCCAAAACGTTGACGTTTGTTAGTGTAATTGCAACATAAACAATATCTTATATTATAATTGACTCATTCTCTCATTATTTGTTTCATATTCTAAATGGAACAAACTTACACATTGGTTGTAAATCAATAGGCGGTCACACACATATTTTGCTACTAAAAAGTAAAAGTTTTGGAGACACCAAGGTTGGACGTTTATTTGTGTAATTGTAACATAATCCATTTCTTATATTATAATACCCGCATTGTCGCATTCTTTGTTTGATATTTTTTAAATGGAACAAATTGACTTTAATACTTTTTCTTATCATCTCATTTCTACATCTCTTTAAAAATGACCCAGTGTCAACGGGTCTATAAGCTAGTACACTATATACAATGTATCTCCCAAATTGGGGACGCCACTGGTTTGTCTACAAAAGAGTAATTTCAAGTTGACGTCAACATATTATAGTTACAGTGCCAAGATTTTGAAAAGAATACCTAGATCATGTAGAAATAAATCATTTTACTTGTAAAAACCTTGAATAGCAAAATGATTGTTGTAATTTCATGAGACATAAGTAGGAATATGAGAACAACTTTAACGTTGCTTCAATATCTGAATGCAATAGGACCGGAGTCAGTGGCGGACTTAGAAAAATCCGATGTGAGGGGCAATTTTTCATTTTATTTTTATTTTTTATTATTATTATTATTATTTGTTTTTTTTACGATAGCAGCAAAATGCGGATAAAAAAATTAGATTTAAATTGATAAATCGAGTATTATTGCTTAGAGAGTAAATTGCATAAATCGTCCTTAAAGTTTGGCAAAATTGCATGTTTCGTCCCCGATGTTACGAAAGTGCAAGGATCGTCAAGGATGATACTTGCACCAAAGGTTTCCCCACAGGGACGATCCTTGTACTTTTGTAACATCTGGGACGAAACATGCAATTTGGCCAAACTTTAAGGACGATTTATGCAATTTATTCTTGCTTAGAGATTGATGATTTATAAAGTTTTAAGGTGTTGAATGTTGTGTTTTAGTTTGTTGGTGGGGGCAATTTAAGTTTTGAGTGGGGTGCACTTTCATAAAAAGTTCAAAATTAAAAATAAATAAATAAAAAAATAAATAAATAAAATAAAATAAAAAATTACACTAACATAGCAACTTTTTTGGCTAGCCATGGGGGGCGCTGTCACCCCGTACCTAATACATAGGTCCGCCCCTGACCGGAGTAAGGTTGCCCAAAATTGTCACCAAATTGCTAACATGCATAATTATATGTATATTCGCAAGGGAAAATATACATCACTGTTTTCTTTCTATCTGATTGATCTATCAAGCTCAAATTGTTGACATGGAGATGATATATCCAAAAAAATGAATGTTTGTAACAATAGTCCCGCCAAAAAATATATTCCATCTGATTGTGAAAATATATAAAATCTATAAAAGAATCTTTCGCTTAACTCTTTGCCTATAATAGCACTTCTCAAAGCATTTAGAAGGGCACCCAGTCTTCTCCTCTTTCTCCCTATTGATTTTTTATGTCTGATAGTAAAAACCGTATACACCTAAAAGAAATACTATTTCGTTCTCAATACCTTCTTATTAAAACCTCAGCTCCGACTTTGGATATGTGACGTAAAACCATATGACGAATATGAGTTACTAGTAGGGGAATCGCCACCCGAGATATATTTATTCTATACCTTCGCATGACTAGTCATGTTTTAAATATTATCTTCGTACGTTACTCGTCTTAATTAGTGATACTAAATACTACCTCCGTCTCATATTAAGTGTCTAATTTCATACTGCACAAAGTTTTAGAATATTCCACTAACTAAACTCTCCACCAATCAAATATTACTTTTAACCACTAAACTCTCATCTTATTGGTTGAAAGGTATAAGTGGACACTTAATTTAGGACATCTAAGGATTTCATTGTGGACACTTAATGTGGGACGGAGGGAGTAGTAGGTATTGGTAGACAGTGAGTACCGACTTTTCGGACGTGTGACCCACACCCGCATATTTACGTATCATCAATTGGGCCATCCGTGGGACTGAAACATTTTCTTTTTTCATTTTTCTTTTAAACAAATAGCCATTGCACCACCACAAGTGAAACGACAATGACAACCGGAGATGAACCATTCCTTACACCCGTCGAGAAAGGAGCTAACATCTCTAGCCAACCAAATATCACGCCTGTCGCCACACTAAATACCCATATTCCTGAAGAACCTTAGACACAACCTCTGAACCGAATCTCAACGAACCAGTCTTGCAGTTGATAATCCAGAACTTTGATCGAGTGAATGTCATGTATACCGCCTTCACCCATGCACTAAAAGAAGTACCGCATCGCTCATTACCTACCAACGAAAATCCATCTGTAGAGCCATGGAACTCCAATTCGGAGGAGGCACACCCGAGCAAAACCCTGCGAAAAACCTTTGTAGAGAATGATGAAGTGGAGCCAACAACTGCAATCCCATTGGATGTGAACAAGCAAAAGGGAAAGTTACACAAACTTAAAGTTTTATCATCAACCTTTCGTGTTCAAAAAACCCGATAGAGATACAAGAGACCTTGTAGCATCTCCTTCACTAGCCGTATTCAGGATTACGACATGCCAGACGGGCTGAAAGTTCCCACTAACCTGAAAACGTACGATGGCATGTCGAACCCAGATACCAACCTTACGGTCTTTATGGGTACGAGGGACGTACACAAAACCCCTGAGCCCGTATGGTGCCGTTTCTTCCCTATCACACTATGTGGGGCAAGTAGATTTTGGTACGAAAACCTAGCACTAGGAAGCATCAATGGCAAAGGAACGTAGTGATGCTATAACATAAGAGGTTTGTAAATTGGTAGAAGCACAAATCATGAGAGTAGTTTTCTTCCTAAAATGGGTAGCCAAATCGGTAATGGTTCGAAAGTCTGATAACACATATCGCATGTGCATCTATTTCAGAAGTTTAAACAAGGCTTGTCCAAAAGACAGTTACCCACTACCAGAAATAGATCAAAAAATAGAATCTGTAGAAGGATGCCTACAAAAGGTATCATCAAATACGTATGGAAAAAGAGGATGAACAAAAAACCTCATTTCATACCGAACATGGAACATTCTGTTATGAAAAAATGTCTTTTGGTCTAAAGAATTTCGGAGCCACGTACCAGTGTCTAATGGACCAAACCTTTTCCAATCAGCTTGGCTGAAACATTGAGATCTATGTAGATGATATGGTAATAGAAAGTATGGACGAATGTTGCTTTATCTAAGACACTCTAGAGATGTTTGAAACCTTGAGAAGAACCAAAGAAATGCACGTTTGGAGTAAAGAGTAGATAGTTCTTAGGGTATATGTGTTGATATTTATTCTAATAATCATGTAATCATAATGTAAACATTTAAACATAAACGTAAAGTAAACCTTACTTGATTCGAGAGATGCACATGAACGCCATAGAATACATGTGATAAAGAATATCCAGTGGAGGTTTGATCTTCTACCATAATCCTCTCTTTGGGTGATGGAATTGTACTCATTAATGTGTGTCTTATGGAGAATACGTAATCTCCTACTTATAGAGAGATTTTAGGTAGGGATCAACTCCATGTTAGGTAAAGATTATAAAACATAATATAATCTATATTTAGTTAAGTCTCCCATGAAGACTTGATTACGTTCGGAGCCACATTATAGTAAGTAAATCATTATATTACCAATGTTAGTCAACATAAATATATGTACAATATTCTAATGCATAAATAAGATAGGCCATATTATAGAATAAGTCTAACATTCTCCCACTTGGCCGTATAACTATTTATGCTTTGTACAACATTAGATTGGCCATGTTGATTTCATAACTTCATCACAATCATATATAATTACTAATCCAAACTAATATCGTCACTAGCATCGTTATTGACACGGGACCCCTACTAATTATACAATTCGCTTTTCTTTATGATCATGATTATCTTAGTTCATAATGAGTATGAATGAAAAACATAATTGGTAATAAATCCATTCAAAATGATCGAAGTTATTTTTTGTTTACAAGATCTCAAATTATTATGTGCACAAACTTGAGAAAACAAACCTAAACGTAATGTGAAGAACAAAATTAGTATCCTTGTTTATACATGTTATCTAATACATGTTGACACTTATGCTCTAATAGAGCTTGGAAGATAAACCTTTCATAAGTTTCTAATACATTACGTCAATGTACAAATGTACTTTATGACAATGTTCTTCAACCTTCTCTCAACTGTTGATGACGTATAGTCTATATTCGGGTCACGAACCCGATTAATAAACACTACTAATGCCTAAGCATGCCACGAAGTGGGCTATCATAACAATGAATTGGGCTACCATACTAACGGTTTGGGCTCATGAAAGCCCAAACCCAAATACATTATTTATGGTCTAGATAAGGATCTCTTATTTATGTGATAAAGATCCATAGACCGGATAGGCATTATACGCCGAAGAGTAAGGAACACGAAATCTACAAGGATTTCATGCCTATATAAAGAATATCATAATTCTCATTAAAGGTACGATTTACAACCCTAACTCTTCTATACAACCCTAAAACCGATTACTTACTCTCACGCCGGAGGATAATCGTGGGAGACAATCCCACGATAAGCCTAACGGTGTTTGCTTGCTTTCTTAGTGCGCAGGTCTCAAGCATTAAGATCTGATTGGTACGAGAACAGGAACCCAAACAAGGAACGCCCAACTTTTGTATCAACAAGTGGCGCCATCCGTGGGACCCTACGCTAAGAACTAGAATGATGAAGCACAAAAACTCAAGCCAGCGGACTCCGCAGATGGAAAAAACACATGGTGACCCCCAGAGGAGGAAACATGAAGATTCGACATCTAGGAAGACCTTTGGAACAACCAGTGCGCCTGGTCACCAAGAAACGGGCACAACTCTAATTCTCCACGCGGTAGAATTGCCCACAGGGACTACCCAGGCCACTACAGTGGCCCCAAGCGCTGAAGATCTTCAACGCACTCTCTTCACTACTCCCCATCAAACGGCACCCACTGTGCCGCTATGCGTGCCTAATCGCGATAGGGGACCTAATGTGGAAACGGATGTCCTCGCGGTTGAGGGGGATGCTCCTGAGCTCACGCTAAGTAATTTTGTATCCCAAAATTACGAAACCCTAACTGCCCTCATGCAAGAGGAAGCAAGAAGAAGGTCAAGTACGAGCCTACAAGCCCGACTCAACTTTGGCCCTGAGTATGAAACATCTCCATCGCGCTACCAGAAGGAGAGGCGCGAAAAGGATACCCGCAGACTTCCAGTATTCACTAGAATTGGAAGGAGGGTTACGGATGATGAAGCATCTGATTCACAATACTCGGAGGAGCATGAAGATAATGGAAGGTGTACCAATGTTCATTCTAGACTTGGTAATCGCAGGATGCAGGATAGACTTGGACGACAACGCTCACCAAGCGAAAGCTCTTCAAAGTCTGGTAGTAGAAGAATTCATGATAGGCTTGGGAGACAAGCGCCGCAAAAGGGACAACTTCTCCTCAAGTGACTCCTCGGACAACGAGGACAAAGAAACAGGACACTGGAAGTCCAGGGGAAGACATCGCGAGGAAGAAGACGAAGATATATCCCTTCCTTGGCGCCGCCAAAAAGTTGACGCATTCACGTGGCGCATCAGCGATTATTCGGATGATAAGAGAAGGCGCATGCCCGCCAATATTAAAACATATGATGGGAAGGGTGATCCTGATGATCACCTAAAAATTTTAGAATCAGCCGCTACTATCAAAAATTGGTTGCAACCTGTGTGGTACCATATGTTTAACTCCACCTTGGTAGGGAATGCGCGAACTTGGTTCAGCAAGCTTCCACGAAGAAGCATAAAAGGGTTTGAAGAGTTGCAGAAAGCATTCCATTTGAACTTCACTCAAAGAAAGAAGTGCGCCAAGAACCCTGTTGAACTGGCCAGAGTAAAACAGCGCCAAGGGGAATCCACAAGCGCTTATGTGGAGCGGTTTAAGGATGAATGTATACACGTCAAGGCGTGTCCTGAAGTGCTAAAGATCTCAGGGTTCATGAACAGGATCAATAACCCAGAACTCATCAGGAGACTGAATGATAAGGTTCCCCAAACCTTTGATGAACTGATGAAGCGCACTAGGTCCTTTATCTAAGGAGAAGCAGCTGCTGCGGATAGCAAAAAAGGTTACTCAAATTATAAGTCACAAGAACAACCCAGGAGGCAATCCAATGACTAGAGTAACAACCGTAGCAAGAATTACCGCAGCCAGGGAAGAGATAACGACAAATACACCCCACTCACGAAGACCCCAAGGGAGATATTTGTGACAGAAGGCGCAAACTTCCCAAAGCCTCCACCAATGCGCACCCCAGAGGATCGGCGCATAGGGAATGGATACTGCGAATACCATGGACAGAAGGGCCACACAACTAACGAGTGTGTCCAACTGCGCCAGCTAATTGACAAATTAGTAAAAGAAGGTAGAATGGATCACCTCGTTAAGAACATCAAAGAAGCGAAGGATAAACAGAAGAATGGAGGTAAGAAGGAAACACCCAAAGACAAGGCCGACACTATCTACATGATACAGTCATGGCAGCGAAAGACGAGGCAAAAAGTCATCCAAAAGTTTTCCTTTGGTAATGAAATCTCCTTCCCCACTCTGGTTGCGGACAACGCAGTAGTGGAGCCGCTCACCATTGAAATACATACGGGGGGTCACGATATCCACCGCATGTATGTTGATGGAGGAGCATCCGCAAATATTATGTACGAACATTGTTTCAAGTGACTGCGACCCGAAATACGGAGTCAGTTAATTCCGGCCACGACGTCGCTGACTGGATTCACAGGAGAAAAGATATGGCCCATGGGGAAATTACGCTTACTTGTGGTCGTTGGTAATGAGCAGCACTCTACGGCAGCTTGGATGAACTTTACGGTAATCAAATCTCCCTCGCCGTACAACGGCATTATTGGAAGACCGGGAATATCATCCATGCGCGTTGTACCGTCCACAGCGCATGTAATGCTCAAATTCCCAGTAGATGGAGGTATTGTAACCCTCTACAATACCGTTGTGTCACCTAGAGAATGCAACACGGTGACAAGTGAAATGGAGAGTATTCCAGAACAGCGCGCAGCCAAAGTATCAAACCTAAAGGTCGCAATTCACCCTGACTACCCAAATCAACAAGTATCAATTGGAGGGTCGCTATCTGACAAAGGCAAAGCAGCTGTGTGCGCACTCCTACAAAAGAACCTAGATATCTTTGCATGGGAACCAAAGTACATGACTGGAGTGCCACGATCTATCATGGAGCACAAGCTAAAAATCCAACAAGGATATCCTCCAATACGGCAGAAAAAGCGCGGCCAGGCTCCAGATCGTGCAAAAGCCATTCTGGAGGAGGTACACAAGCTTGTAGACGCAGGCATCATGCGGGAGGTCTACTACCATGACTGGCTTTCTAACCCAGTAATGGTAAAAAAGAGCGATGGCAGTTGGAGAATGTGTGTGGACTTCACTGATCTTAACAAAGCATGTCCACAGGACTGTTACCCGCTACCAGAGATAGATTGGAAGGTATAATCTTTGTGTGGATACCCCTTTAAATGTTTCCTAGACGCATACAAAGGGTACCATCAAATTCAGATGGCTGAGGAGGACGAAGAGAAAACAGCCTTCCACACAAGTCAAGGGGTCTATTGCTATACAAAAATGCCTTTTGGCCTAAAGAATGCGGGAGCAACATACCAGCGGTTAGTGGACAATGCGTTTGAAAAGCAAGTAGGTCGCAACCTGGAAGTCTATGTCGATGTTATAAAGAGTCATGCCGAGGAAGAATTGGTGCGCGACATTGAGGAAACATTCGAAACACTGGGAAAGATCAACATGAAGTTAAATCCCAAGAAGTGTACTTTTGGCGCTACAAAAGGCATGTTTCTTGGATATTTGATAAAACCTGATGGCATCAAGCCTTGCCCAGAAAAAACAAAAGCTGTCATCGAACTCCCTTCACCACGCACACTCAAAGAAGTCCAATCATTAAACGGAAAATTAGCTGGGCTAAATCGATTCTTGTCCAAGTCAGCAGATAAGTCACTCCCTCTCTTTAAGACACTCACGAAGTGTATAAAAAAGGGAGACTTTCGTTGGACTGCGGAAGCGGAAGAAGCTTTTCAACAGCTTAAGCAACATATAGCAGCACTTCCCAAACTTGTCGCACCCCGACCAAGGGAATAATTGATCATGTACTTGTCTGCAACTCATGGAGCAGTCAGCGCGGTACCATTGACAAATAGGAACTCCGTTCAAACACCAGTATACTTTGTAAGCAAAGCACTCAAGAAGACATAGACTAACTATACTGCCATGGAAAAGTTGGTCCTAGCTAAAGTATTCACAGCTAAAAGATTGCGCAGATACTTTCAAGCACACCCAATAGCTGTAATTACGGACCAACCTATCAAGCAAGTTATCTCTAAATCTGACGCATCAGGACGGCTACAAAAATGGAGTGTGTTGTTGAGCGAGCATAACATCTCCTATAGACCACGCACTGCGATTAAAGGACAGATATTGACAGACTTCATCATTGAGAAGCCAGATACCAATACTCCACTTTCAAAGAGCGAGGTAACGTTACAAGAACCATGGGTTCTATTTACGGATGGATCTTCGTTCGTGGATGGGTCAGGCGCAGGCCTTATCCTTACTAGCCCAGATGGAATGGAATTCACTTACGCATTGTGTTTTGAATTCACAGCCACAAACAATGAGGCAGAATATGAGGCCTTACTTGCTGGATTACGCATTGCAACTCAAATGGGTGTACGCAACCTAGAAGCAAATGTCGATTCTCGGTTAGTAGACAACCACGTGTTAGGCAAATATGTGGCTAAGGAGGACAATATGATCCATACCTCGACAAAACCAAGTATCTGATCCAGAATTTCGACAGGTTCACCATCAAACAAGTCCCTAGAGGATAAAACAGAAAAGCAGATGCGCTGAGCAAGATTGCATCTACAAGTTTTGTACACCTGTCAAAACAGGTATTGGTGGAAACCTTGAAGAACAAATCAATCTCGGAGATGGAAATATCCACGGTGATAGAAGAACAGGATCCTACGTGGATGACACCTATCATCGAATACATAAGCAAAGGGATGTTACCTAGGAACAGAAGGACGCTCGTAGGATACGGCGCACAACGCAGAAGTTCAAACACCGAGACGGTATCCTCTATCGACGTTCATTCCTACAACCATGGCTTCGGTGCGTCGGACCTCTTCAGCAGATTACGTACTTCGAGAGATCCACGCTGGTTCATGCAGTATGCACTCAGGACCACGGTCTGTCGTGGCACGAGCCTTGCGGTCAGGATACTATTGGCCTACTATGCACCGCGATGCGCGGGATATGATAAAGAAGTGCAGCGACTGCCAAGTCCACAGGCCTATCGCGCGCCGACCACAACAAGAGCTGATACCCATCACCTCACCATGGTCATTCTATAAATGGGGCATTGATATTGCAGGCCCCTTTCCAGTTGCAGCGGGGGGACTAAAATTCCTCATAGTGGCCATAGATTATTTCACTAAGTGGATTGAGGCAAAAGCAGTGGCAAGTATCACAGGCAACCAAGTCAAACACTTCGTTTGGGACAACATTGTATGTCGCTTTGGCCTACCTAGAGAAATTATTCCGGACAACGGAAAACAATTCTGTGACAACCCGTTCAAAGACTGGTGCGCGCAATTAAACATTACGCAACACTTCGCGTCGGTTAAGCACCCACAAACCAATGGTTTGGTTGAACGCGCGAATCGTAGTCTGGGCGAAGGAATAAAAGCGCGCCTTGACAAACATAAAGGAAGATGGGTGGATGAATTGTCGCATGTTTTATGGGCACACCGCACGACAATAAAAACTAGCACTGGAGATACACCATTCTCTCTGGTCTATGGGACAGAAGCTGTTATACCGGCCGAGATTGAAATGCCAAATATCCGCACGACGGAAGTCAATGTCATAACTAATGATGATGAGCGACGCATAGACTTGGATCTGTTAGAAGAAAGGCGCGAACGTGCAGCTATACGTGAAGCAAAGGCTAAGTCAAAGATGAAGAAGTATTATGATGCAAAAGTCAGAAACACTTCTTTCAGGCCATGAGACTTTGTATACCGCGCCAATGATGCAAGCCACGCAGAAGACACGGGCAAGCTTGGGCCCAAATGGGAAGGACCCTATGAAGTCACAGAAGCACTAGGCAACGGCGCATACAAGCTGCGTGATATGGAAGGCCATGAGCTAGCACGCACTTGGAATATCTGCAATCTCAAGAGATGCTATATTTAGGAAAGGATACGGCCCACGCACAGACAACTCTGCACTTTAGTACGTGCCTAATAAATGTCTGTGTATTTGAATTTTCTTTTTTAGGGAATTGTCTTTTATTTTCAAAAACTTGCAAGTATTAATTAAACGTTGTGGTTTCTAGCTAACTCCACAACACATTTAATTTTATTATTTACATTCTTTTATTTATGTCTCAATATTGTTAATTTATATTTTTGCCTATATGGCGTGCATGCACTTATTAAGACCCACGATGGCAGAAAGGATGAGTAAACCTACTAAATAACTCGTTGAGTAAGAGGGTTGCAAACCCATCAACATTGGATCACGTGTCCTTGCTAAACACCTTACTTTCAAGACGTTGATGTAAGTTTCATGCGCATCCCACGAAGGATACGCAATAACACACACTGTTCACGTTTAGCAATTTAGGAGCCAAGACTCTTGGTCCCTTGATATGGTACTTGCAGCACGCTGCAAGTTAATCCATACATTTATGAGTTTTTACTCACATACATTTATTAAGTTATGGACTTAACACAATTTTTTTTGTCCAAGTACATTTGGTCACAACTTGATCCTTGGAAAGTCTTTCATGGAAAGGAAAAAAAATCTAAGTACAAGATAATACAAACATGTGTACAAAAGATAATATTATTATTATCAACCATGGGTTACAACCAAAAGATGAATCCAAAAAAATCTACATGCTGCGAACGCGTCTATGCCCTGAGCTACTAGCTGTAGCCGACATGTGCCCAGCCTCTTCAAGCCTTTTCAACAGGCTACTATCTTCCTGTGATACTGTTGGCACGCTAACAGGTACTCCATCAGACCTCGGAAGATGTGTCGCACCAACACCACACAAGATGGCCTTACCCTTTACACCTTTCTTTCTCGCGAGCCTCTCTAAATGGGCTTCTAAACACTCTTTCAAAGGGACCTCCTTCTCAAGGGTGAATGGGTTAAGGATGTCACGCGGTTGTGCGAATACAGGAACATGCAGCTGCGACTCATCAGGCTTTAGAAAATAGTCATGTTGAGCTTCCGCATACTCCAGGATATGTGATTGGCTCCAAACGGTCAACTTGTATTGACCAAAGATATGGTCAACAAAGTCAAACTACTTAGAGTCAATCTCCGTCGAAGTATAGTGTTTCCCCGGGTCGTTATGTCCCGACGAGGAGTGATGGTAATCAAAACGGGTTTGTGATCAGGTGAATTTGGACAGAAAAGGGGTTTGAGTGATTTGTATGATTACACTAAGATATGAGGAATGAAAATAACTTAGAAACACTATATAAACAATTACTGACGATCAGATACACTAAAAACGTGAGCTAAGTCTAAAAACGTGTACGTTTGAATTAAAGTTACGTTAACGTACAAAATAAAACGCGAGTTTTGTGAAATAAAATACCTACGGATATGAAAATAACATTTTTACAATCCTAATGATAAAAGAAAATTTTGTAAAAAAGAAATTTATTTTTTTTGACTTTTTATTTAATTATTATTAATTAAAAACTATTTATACTAAATTAAATTATTAAAAATACTAAAACAATTAAGAAAAATCTGAAACTTTTTTTGGAAAATACTATAAGCTAATACTAATCTAAGAAAAATGTAAAAGATCCAACAAACTTATTTATAAGCAGTAGAAAAAAGGAAATAAGCTAAATAAGCTTATTTATTCACCACAATTATAAATAAGACAGATAGAAAATAAAACACTAACACCACCCTAGCAGAGATGGTGCATGATATCAGTTTGGTGTGTCTGTGTGAACCCAGTGACCAAGGTTCGAATCCCACAACCCTCTTTTTTACACAACTATATATATATATATATATATATATATATATATATATATATATATATATATATATATATATATATATATATATATATATATATATATATATATATATATATATATATTTTTCTTTTCTTTTTAATAAACTGATTGTTCTAATGGAAACAATACTTTTTATAACTACAACATTTTTTTTACAACTAATTATATCAGGAGTTTAAAAGGGAAATGCACAACAGTTTCAATCTTTGTGTTGCTCAAGTGAGTTTTTTTGAAAATAAGCTAAACCAAAATAAGCCAAGAAGCTCAATTAAGCTTGTCAGCTCAAATGAGCTTTTAGCAAACAGGACAACAACAAGATTTTAGCAACAACAACAGCAATCAATGATTATGAACAACAACAAGAACATGAACAACAATTAAAAAAAAACATCAACAAGAACATAAACAAGGACATAAGCAGTAGCAGCCAATAAGAACACGAATAAGCTCAAATAAGAAAAAGCTTAAGCAAACTCAGTGACAACAACAATAATAGCAATAATGAACAACAACTAATCACAACAAGAAACAAGAACAACAACAAGATCAAATCAAGCTCATCATGTGAACAGTAGAAGCAGTCCCAAATGGGGGAATTTAAGGGCAAATATAAGCACTCTAATAAGCAATCTAGGGCAAACTAAAGGCATAAACCTAAACTCTACCTAGGGGGAGTTCTAAAACAGCAAAGATCATAGACAATGGCCAAGATTTGACCAAATAATGGTCAAATGAAACTTGGCCAAGAACCTGATGCAGGGGACTTTTTCAGTCAACAACCAGTTTCCAAGACAAATTTAAGCAACCAAATCTTTTCCAAATTCAAATTTTCTTTTTGATATTAGTTAACAGGCTGGCAAAGACTCCAAATCAACAAAAACTTTGAATTTTCATCCACTAATGAATCCTAGAAAGTGTTTTGAATTTTGTTCAAAATCTGAGTATGCAAGTTTGTCTTCTTGAAATATTTTGCACCAATTTGACTTCTATGGATTTATACTGAGCTTTATTGATTAGTTAAGTTATATCTAACCTAAGTACAACTAAATCAAACATTCCTAACTATTTCTAAGCTGAGATCAAGGATTTGGTGCAAAAACACTTCACAGTTAATGTGGAAGGATTCTGTATTGATTTTTGCAAACACTTGGGATGTTAATCTCAGTAATGTGTTTAGGATATTTATGAATGAATGTGAGTTAGCACGCGGAATTTACTAAAACACACTAAAGGAACAAAGGTGGTGAATAAGTAAATGAGAATGAACACAACATGAATAACACAAAACGATTCAATATTATTGATGAAATAATACGGGTGATCTAAACTATCACCAGGATTACAAGTGTAACCTTGAATCTTTGATACGTGAAAGGGTTTAAATATGGAAGTTATGCATGGGAAAGATGAGTGTAAGAGATATGTAAGAAGGTGTCTTAAGGGTTCCTTTTATAGTATAAGGAGCCCTTATTACAAGTGGTCAAGTTGCTTAATATAATATATTAGAGGTTTATCTTATCCTAATATTACACCTTTCAAGGTAAAACACTCCATTATATCTACTGAGACTTCTGTACTACTTTTACTTAACGTATAACTTTGTACAAAGACTAATAATACAACTAAATATCTCTAAATAAAATATAACAACTTGTCGTGAAAACTGGCAGGACCTTCTTTAACTAACAGTACCTTCTTACCCAGAAGGTACTGTTAGTATATCTTCAACATCAGCAAAACTGAAGAGGCAGGCTTAACTATCAACTAGCAGGCTCTTCTGGCAGACTCTTTACTTTGTGCATTTTATTCCCAACAATCCTCCCCTAAACTTGTTATTCCCATTTAAAATAACCAAGTTTCTTTGTGAATAAAATTCATACCTTGAGGATTTGAGGGAACTCTTCCAAAAACCTTATCTTTTTCTCCTTAGGCTTTCATACTGATCAAATATGCTCTCCTTCAATCTTTTGACTGCATCAGTCTCTTCTTCACACAAAAGCTTATTGAAGATCAAGACTGATAATACTTCATAGCTTAAAGGATACTCTTTATCACCTAGCATAAAGAGCTCTATTCCACTCTGAGTGGAAAGATGATGAACATGACTCATGCTGAAGTATTCCCATGTAACAGATAAATCATAGTAAGAAAATTTCCAATGAGTATCAGTAGGATTTGGATCATATAATCTGCCGAACTCCACTCATAGCTCTTGCTCCTTTGCATCTGGCTTATACTTGGTTTTCAGCTTCTCTTGAACTAATACCCATAATTCATCTAAATCCATTCTGCTACATGCTCTAAGTAGATTTTCAAAGTTCTTGAAAATCTCAACCTTGTTTCCAACTCTTGTTATCTTCCATGCTTTGCCAAACTTGTCATTGAAGATTTCCCAATCTATGACTGGATGCCTTGCATGTAAGGGTTCAGCAAAAACAACTTGTAGAACATGGACAACCATTTCTCTTGATTGAACAGGAGGCAATTCTGCTGTCTCTTTTTGTTCCTTCTGATCATCTTTTCTTCTTTTGGAAGGCCTTTCTTGAGTATCCATGAGAAAACTGGTTTTGCTTCTTCTGTAAGCCTCTAAGTATAGAAGCTTCAATTCATCAAAAGATTTACCTTTGAGTTGATGATCCTTCATGTTTACTTCTCTTTTCAGATATATCTTGAAGAACTTCTTCTGATCTGCTTCAGAATGTGGCATTTTAAATCCTTTCTTCTGATTCTTCTGAATCCTCTGATAGACATCATCCAATGCTTCTTGATTGTATTTCTTGGTGATGAAATCATTGAGTTTGATTGTCATTTCATCTGAGCTAAGAGACTCATCACACACCAGAGTGTAAGCTTCACCTCTTACAATTAGATCAATAGAAATGATGTATTGCAGCTGAGCATCAAACTTTTCTTGCAGCATTCTTGATTCTTCTTCAGCCCCTATAACTTCTTCTTCATGAAGCTGTTTGGACAACTCTTCATCTACAGCCAATTGTGCTTGTTCTTTCTTCTTCAGCTTTTTAGGCTTTGGTTCATATTCAATCACAATTTTCTTGCCCTTGTCTTTTGGTGATGATACTGGACTTGGAGCAGCAGATTGTTCATCAGAAACAAGAAACCTCCCCTGAGGCTGTGATCCCCTTTTTCTTTTGTAAGACACTTGATCAGAACCTTTTAAATTCATAGCTAATAGCCTCTGAATCCCAGCAGGCTCTTGCTCTGCTTCAGCAGTATCTTGCTTTGCTTCAGCAATATCTGTTGCAGCAGTATCTTTCAAGCTAACAGGCTCTTGTTCTTGAGTAGCAGGCTCTTCATCAATCACTGGAGTTCCTTCATGAAACTGAAATGTAATCTCTTCTTCATTTTTAGAACTACCCATCCTCCCCTTTTTGGAAGAGAGACCCAAACCCTCTGCATCTGAACTTGAGGAACTAGAAACAACCAACTGAGATGTTCTTTTACCCTTCAACAATTTCACCTTCAACTCTAATTTCTCAACCCTCTTAATTAACTTGGTGTTGATCTTTGTAAAATGTTTGTTTTGACTTTCAAGAGTAGTTTGCAAGAGCTGCACTTGCTCCTTTAATTCCCTGATAGTCTGAGCATCTACACTTTATTGTAGAGGAGATTGTGGTGGTGAGTTATGGTGTGATAATGATGGTGATGTTGCAGATGGTGTTTGTGTTTGTTGATGAGATGGTAATGGTGCTGGTGATGGTGGTGTGACTGATGGTACTGTTGGTGTGAGTGATGGTACTGGTGAAGGATGTGGTGATGAATGATCAGATGATGTGGCTGGTTCTTCAGTATGTTGTGGTAACATTTCCTCAAAAAGTGGTGCTTCTTCTCCTTGAAAACCAATTTTCATGTTTGAAAACACCTTGTGTGTAAGTTTGGGAGTTTTAAAAGGTTTGTTTGGGGGAAGTAACAAATGTTTGGATTTGTTGATGAGGCACTGAATAACCCTTGGGTACATCAAAAACTTTGTTTCACTGTCCACATTTTTAACCAATTCTTCAAAAATATATTTTGAAAAGTTGAATTTCTTGTTTGTTGCCAGACAAATGAGAGCTGCAGCCATGTTACCACTAAATTGCTCCCATGAGGTTTTCTTTTAGCTTAAACAATGAAGGATGGTATGAATCAAAAATCTCCATTGAGGGGTAAAATGCCTTTTAAGAAATGTAAGCTTTGTAGAAGTTACATTATACCCCATTTTTGTCAAATTTTCAAAGATTTTAGTATCAGGCAGTTGACTAATGCCATCTGAATCATCCAAACGAAGATGTCTTCTAATGGATGACTCGGTAAAAGTCAAGGTTCTACCATCCACTTTGACCTCTAACTCTTGAATCCCATCCCTAAGAGTGTTAACTTTAGCAGTTTGCCAAAATTGTGAAATTTGAGATTCAAAAATAGTGGGATTCACGAGTAAAGCAAACCTGATATAAGAATTGTTTAGAAAATCCACTGCTTGATGAAAAGTTTCATTGTCATCAGACTTTTCCAAAAATGCTAATTGGTTGTGACGTTTGACAAAACTTAGACGAGCCATGGTGAAAGGTTTGATGAAAATTTTGATTTTGATGGTGGGATTTTATTGTTGTACTGGTAGAAGATGAAAGGTGAGTGTGAATTATGATAAGGATTGATTATGAGAAAAATGACTTTTGACCGACTATAAAAGATATGGATAAGTAATTGAAGAGGCGGTCAAAAAGATCTTTTATTATAATAACTATATCCTTAAGTCGAGGAAAACATGAATAATTCACAAAAGTACCCTTTAAAAACAACGGCTATAAATTTAACCTGACAGACTCAACGGCTATGTAGCAGTACCATTTTACTCTACCAGTACTAAAATTTGAACTACCAGTACCTTGTTTTTAAAATAAAACTTGGCAGTCTCTTTGAAATTTTAGAAAATATCCCTTATAGTTTTTAGCAAACTATCAGCTATCAACGGATTTGATAAGTCTTTACCAAGAGCCGTTTGCTTTGGACTAGTCAGTTCGTTAAGTTTTTGAAACTGGGTGAACTGATTACCTTATAGTTTTTAGCAAACTATCAGCTATCAACGGATTTGAGAAGTCTTTACCAAGAGCCGTTTGCTTTGGACTAGCCAGCTCTTAAAGTTTTGAAAAACTTGGTGAAATGGTTACCATTTCCATATCCTGATTGTGTTAGCAAGCTTGAGTAACCTGAAATGGTTAGTTGTAAACCAAAAGAACAGAGTGCAAAGCACTTGTTTTATAGCATTATTAACATTTAAACATCAAGATGAGCAAAAACAGAGCAAACTTTGAACTAGCAGTACCAATTTTGTACTGACAGTACCTTATGACTAACTAGCAGTACCATGTTTAGAGACCAGAACTTGTTTATTTATATACAAAACACATGTTTTTCAAAGATTTATCATACCAATACCTGCTACCAGGTATTTAAACCTACCTAAATCAAAAGCTTTGGTGAGAAGGTCTGCAAAATTATTTTCAGAATCAATTTTGACAACTTGAATTAACCTTTTCTCATTGCAATCTCTTATGAAATGGTGTCTGATTTCAATGTGTTTTGTTTTTGAATGTTGAACTGGATTTTTGATGATACATATAGTACTGCTATTGTCAATGTAAATAATGGTGTTAAGAAAATTGTACCCATAGTCAAGCAATTGATTCTGGATCCAACCCTCAGCATCTTTGTGTAACCCCTTTTCTGGATCCATTGGTGTACTTGCAACCTTTGAATCTGCAAACCCAAATTTCCTTAGGATCTCTTCTACATACTTATCTTGGCTGATAAATATGCCTTCATTAGATTGTTTCACTTGGATACCCAAAAAGAAAGTAAGTTCCCCCATGGAACTCATTTCAAACTTACTATGCATAAGTTTTTCAAACTCTACACACAATTCCTGATTTGTGGATCCAAAGATAATGTCATCAACATAAATCTGCACCAGCAAGATGTCTTTCTTGGTTCTTTTGATGAACAAAGTTGGATCAATCTTGCCTCTTTGAAATCCATTTTCCAATAAATAGAAAGCCAATGTTTCATACCATGCTCTAGGAGCTTGGTGTAGACCATAAAGAGCTTTGGTAACCTTGTACACCTTGTCTGGATATTCTGCATCAATGAAGCCTGGAGGTTGAGAAACATACACCTCTTCTTCAATAGTACCATATAAAAAGGCACTTTTGACATCCATTTGGTAGACAGTGAAACCTATGAAAGAAGCATAGGCCAAGAATAGCCTAATTGCTTCAATTCTTGCAACTGGAGCAAAAACTTCTTCATAATCCACTCCTTCTTCTTGAGTATACCCTTGGGCCACCAATCTGGCTTTGTTTTTTTATCACTATTCCCCTTTCATCTTTCTTATTTCTGAAAACCCATTTGGTTCCAATTGCCCTGTAACCTTTGGGCAAATCAACCAGTACCCAAACCTTCTGTAGTTTGAATTGAAGTAGCTCTTCTTGTATTGCTTCAACCGAGCTTGAATCATCTAAGGCTTTTGTAATGTTTTTGGGTTCTACTTGAGAGAGAAAGCATGAAAATAGGCATATGTGGGCAACTTCATGGTTCTTTTCTTCATACACAGCTAGGACAAACCCATCTTTGTCTGAAGATAAGACTTGAGTTCTTGTTCTAACACCAGAATCAATGCTGCCAATCACATTATCAATGGAGTGATCTTTGAGAATTCTTGTATTGTGTGTTGTAGGAACATCATAGGAAATTGGAAGGTTTCCAATCCCTACATCTTCTGGTAAGGAATCATCTGATAGAACATTTAATGGTTCAGCAGGACCAATTTGTGAACTGGCAGTACCATTTGTTGAACTTGCAGTACCATCTGTTGAATTGACAGTACCATTTCCATTTTCAGAATTTTCTAGATTCCCTTGATCTTGAGTTCCATGATCATCTTCAACACCTTCATTTGTAGTATTTGAAGGCTCTCCATGACTTGAAGATGAATCCAATCCTGTCCAAATTGGCATCAAGATGTAATCTTGATCCTCAGATGCTTCAACATTATCTTCAAGACCTGCATTATCATTAGCATTTGTACCTGTGACAGGCACATAATTCATAGATTCTGAAAGCTTATCAATGTCAAAACACCAATCTGGTTCAGTGCCTGCAACATTTGGTAGTTTTTCTTGAAACTCTATGTGCAGGTTTTCTTCCACTAGCCTAGTGCATTTATTATACACCCTATAGGCCTTACTTTGCAAAGAATACCCTATCATGTAGCCTTCATCAGCTTTTCCTTCAAACTTTCCTAGATGATCTTTGGTATTGAGAATAGTGACATGACATCCAAAAGGTCTCATAAAACTTAGAGATGGTGTTCTACCAAACAAAAGTTCATAAGGAGTCTTTCTATGAGGTTTAATCACAAGAACCCTATTCTGTACATAACAAGCAATACCTACTGCTTCAGCCCAAAATGAAACAGGCAACTTAGAATCTACTAGCATTGTTCTAGCAGCCTCTATAAGTGTTCTATTTTTCCTTTCTGCTACTCCATTTTGCTGTGGGGTTCTAGCTACACTATATTCTCTTTTTATTCCTTTTTCTTTGCAAAATTCATCCATAACTCTATTCTTGAATTCTGTCCCATTGTCACATCTAATTACTTTTACTTTCTTATCAATTTGGTTTTCTATTCCTGTAATGTAGGACTTAAGGATCTCACTTGTTTCATCCTTAGTTCTTAAAAAGAAAACCCAAGAGAATCTGCTGTAATCATCAGTAACTACAAGACAATATCTTTTACCATTCAAGCTATTCACAGAAGTAGGACCAAAGAGATCCATATGAAGCATGTATAAAGCTTGAGAAATTGAGTTATGGGTCTTGGGCTTACAAGAAGCTCTATGTTGTTTGCCTTTTAGACAATCAACACAGGTTTGGTCATTTTGAAAAATCTTTTTGGGTAAACCTCTAACCAAATCATATTTTGCAATTGTATTGATTGTTTTAAAGTTTACATGACCAAGTCTTCTATGCCAAAGCATAGATTCATCCAATGAGGCTTTTGCTACTAGACAGGTTAAACTCTCTTTAGGAACAATGTTCTTTAAATCAATAATGTACATATTGTTCTTTCAAGGGATTTTAAGAAGAATCTGATTTTCATCAGGAATTTTAAAATCAGGAGAAAGTACAATGCATTCAGTGTCAGTAAAAAGAACATTGTTCTTTGTGTCACACATTTGTGAGACACTTAAGAGATTAAACTGTAGTTCTTTCACAAAGTACACATTTTCAAAATCTAATTTACTGGTTTTAATTGTACCTTTACCAGTAATCTTTCCTTTAATTCCTCCCCCAAAGGTAACATATCCTCCATCAAATGATTTGAAGTCTGTGAGGTAAGACATGTTGCCTGTCATGTGCCTTGAACATCCACTATCTACATATCCTTGATCTGCAATATCATTTGAATGTTCCTGCACATGTATACACATATTAGTTTCCTTGGGGTACCCAAGCCATGACTGACTTGGGTTTGCCTCGTGCATCAATGTAATCAAACCTTTTTAGGACTGTTGATGCACCATTTGATTGGAGTGGTCTCCAAATCCAACATGCTGAGGACTTAACAACATTTTCATTTTTAACACATTTTGTGGTTTTTGGTCTAACAGTACCAAATTTGGCAGTACCATTTGGTCTAGCAGGACCATATGGCCTAGCAGGACCTTTAGGTTTTGGTCTCCAGTCTTGTGTTTTAACCACAAACTTCCTTTCAATATGACTTTTCACAACTTTTGGTGTATGTTTGAAAGTATTAATTGCACCCTTAGTAGTGAATTTTGGGTAAACAGGCTCATTTGGTCTAACAGTATGATTGACTTTTGGTGTGTTAGATTTCACAAAACCTTTTCTGGGGTTTGTTTTACTTGTTTTAGACCTTGATGTACTCCCAGAAACCCAATTGTTACAATAACCATGAGTATGATTAAAACTACCACAATAATAACATGCCTTATTGTACAAAACAAAGTTATCACCAAGTTGATGTGACTTAAGATTGTTCCAATTTCTCTAACTACCTCTAGGTTTGCTATTACATTTAGTACAACATTCAACTGTTTTTAGAACAACTTTAGTCTTTGTGATACTTTCTACACTTTTAGGACTGATTGGTCCTACCTTGTTTCCTTTCTTAGAAACAGTCTCTTTTCCATTTTCATCAGATGTATAACCTTCAATGGTTGTAACATCTGAGCTCTTATCAGTGAGCACCTTTTCTTTGGAAAGTGAAGTATCACTTGCACTCTCAAAAGGTTCACTATTTTCTACAGGTTTTACTTTTTCTAGTGGTTTATTTGTGAGCTCATGTAAACCTGATTCAGCAAGATCTAAACCTGGGGGACAGGGAATTCCTCTGTAAGGAGGTGGACATGTGTTGTATCCAATCCCAAATTTGATTTTCTTTTTCATTTGGTTCTCAACTATACTTTTAGTACAAGCAGAAGCATTTTCTAATGTTGTAACAGTTAGTTGAATATTATCTTTTGCTTGTTTCACTTTAGCAAACTCAGTTCTTAACAGGTTTATTTCAGCATCTTTAAGAAATATGTCTCTATTAAGAATAGCTTTTGTGTCAGAAAAGGTGAGTTCATTTTCTCTAAAGTGAATTATCTGTTTCTCAAGTTTGGACATACCACACTTATGATTAACTAGGTCTTGATGAGTTTTTCTTTGTTCTTCTTTCAGTTCATCATAAAGTTTTCTTAAGATTTCTAGTTCTTTAAAAACTTCACAAGTAGCAGAACATTTAGTAATTTGTACCTCAGGATTGGAGAGAGCCATTAAAACCATTTCATTTGAGGATGACTCTTCTTCACCCATAAAGCTCCAATCAAAACCCAGCCCATCAATAGCTACCAGTGCTTTTGTTTCAGTGATGTCCACTTCCTTGCTCTTGTTCTCATTGTTTCCCCTGTTCTTGTTCTCAAAACCTCTTCCCTTATCACCCTGCTTCTTTGGTCTTCTACATTCTCTTGAGTAGTGACCCTTCATGTGGCAGTTGTAGCACTCCACTTTAGATTTGTCATACCCATCAGGTTCATTGCCATTGATGACAATCTTTTTTCCAGTCCTCATCAAATATTTCTTAGCCCTCATACTGAGAAGTGAAAGCTTCCATTTTATGTCCATTTCTTCAAGATCGTCATCACTGATCTCTTGAAGATCTTCAAATGTTAATGTGGAACCATTGTGTTGTGATGTTAGGAAAGCACAACCAATTGTTTCATCTAAAATGGTTTTGGTACTGCTGGAAGTACTGGCAGTACCAAAATTTGTGTTGGCAGTACCTTCTTCTCCACCATCTTTTTCTTCATCAACTTTCTTGGAAGTACCATGAAATGACATAAATGCCATATTTCCTGAGCTTGAACTAGTAGACTTCTTTAGTTCATGCTCTACTATCTTGAAGTTGCTGTAAAGATCATTGAGACTCATGGAATCAATATCTGGTTTGTTTTTCCAGACAATGACATGCATGGCCCATTCAGAGGGTAGACTTCTAAGGAATTTGGAGTTTAAGTCTTCTTGAGATATTATCACTTCATGAATGGCTAACTGACTAGAAAGCTTTTGTAGTCTATTGAACATGCTATCCAAAGACTCATTTGGTGTGGCTGAAAAGTTTTCAAACTGTTGTTTTAAAAGTGTTTTCTGGGTTTTCTTGGTAGCATCATTACCACCAAATCTAGCCACAATAGCTTGAAAAAGGGTTTTAGCACACTTGTACTTGTTAAAGATTAAAAGCTGGTCATTTGGAATAGACATGAGAAGCATACTCCTGGCTTTAAGATCATTTCTCTTTTGAATTCTTTCTTCAGCTGTTATTGGGTTTACTTGTACAGTTGTGACAAGTGCATCATTTACTGAGGAGGTGGTGGTTACTGGTTTAAATGAGTTTCCTTTTTCAATGATCTCCCAAAGTGCATAGTCTTGTACTTGGAAGTATTGTTCAACTCTCAGTCTCCACATCTCAAACTCATTCTGTTTGAGTAATGGAAGTTTTGCAGCCACATTGGTTTGAATGTGCTCAACATCCATTTTTGCTTTGTTCTTTTATGTCGTAAATATCAGCCTTGCTCTGATACCACTTGTGGAAGGATTCTGTATTGATTTTTGCAAACACTTGGGATGTTAATCTCAGTAATGTGTTTAGGATATTTATGAATGAATGTGAGTTAGCACGCAGAATTTACTAAAACACACTAAAGGAACAAAGGTGGTGAATAAGTAAATGAGAATGAACACAACATGAATAACACAAAACGATTCAATATTATTGATGAAATAATACGGGTGATCTAAACTATCACCAGGATTACAAGTGTAACCTTGAATCTTTGATACGTGAAAGGGTTTAAATATGGAAGTTATGCATGGGAAAGATGAGTGTAAGAGATATGTAAGAAGGTGTCTTAAGGGTTCCTTTTATAGTATAAGGAGCCCTTATTACAAGTGGTCAAATTGCTTAATATAATATATTAGAGGTTTATCTTATCCTAATATTACACCTTTCAAGGTAAAACACTCCATTATATCTACTGAGACTTCTGTACTACTTCTACTTAACGTATAACTTTGTACAAAGACTAATAATACAACTAAATATCTCTAAATAAAATATAACAACTTGGCGTGAAAACTGGCAGGATCTTCTTTAACTAGCAGTACCTTCTTACCCAGAAGGTACTGTTAGTATATCTTCAACATCAGCAAAACTAAAGAGGCAGGCTTAACTATCAACTAGCAGGCTCTTCTGGCAGACTCTTTACTTTGTGCATTTTATTCCCAACAGTTAAGCTGCCAAGGAGATATAAATGAACAATTGACTTTTTTGCAAATAACCAAGGGATCTTATATTGAGCTTATGAAAAATAAAGACCATAAGCTATATTGAGCACCTTTTATTTTGAATATGCAGGCTTGCTTAACTGTGGTGGTTAGCAGACCTTGAATAACCCACTAATGAACCTGCAAACTACAAAACAAGCTGAGATACATAAGGTCTAACCTATGAACTACAAGTAATACTGAAATTAAGTCCTGGATCTAACTGGAGCACATCTAAAATGATGAATGAGTTGGTTGTTTGGGCAAGTTAAAGTGCAGGGTTGCAGATGGTTTAAAATGGGTCCAAAGTCTGCTTTTGCAGGCCAAAAATGAACCCACATAATGAACTTAGAAATATAAAAGAAGGTCAGTTTTGAGAAGCCTAAACTACGACATGCTTGTAAAACTGATTCCAAACCTCAAGACACATTCTATCATACCTAAAGTTAAGCATAAAATGGACAGGTCAAATATGTAAAACAGGTTAAGAGGGTTAAACCTACTTGCAACTAAAAACTATTAGCTAATAACTGAGAAGGCAAGTAAAATTAAGTACAATAAATAAACAGAAGCACAACCAACTCCTAACTTCTACTATTTCTAATCCAAGCTGTGTAGGGCAATTGGATTGCCAAACAGTCCACTTTGGACTCAAATTCAAGGGATCAAATGAATTCCAAAATGCAAACTTCTTTTTGATCTTGAGGAACAAGCTACCAGAGTATACAAAACAACAATCTTCATCTAATTCCAATGACTAATGAGGGATAGAACTAAGCTTGAGTTCTGCTCTACTTTTCAGTTCATAAAAAAAATTGACTTTCTATTTTCTCTAAAAGTTGATTGATTTAATGAAAACCTAAAAACACCAATTCCTAAACTACCACATAAGTATCCTCAGCATATAACAGGTATAATAAGCAAAGAGAGACAGAATCAAGAATAAATAAGCAGTGGTAATAAGCAGAGAAAAAATAAATAAGCAGTTTGAGAATTTTTTTTATAAAAACTAGAATTGCATTGATTTTAAAGTAAAGAGTACATGGTGAATAAAAACTGAAAAAGATAAAGCTTACACTAATTAAAACTAAATTACACTAAATTCTACTTTAACCCTAAAAATTACTACTCTTCTTTGCTTCTTTCTTTTTCTTTTTATACTCATCCTCTAGGGTTTCTGAGAGTTCCCTGTAGCTTTCCCATCAACCATCATGTCCCTTGGATTAATAGAACTCATCCTGGCCGTTCAATATGTTTTGGCGGGAAACTTGGTTGTAGCTATTTGGCAGTTAGCCTTTGGCAGGGGATGAATGTTTTGTAGTTATGTAGTGGAAAGTGGATAGTAGGGGTTGGAGTGTGGTCAGGTGAGTAGCAGGGTGGTGATGATGGTGTTGGGTGTAGGCAGGCAGTGGAGTAGCAGGGCTATGGATAAGGGAGATGAGTGGGAGGGGGTAATATTATTTGGTGGGTTTGACTTTAGGTTTGACCCAGGGAAATACGGGGTGTTTATTGGTTTGGTGTTGGGCCAGGATGGGGTATGGGCCAAGGTGAGTATTGGGGTTGGGATTATGGATTGGGTATTAGATTAGGGTAATTAACAAAAAAGGGTCCATTAGATTTATTAGTTAAAAAGCATAGGGACCAATAATGTAATTTCTGCAATCTTGAAGGGTAGAATCTGCCAATCTTCCAAACTATCACCGAGGTTCAAATTTGCCAAGTCATTAATTCCCAAGGACCATAATTCATAAATTTCCCATTTTAAAATGCCCGGGGACCTTTTATGTCAATATTCAAAATCTAGGGACTATTTTTGCCATTTTTGCAAATTTAAACTCCAATGGTAAAATTTGTCATTTCATGATTCCTGGGGGACTATTGTTGACTTTTCTTCAAAATGTTTTATCCAGGGACCATTTCTGACAATCTTTGGAAGTTCAGGGACTGAAATTGCCAATTAAGCAAACTGTGTTCGTTTTTCATTTATTTTCAATCCTTTTGCACCTGAAATACACAAAAACACATTTCAAAGATATTTGTAACATTATATGGTTTATTTGTGTGCTTTTGGTCGTTTTTGTGGGTTTAACAATGTAAAATATATGTGTATTTAGACACATATCAATATGCCTCCCCAGGGTCAGTCCCTCCATAATCACCTTAATAGGCTGATCCTGGTCGCGCTCCAGCTGCGCGATCCGTGGAAGCTCAAACAGCTTCATTTTTTCCATGGCATCAACGAGCTCCGCATAAGCATCAGCCTTATACCCGGGCACCTCTACGATTGGCAATGTCAGCATCTGAGCCTCATACAGCTCCTCCATAGCCTGCGCCTTGCCACGTGCTATGGCACACTCCACAACCTTCCCAAAGGCCTCCAGAACCTCTTGGGATTCCAGCGTGCCCACAGCGGCCAATCGGAGACCATGACTGATTAACCACCTACAAAAACAATACCCTCATTAGATAATAATTCTAAAGAAATCAAAGGATGCAAGTCTTAGAAACTCAAAAGAAGCAAAAATAAAGTATACCTGCGCTCAGCGATGGTGGATAACAGATGTGGGTACAACTCCTCATCATACTCTATGCTGAGCTTACGCAGCTTACCCTCCTGACGCTCCAACGCCTCATTCACAAACTTGATCAGCTCATCCAACTTCGCGAAGTGATTGCTCTTGTTTTGCTCTACGTACTTCAAAGCCCAATGGCAATTGCTCTTGTACTCATCATACGCGGACCGTACTCGGCTCACTTAGGCAAGCAAGGACACCTTCTCCTCAGCCAGCTTCTGAGCATACAAGTTTGTCGACCTCACCTCAGCATGTGCGCCAGCCAGCTGCGCCTTCAGCATGGCGATCTCTTCATCTTTCTGCGTCAGCCGGCTGCTCTCACCAGAATAGTGCGCCTTCATCTGAGCAACCAATTGGACTTGCTGCGCAGCGGTGAGGTCAAGCTTCTCCACCAATGAACCAATGGGCACGCTACGCAGCGGCATTGGCTCCGTCTCATCGCCCTTCCGCTAAAAATCATCAGAAGGCACAAAACTCGCCCTGGGGGCGACTTTTGCGCAGAAGCAGCAGCATCAGCGGTATCTTCAACACTGCGTACATACAACAAACAGTTCAAATTCATACGCTAATGTTAAGAATGGTAAAGGAATTGAAGCAATAACATCGTAAACTACTTACATGGGGGGAGGAGACTTGAGAATATCTTTGTCCGCACCAATGGCGGACGCATCCTCTTCTGCGGATGATTCTTCATCCGCAATAAGATGACGTCTCCTTTTGGAGGTGCCAGCGCCATAACCACCAGACGCTCCCTTACGCTTTACGCCTTGGCTAGTCTCCACTGGCTCAAGGATCTACACACTATTGGACGAATTGGTGTGCGATTCAGCCACTGTTGGAGACTGTTCCCTAGATTGGGGAACACTCTGCACGGGAGTCACTTGTAAAGCCGGAGCGGGAGAATCCTCAGGCTCCTCTTGATCAAGCTCCATAGTGCGCCCCGCGGTAGCCCCCATAACTGGCGTCTCGCCTTCCCTCAGAGGGCGCACTCCTACCGTCACCAACTTGGGCCTCTCCAAGTTAACTACAGCGAACAGGTCCATCTCTACGCATCAAAACATATACAAAAAACAAGGATTAAAAAAGCAAAATACAAAGGAAGGAGCGCTTACAATATCAAAACTAACAGAGTGAAGGACAAGCACCCACCCCGACCATCCTCGTACAAGAATGTTGGCACTTCCGTCTCCGGCTGGAAGTAGTTACGACTGATACCCATATACACCAGGAACTCTTCAGGGTACGCATTGATAGGGATGCGGTTGGTATTTATAGTATCCGCATCCGCTACGTTATATAAACTAGGGAGCGGGCGCTCATCCTTCGGTAAGGACCCTTGAGTATAAAACTCAAATTCCCACGGGAAGAAGACCTTATCAACCCAAAAGAACTTTTCCCTCCAATTCCTTAAGGCATCTACCTTTTCCGTGTAACACTGCAAGCGCCCTGCGCGTTTGGAAAAAGGATACCCACCCATTCGTCCACGACGTGTGGTAGAAGGCGCGGAACAGGTGAATGGTGGTTATTTTTGCTGCACCTATACAGTGCTGCACCTATACAGGCGACAATTCACCTCAAAATTGGTTATTTTTGCTGCACCTATACAGTGCAACTGAGAAATGTGAAGGCGATAGAAACTTAAAATATCGCAAAGAAAAAGCGAAATGGGCATACGTTGGTTCGCGAATTCAAAGAAATGTGTGTATAACCCCACCTTCCCTTCGGGGAAGTCCGCTATAGACGCATCCGCATCCGGAACTTCTGGATGCAGGGCCAATGGGATATAATAATCCGAGGAGAACTGACGTAGTTCATCCTCGGTTATATCGGAAGCAATCTCGGATAATTGAAGAACCATTGTTACTAACGGCGCACTCGCTGTTACCTAATAAAGTTGTTGATTTCTGAATAAGCTATGCAAGGACTTAACAATGGCGGAATTGAGATGTTTCACTGTGGTACTCACAGTGAAAAGAAGGCGGTGGGTTATATAAGGTTACCAAACCCTAAAATGATTGCCACGTGGATCCCACTAACTTAATCGTATGGCTAGAATACCATGGGGTACAAGCACTTTTTCACGTTTACCGAAGGACATGTGGATAACCTCCCCATTTACCGAGGTATTTTTGAGACTTCTTTGGACTAGATACATGGTCCAAAATTTCGGCGGTAGATATTTGAATTTTTCCTTGCTACGCTTACCGCTGACAGTATTAGTCTAGTATACGCAGCTACAACCCGCGCACACTAGACTGGGGGGACATGATGACGTATAGTCTATATTCGGGTCACGAATCCGATTAATAAACATTACTAATGCCCAAGCCTGCCATGAAGTGGGCTATCATAACAATTAATTGGGCTACCATACTAACGGTTTGGGCTCACGAAAGCCCAAACCCAAATACATTATTTATGGTCTAGATAAGGATCTCTTATTTATGGGATAAAGATCCATAGACCGGATACGCATTATACGCCGAAGAGTGAGGAACACGAAATCTACAAGGATTTCGTGCCTATATAAAGAATATCATAATTCTCATTAAAGGTACGATTTACAACCCTAACTCTTCTATACAACCCTAAAATCGATTACTTACTCTCACGCCGGAGGATAATCGTGGGAGACAATCCCACGATAAGCCTAAAGGTGTTTGTTTGCTTTCTTAGTGCGCAGGTCTCAAGCATTAAGATCTGATTGGTACGAGAACAGGAACCCAAACAAGGAACGCCCAACTTTTGTATCAACAACTGTTAACATTCTTTGTGTTGAGATATAAACCAGTTTCACTAGACTTATGTTATTAATATATTATTAATAACTCCATTATAATGATATAGTCAAAATGTGTAAATGCATCATGAGTGAATAATAATATTAGTCCTTACAATCAACAAAGTAGAAACTTAAGTAACCACTTATATTATGTTAATTTTCATCGCGATACTTTAATGGGTACTTTCTAATGGACTAGTCATAAGTCTAAGTGACAATCCAAGCACACCATAATTTATGTGATGAGAGTACATATACATGTCTAAAATACTCAAAATATATATCACCTTAAAATTTAAACATGAGTTTTATCTAAAATTTATTTTATGACATCATAAATCTAACTTTAGAAATATAATGGGGTGTATAACTTTATATGTCATTAAGCTTTTAACATTATAAGCTTAATAGAATAAAAGTAATGTTCTTTTGGACCCATCTTAAATTATAATGATGTCTTTCATATGATGAAAATTCTAAGATCACAAGTATTTTGAAATACATATTTTAATCCAGTAAAACTTAGTAACGTACTCCGTTACATTATACAATAATATATAAGTTGCTCCCACTAATCTTGATGTATTTATGTCATCCACTTTAAATAATAAAATTAACAACCAAATTATCACATACCATTGTCAGTAACATGAATGGTAACAATAAACATACCTAGAATGGTCGTGCGTGCCTTACAACAACCGAAGAACGTCGCCCAATCAATTCCCTACAATAACCATATGCAAAAAACATAAATAAACAAATAAGTGTTTAAATTCAAATGTTAGCGCAAGCACAAAAAAGAATGCATGTGAAACTAAAAAACTACATACTAAACTTAAGTAGAATGAAAGCAACATAGAAGTGAACCTTTGTTGTAAAACATAGGCATGCAAAACGAACATGCTGCCTTGTTAAACATCACGACCAATTTGACAGCCAAAGAAACTATAATCCCTCATATATCTAATTGACAACCACACGACCCATGCACCTAACTAAATTAGAAAACTACAATTCATACTTATAAGAACATAAAGAGCAACAGTAAAGCGACAACCTATAGGTATATCCATAGACATGCAACACTGACCTTAAACTTTATAAATAATTTCAAACCTAAAACATGACCCTCTACTGCAAACAACCTAAAATCATAAGCAACATTGATACTCTAATACCTAGAACATTAACCAAAAGTGAAGGAAACAAAATTTAGAACCTACGATAAGAAAGAGGCACTCACCTGTCAATTGAAGCCGAAGCAAACGTGATTCCCAACTTTTTTGTCAGAAATATTGGCATATGCTCACCTAATGACCGTAAAGATCGAAAGCATGAAGTTCTAGTAAGTCGTGAGCGTTTTGTGCATGAAGGTTGGTAAACCCAAAATTAATATCTGATTTCCATTTAAGAAAAAGGAAAAGCAAAAGTAAAACGACATCGTTTTAAGCCAAGGCTATTTCCAAAATTAAAACAGCGTCGTATGACACAAAATGGCGTTGTAGTCGTTAGGTAAAGAAGAAAAAAATTATAAAATGATTTTGTTTCAAACGGTAGATGTATAATATAGTAACAAAAATTGTTATGTATCTACAGCCATCAATACGGTTCTTGTGAGTTCACTGTGTTGGTCTCTTATTTTGTGTGTACTTTATATTTAGTATATTCATTTACCATCCATTTAAATGGTCTTGTCCTCTAGTGAATGCTTATTTTTGGTATTTCACCTAGTTGGATTTTGGTCGGTTTGTTTGGATATAGTAAGAGTGGTCCTAGTGTGGTACTTTGTCTGTCAATGGGTTATCATTGTTCCATTGATATGTCATGTTTTTTGTATCGTGTTTCATCTATTTTCCAAGGTCCCATATTTCTTAATCATCTTGTTTAGGGAAGTGGGAATTATTTATTTATTTTTATGTTTCTTGTTTGTTTTAGTTAATTTTTTTTTTTTTTTTTTTTTTTTTTTTTTTTTTTAATAAAAAAATGTCAATAAAAAAGCTTATGAGAAATAGAGTTGTGGAAGGTGAAATTTAGTCATGTTAATGTTAAATGTTGTGTTATACAAACCCTTTTTATATTTTCATATCAGAAAGATTTGATAAAAAATATAACTCATAATGCACACCTTACAAACCGATGATGCATGTAATGATAGAACCCCTCCCACCCAATAGGGTTCAAATAACTTGCCCCTGGTTAACAAGCCTTCGCTAAAAATAAAAATAAAAATAAAATATATATATATATATATATATATATATATATATATATATATATATATATATATATATACAACAAGCCACTTTCACCTAGGGCTGAGCAAACGGACCGGATGGACCGGACCGACTGACAAAACCGACCGGACCGAGACCGACCGGACCGGACCGACCACATTCGGTCCGGTCCTCGGTCTAAGCTTTTTGCCAAATTCGGTCTTCGGTCCGGTCCGGTCCGGACCGACCAAAAACCCGAAAAAACTTGCCTAATTGGACCGGACCGACCGAAGACCGACCGGAGCGGACCGAGACCGGACCGACCATATTCGGTCCGGTCTCGGTCTATGGTTTTTCCGGTTCTCGGTCCTCGGTCCGGTCCGATCTTGGTCGGTCCGGTCCGGTTTTCGCCCGATGCTCAGCCCTACTTTCACCACCTACACCGCCGTGGTTCATTTATACAAACAGAAGAAAAAGAAAAAAGAAAAGCCCCAAATTGGACCAAACGTAGACGCACAGTTGAATCTTTCATAAATCCCCAAACAACACACACACAATTACACCTTCTTCTAATTTATTCTCAACCTTTAATCAAATTAAATCCCTCCTAATTTACTCAAACCTCGATCAATTATAATATTTATTTTGCATTTGAACCTCTATCTCAATTGATTATCGTAAGTTATTTAATCCGTTTAATTTCAATTAGTTTGTTAGGGTTTCTGTTTATATTTTAATTAATTATTTTCAGGTTTAATTTGAAGCTAATGCTATTGCTGTTTGTTAGGTAGGTAGGTAGGAAGGAAGATGATATGATGATGAATCAAGGAGCAGTTACCAATACAGTTGCTACACTGGATAATAATAGTAGTAATATTTCACTTGAGGTAAAATTTACATCTTTGTTATATTGTGCGAATATATCGTGTTGTTGATTATAATTTGTTTGATTGACATGATTTAGTTTTTTATATTGTTAAAACGTATCATCTTGATTAGTACTAGTTTAGTTGTTATGATTGAGGCGATATTGAGCTGGTTGTTATGACGAAAACGATTTTGTAGTTTGTGGTGATGCGTATCTGCCTGGTTTTGTTACTTTTAGAGCTAATAGGTAGTGATACTGTTGTTACTAGTATTGTACTGGATGCGAATAATAATAACTCACTTGAGGTATAACTTACTGTATGAGTTTTGTTATATTGTGAGAAAATATTGTGTTGATTAGAATTAATTGATTGATATGATTGAGGCGATATTCGGTTAGTTGTTATTGCTTATAATTGTTTGGTTATAGTGTATTAATGTTCAGTTATTTGAGTAGTTGTTGGTGAGTTTTGTTACTTTTAATTTGATAGGTAATTAGGTGTTAGGGTTGAAAATGGATAGATGTGTTAGGAATCCTTTAACAGCTAGCAATAGTGGAGGTTTCATTTGTTAAGATTGAGTTGATTTTTATAGATTGGAATTGTTACATTTATAGTGTATTGAATATTGATGTTTTGTTTGAGGAAAGTATGTTGTTATGGATAAAGTGAGAGGAAAGAAGTTATGCTGTGTTTTCTTAGTTTATAGGGGTCGTGTGAGCTGTTTGTCAATTTTTAACTTAATAGGTATTGGTCTAGTGTTGAAAACTAATGGATGGCTAAGTAATAGTAACATAATAGCTACCGATAGAGGAATATAGAACCGTGCTAAATTTTATTAGTTTGCAGGGGTCATTGAGTTGTCTCATGTCTCATGATGCATATAAGATTCACAGTTCAGTTGCTTTGTGAGTTAAATGTTAACTAGGGCATAGTGTTAAAAATGGATAGATGCCTAGGCATACCAATAACAGCTAGTAATCGAGGAGGGTAAAGAAAATAAAATTATGGATGGAAGGCACCCTTGGATGAGATACTCTGCAATAAGAGCAATCTAGTTAAAGATAGCTAATTGGCTAATATCATTTGGCTAAATGACTTCTATTGTTTAAGTTGTAAATTTTTGAAACATTCATTTACCGTGGTATCATCTTAATTCAATGGGATAGTCTTGGTTATGATAGTCTACTGCGTCAATGTGAAATAAACACAAATATCACATTGTTAACTGAACGGGTTACACCAAACCTTTTTTTAAGAGCCACAATATAGTGTAGATGGTTTAGTAGTTATGACCGTCGATATTCATTACATATATTCAGTGACAGCTCAATATTAATTGCTAGTCCTTTCTTTTTTGTCTTTTGACCGTTTTCATTCTGTATGTTAGCTTGATCCTACATGGTTGAATTGTTTGCTTAGATGCTAGGTTCATTTAGTTGAAATTTCTAAAATGCTGTTTTTGAAGTTTCAACTAATACCATTTTTTATCTGTATAATATTTTCAGCATCAAGCTGTTGATCTGAGCCATGCACAAGCACCATCTTATTATGCTCCACCTCCCGGCTCTGAATCTGCATCCTGGACTAGCTATAACCATGATCAACGGTCAGAACCCCACTCAAGAAACGTTCAAGATGGTTCAGCTGTAGCATCTGCTGCTACTGCTTCAAGTTCTGGAGCGGCTAGTGTAGAGTATGCCAACTATGCCACCTACCCGAATAACGATCAATATGGATATGGAAGCGCAGCGTATTCGAGTTATTATAGTAGCTATCAGCAGCAACCAAATCAGACATACACTCAGCAGCAGTCGAATCCATTATACGCTCAGCAGCAGCCGAGTCAATCATACGCTCAGCAGCAGCCGAATCAATCATACGCTCAGCAGCAACCAAATCAGTCATACGCTCAGCAGCAACCTAGTCAAACATATGTTCAACCAGCGGGAGCCTATCAAAGTACAGGTGCTCCTCATCAGCCTATTTCCTCATTTCAGAATACAGGGTCCTATGCTGGGCCTGCCAGTTATACAACCACTTATTACAATCCTGGTGATTATCAGACATCCGGTGGTTACCCAGCTGCAAGTTACAATAGTCAGACGAACACGTGGAATCAAGGAAGCTATGCAAATTATGCTCATCAATATCCAAACTACACTGCAGAATCCAATGGTGCTTATAATGCTCAAAGTGCCCCTGCACCACCTGTACAATATCAACAAGATTATAAACAATGGACGGATTATTATAGTCAAACAGAAGTCACTTGTGCTCCTGGTACAGAAAATGTAGCATCTACCAGTGCATCCAATGTGGTGTCTCCTCTTCCTGCCGCCCCCAGTGGGTATTCTGCTTCAACCAGTCAGCAACAGGTGGCAACTACCGCTCCATCATCTTGGAGGCCAGAATCTAACTTATCTGAGTTATCCTCAGCGCAGGTTTGGGGATTGCTTTTTCTGTGTTATATTGCTGACTTTTACTTGCATATGATTCTACAACCAGTTGCAAATTGAATGGCCAGTGAAGTGATTTTTGAAAAACAGATTTTAGAAGACTAATTGGACTGTGATGATACTTATGCACTTGATTTTGGCCTTTCCAAGCTTATGGTTATATAATAATAATTGATTGCATTGCTTCTGAATATAGCATAAGATCTAGATTGTTTTTGTATCTTTAACCAAAAGATTACATATAGGCTATGTTTGGCAAAAGTAGCTGCTGTGAGCAGTAGCCAAAAAAGCTCACAGCTTCATAGAGAAGCATTGGGAAAATGAGCTTTCCTAAAAAATAGCAAAGCCCACAGCTCTCATGCCAAACGAATATTAAAAATCAAAAAGCTCATTGTTCACCGCTCATTGCCCAAAAATGCTCCAAAAAGCTTTGTGCCAAACATAGACATAGTGTTTCCCTAGGATTATATATATAAATAGGGGCTAGTCTAACAGATATACTGTAGAACATTCTATAATTACTAACAATGTAATAAAAACCATACTGTTATTGAATATATTGATTACTACTCATATTTATTACCATGTTGGAATCTAACTCACCCTTTTAGTTTGTTTTATAAGGTTCACGTTTATTAGCTGAATAAGCATTCAATAGTTTGTGCCTTATTAGAACGGATCTTTTGTTAACTTCTGCATTTTCCCAGTTTGTGCTTCGATTGCGCTGCTATATGCCTATATACCCTGCATAAGAACCTTGTTTGACAACCACTTCAACATTGCACAATCGAACTTAACTTTAAGATCTTCGAAATCAAGTTTCCATACCAGTTCTCATGCTATTTTAGCGAATCACACATGTTTTATGCTTTCCATAGAAATCATTTCAAATTTGATTGTTCATGTTACTCTATACCTACTTCATGATAATTCTTTCAGTGGTAGTTGATTAGTCCATTATGATTAAGAAAAATCCAAGGTATATCTTAAGGCTTTAGCGATAGAATGCATACATAAAAAAATACACAAGTTGATAAAACAAATACATAAGTTGTCTTTGAAGGAGCAGATATTTGGTAATAGAACAACAGTCACAAGCGTGCATACAAATTGAATAAAAAGGCTATGCTACTCTCGTTCCTTCAGCATCATATAATTGATGGAAAGTATATATCTAAAGACAAAGAAAGGAATTGAGACCACAATGAACCAGGCTTGGTGCATCAGGGTCATTTGTCTTTATAGGAGCATAATGGAAAATATTTGACATGTACCTCTTTGTTAGGGGAAATATTTCCTAGATGATGCTTAAATTGTATTTTTTAATTTACTACACAAAAAACTCAAAGGGAACTAAGTTTGGGTTACTTGGGATAAGATTGGAAGGGTAGGCACGCAATAGAAATCACAACCAAGTGTTAATACATGCCTCTGAAATTCCAAGATGAGCATACAATTATTTAAGCAAGTTGAATCTTTATTAATCTTATATATTTCTTTATGTATTTGCTAAGAGGGACACAGCAGAATTTTGTACGATAACTTACTGTATTAGTATCCCATTTGACCTCTTGATGAGAAATGCAAAGACTAGTGTAGGGTCACAGATCTTTTTGTCTTGCGAACGTATCAATTATTTAGTAACTCAAACTCAACATAGAAGCTAACTATAACGGCGTAATACCATCTTTAAGCGTTGTTATTATGTTATTGTATGGTTGTAGAAATCTGTCATCTTTGTATGTGTGATTCTTAAGAGTTAGGATACTTCTGAGATCCATCTTGGTTGAATAATTCTAATCAAGGAGCAAGGTTTCGTCTATAACAGCTTAAATCACCAATTCACCATTTGGTAAAGCTGTAATGACTAATGGGGAAAATTTGACTGTTGGAGTCTTGTAAATAAGACACATACTTCCTCAAAAAATATTTCATATACTTCTGTTAAAAGTTGGTTCAATTTTTGCCTAATCTTCCTTTTCCCTTTTTGCTATATCAATTCTAGAAGCCTATATATAGGCAGAAAGTTATGTTTTAGCTATTCTGGTGCTGATATATGCTATTTTTGTACATGTTACGACTTACGACTGTTGATCTTCCATTTACGATCCAACCTAAGTTTTCTCATCTAATACCTTTCTGACATTATGACCACAAACAATATTCCTACTTTGCTGTTGATAGTTTTGAAATGCTCTCCATCAATGTGGGCTGAATTATTTTGTGATTTTGTTCTCAGCCTAGTGCAGCAACTAACAATGTGCATGAAGGATATTGGAAACAAGGGGTTCAGGGTTACCAAAGTTACCATGCTAGTTCCTTGCAATCAAACTTTCAGAAGCCTTTGGATTCTAACCCTGTTTCTGGAAGCTACCAGACTCAACAACAACCTGAAATTACTCAACAACCAAATGTACAATATTCAGCTTCTTATCAGGTGGCCCAAACATATCAACCATCTCTACCAACAGCTCCTCAAACTGCTGCTCCCTATGATTCAGGTAGGGCTAGCAATGTGCAGATTCCAACAAACCCTAGAATCTCTTCCAATTTACCCGTTGGTTTGCCCAAAAACAACAATGCTACAGCTGGGGTGACGAAGCCAGCTTATATCGGTGTCTCGCTTCCAAAGCCTAATGATAATGTGTCATCATCAGCTGCTGCTGCGGATTCTTCATTAAAGGTTAGACCAGATCTGTACTCAAAGAAGTTGCTTTTGATATCATTATATGTATCAACAATTAACACATCTGTTACTTGTCTCTTGGTAAAAGGCTAGTTATTTTCTATACCTCAGAAGAGGCATGTGATAAAATAAATATTAAGTTCTGGTTAAGCTTAAAATGCCCACTTCTTCCCATACTTAAGCTTTGTGTGTCATGATTTAAAAGGTTTCCTTTACTTCCTAAACCACTTATGTCTGTGTCTGGCCTTTTTTTGCTACGTCCAATCATTGTTTGTGTTGCAGTTAAGTTTGTACATAGGTAAATTAGGTTCCCAATTGTTTGACGTTCTTTTAGACCCCATGAGATTCCAACAGTTGAGGTTTTAAGAAAAAGTGGTTATGTCTGCATCAGAAGTATATTTTTATGCTCCACTTCACCTTCTATGGGAGTATATCAACCTTTAATTTTCCGTACTTTTTATGGTCAACATGCATCCTTGTAAGTTATGAAAGAAGAACAGGGTTGTTGTTTTCAATCTCCCTACTAATTTCACATTTGTTTCACTTAGTCCCAGTAATTTTGGCTTCCCTTTGGCATGCTATCGTTTTTGAGTTCTTACAATTTGAGATTTATTGTTCTTGTTACGTCAATAATCATTCAAGTCCAGCTTTCCCTATATGATAGAGGTGGCGATTTGTGCCCAAAAGAAAAAAAATGGGCTAATTTTGGCTACTTTGTAAAAGATGTGGGCACATTTAGTGATTTAGCCCCATCCTTTTTTTGAATGGGCATATTTAGCCCATTGAAAAGTTAAATGGGCACAAACGGGCACATATTCTCTCAATTGGAGAACATTATAATCGTTTTTGAAGAAAAAATTATATATATAATATGTTTAATTTTTTAAATATAAATGAGGTATTACGTTTAAGGAATTTATTTCGTCATTTTGGGCCTTCTATAAAGCGATTTGTATAACATGTGCCCATTTAGCCCATGCCCGTTTAAGCCTGTGCCCGCCCTTTTTGCCACCTCTACTGGCTATATGGCGGTCTCGTACTATGTTTTATCTCCTAGATTTGAAATTTCTTTCTTTTATCTAATCCTGGAATGAACTTCATACTTTACTTTTGCGGTTTTACCTATTGGAAGGGTCATTGTGATTAACACAAGCTGTGTCACCTGAAAAGTGGGTGCTTGATTTTGGAGTGGGTAAATGGATGGTGCATGACATGGATCAACAATACCTCTGTTCTCATATTTACATCACATCTTTTTTAGCATAGAACATATACTCAAAACTAAACTATGTACTTGAAACTGAAATTTGTGTTGCTTGCAGCCTGGTACTCTTCCTAAATCACTGCGTGGATATGTAGAAAGGGCTTTGTCTCGTTGCAAGGATGATAAACAGATGGCAGCTTGTCAAGATGTTCTAAAGGAGGTACCACCCGGCTAATGCATGGATAATGTTGTTTGGTTTAATTTGTAGGTTAAGACAACACATGCATAGAAATGTCTTTAGGGGGTGGGTTAGGCAATGGGTTATTCAAAAATGAATTTGGTCACGCCTGTGTTTAAAAAAGCGCGCCTTTCTGCGCCTGAGGCGTGAGGCGAGGCGAGGCAGTGGGGTCATCGCATCAGGACCCTTGATGCGCAACCATTACATAAGGCGATCTGAGGCGTGCTTTTTGGCGCCTTTGAGGAGCGCTTTTTGGCGCCTCATGTGCTTTTTGGTCTAAAAAGGACATTTAAACTAAAATTTTTTGGCGCCTCATGTGTTTTTTTGTTCTAAAAGGGACATTTAAACTAAAAGGGTGTAAATGGACTATTATTAGTGTCTTCCAATCGGGAATTAGGCCTCGCCTCATGTGTTTTTTGGTCTAAAAAGGACATATAAACTAAAAGGGTGTAAATGGACTATTATTAGTGTCTTCCAATCGGGAATTAGGCCTCGCCTCATGTGTTTTTTGGTCTAAAAAGGACATATAAACTAAAAGGGTTTAAATGGACTATTATTAGTCCCTTCCGGTTAGGAATTGGTCTTTAAGAAAGCCTTCAATAAAGCCCAAGATCATGAGATGAATGAGGTGCTCCAGATGCATGCTTTTATTTGCACAGATCTCCATTCATTCCTATGCATTGCATGTTTTTGTTCACATGCATGCTTTTGTGATAAACTTATGATCTATAGTTTGTAATATATAGTATTTGAGATAAGGAACCCCAAACTTTGAGAATGGGGAATGTATGCTTTCTTGTGATTTGCATACATCCCCATTCGTTTTTATGCATTGCATGGTTTTTGTTCACATGTATGCCTTTGTGGTCCTTTTGTTATTTTCTAGTAGGTATTTGTTAAGCTTATGATCTTTGTTTGGTAATATCCAGCATTTTAGCGATATGGAATCACAAACTTTGAGAATGAACGGGGAATGAATCGTTGTTATTGTTGTTAAATGTCTTCTTGATGTGTTTTTATATATGCATTATGCTTTCTAACAAAGTTAGAATCGTTTTGTACAAAGTGTACGCCTCACCTACGAGAGGCGTGCGCCTTCGCCTCATCGCCTTGCGCTTCGGTTTTTTGACCCTTAACGCTTTTTGGCGCTTCGCGCTTTTTAAAACCCAGGGTCACGCCTGATATGTTACATCATGTATTTGATATGTTCATTGTGGTCGGACCTGATATGTTAAGAGTGCACAGGTGTACATGCTTCCAAGGTTCTCTTTAAACACAATCAAACCAAAATCTATCGAGATCTTATGATTTTTACTGTAATCAAGCAGGTCAGGGCACTTGGCCCATGCTCAATATATTTATTGTTCAACGTGTTAAGGATCTTTAAAAGAGCTTATGTTATTGGAAGTTATAGTCTATATAAGTGCGTGAATAGGAATCTGTATGAATGTAGGAGCAAAATGTTCATTCTATGAACTGCTGTCTTTTGTTTTTATGGAAGTTAACATAAAGTTTTTATAACTAATGGTAATTTATCTGAAGTAAATTTGGTAGTATTATGTTGTGTCTTTTTTACTTCTGTTCATCTTTCTGTTGTTTTACAGACTTATCATATATTATATTGTTGTTGCTGCTGGTACTTATAAATGATTTTTCTAGGTTATTACCAAGGCAAGTATTGATGGTACCCTTGCTACTCGGGACTGGGATACAGAGCCTCTTTTTGCGCTTCCTAACACTGATGTCATTAATAATGGGTATGTTGATTTCTCTATGTATAGATAGATGCATAATAATAAATGTCCATATGTTCTCTCACCTGGATGATGTGTTGCATCTTATCTACTCATGCTGGATAAATGGTCTTAACTGATGCGAATTTTTGTCACTTCAAAAAAAAAAGTGTATATATATATATATATATATATATATATATATATATATATATATATATATATATATATATATATAATCTCGCTTTCTGATCAGTTCACAAAACCTATGTATTGTTGCAGTACTTCAAACAGTTCAACACCTCCATCGTCACTATTGAAGAGAAAAAGTCCAACCAGGCGTACCAAAAGTCGGTGGGAGCCTTTGCCAGAAGAAAAACCAGTTGAACAACCATCTTTTACTACCCCCACTAGTTTAAAATACAGCAGGCCCATTCAGAACAACGAAAGAGATAAGCAGGTTCGTTTTTCTTTCTTTTTTTTGCGGGGGAACCATGCTTTGCGACCTTTTGGTCATTTATCCAAGGTTTTGAGACTAAGACGACCAACAAACATTGACCATATATGCAAAAAGTTTCAAACACGCACCCTAACAAATTCAAATTAGATATTATTCAAGTTTTTTTGCCTCTCCAAATTATACACCAACCTAAACACAGACACACGCTATTTGACGCTGCCGGTTTTGTACAATGCTAGACTTCTTTAATTTGTTTAACATAATTTGAGGTCGCGTAAAATGGACAGGTCTGGGTTTGGGTTAAAACAATTAATTAAGTTATGGGTCGGAACATGTTGGGACAAAGTCCTTTTTGTCCAAACTTCTTAGAAATTCTACTAACAGTTGGTGGCGAAAATATGGTTGCAAAAGTTGTATTATTTTTTAATGATCTGACCTTTCTTATACTATGGTTAAGAGGTTTTGAGTGTATGTTTAGATTGTTCAACCTATTTCCTGTTGAGCTAATTATTTTCTTACCACTTTTGACTACTAGTGGGAAAACATAAACCACCTATTCATAAGGGGGTGTTTGGCTAGCTTATCTGAGGTGCTTAATGGATTTTATTAAATACAAATAACTTACCCCTGGATACTTATTAACAAGTGCTAAATACTTATTGGAGGCTAAAATGGATCTTTTTACAAAACCCTTTGAAGATGGCTTATTGCTAACGCCATAAGCAATGTGATAAGCTTACCTAAAAACTCCTTGAGTAGATGGATCAAAATTGCCGCCTCTATTCATTTACACACTTGATTAATATGCTTCCTTAGCTCTAACTTAAATTTACCAGTGACATTATATTTGTATTTGTATTTCTGCAGTTTTCTACTGGAAAACCAAAGAGCGAGGAGAATAAATTTAACCTAAGATATTTATCAAATCAGAAAGAAACGAATAAATCAATCCTTAGGCCAGCTAAGAGGCAACATGTTGGGGATGGTCGAATTGGGTCGAGTAACGGTGACTCATCTAGTGATAGTGATAAAGAACAAAGTCTGACTGCATATTACGCTAGTGCAATTACGCTTGCAGATTCACCCGAGGAAAAAAAGAGGCGTGAAAGTCGTTCAAAGCGTTTTGAAAAGAATCATGGAAACCGAGTTGCATATAATATTACAAAATCCAAAAATTCTGGTGCTGGTGCTGGAAACTTGTACACTAGAAGGGCGTCTGCATCTATGTTGGCAAGTAGTAACAGTTCTGATGATGGTACTGCCAGCAGGGCAGTTGAGGATATTGACTGGGATTCCCTTACCGTTAAAGGTACTTGCCAAGAAATTGAGAAACGCTACCTGCGCCTTACTTCTGCTCCAGATCCGGCCACCGTAAGTCTTTTGCTACTTTCTGTTGAGAACTTAACAGTTTCAGTTGAAATGAAATTACAGTAATTGGTTGTTAGATTTTCCTTTTGAAACCTTTTGTTAGCAATAGGTATACTCTGTATAATTTGTTTGTTAATAAACTAAACAAATACTTCAACAATTGTCTTTCTTCATAATATTAACAAAAGGAAAATTTTGGGAAAAGGTATCTACAGTAGGGTTAAACAGAGGGTTAAATACGTACATATAGTTTCTCCTTTAGTAATTAGTGTTTTTGCAGATGGTATGAAATTGATTAACCTTTAGATACTCAGATAATTATAATCTGAATATCTTATCCAGAGAGTAAAAATTGATTATTCTCCCTTAAAGCCACAGTGATCAATTTCATATCACATCATAACGGCCTATAAATAAGTAAAGTGGCTAGTTGGCACATGCATCGTAAAATTTATTTTACCATCTTTTCAGGTAAGACCAGAAGAAGTGTTAGAGAAAGCTTTGCTTATGGTTCAAAATTCTCAGAAGAACTACCTCTATAAATGTGACCAGCTAAAGTCTATTCGACAAGATCTTACCGTACAAAGGATACGCAATGAGTTGACCGCCAAGGTATACATTGTTGTTTTCCTTTTAATCATCAAATTATCTTGCCTCAAAGGCTTACTGACGTCACCTGTTAGTTAAACATATTTTGCCCATTATGATTGACGAAACCATTTCTTCTCCACGTTTATTATTCAGGTCTATGAAACTCATGCACGATTAGCAATAGAAGTGGGCGACTTGTCTGAGTATAACCAGGTTTGTCTCTAATGTAGTAGGGATTACTTCAGTTATTTTGCTTTGATCATCCATTATGAACCTTAAAACTTAATTCTGTTTGTTGCCTTGTTTATTACTGCTTCAGTCTTAAGTTTGTAATTGATGTTAGAGCCATAAATGGATGTCCAGAGTTCCCATTATCCCATATCAAGCCAATTTATATCTATTTTAAGTGGTCTATACTCGTTATAAGCAATCACTCATATTCTTGTCATGTAAATTTTGCCCAGTCGTATCCTTAAATTCATATTTTGAGGTGCTTGGTTGAGGGTTCAAGGGTCAAGTCCCCATCTGGGACAAAAGTGTAGAGCAGGTTGGTGGTTGTGTTGCCGTTCAAAATTCAATAGTCATAATGAAAGAAGTCTACTATAGCGTGTTCACAAAATAAGAATGTTTCGATTCAGTAGTTTGCTAATGTATTTTGATATTTAGTCACAAATTGATAATTAGATAGTTTAGCTGAAGTGACACATGCCAAATTGGTTGAAAGTCTTTAAACGCACAAACTCTTAAAGTTTTCTATATAGAGATTAGATTGTTATTGTAATAATATTGTTTTTGATCATAACTAAGGTACATATTATTTATAATGTAAAATGGACAGTTCTGTGGGTCAACTCAGCCTGCACTAATAAAGGACTTCTGTAACTCGAACATGATTTTTGACCAGTTACCTGAAACACTCCCAGCTCACAGCTTCTAATTTAAACATGTTTGGGCTCTTACTTTGAACTTTATTGTTGATACAAATAAATTCATTTTGCAGTGCCAGTCACAATTACAGACCCTTTATGCTGAAGGAATCAAGGGATGCCATATGGAGTTTTCTGCTTACAATTTACTTTGTGTTATCTTGCACTCTAATAACAACAGAGATCTCTTGTCGGCAATGTCGAGGTTTGTAACATTATATAACAATTATGATTTCATTTATATATCAGCCTGGATATATATATTTATTTCGTCAACTGGATTAGCTTGTAAGTGAACTTCTATTGCATAATTAGACTCTCAGTCGAAACACGGAAAGATGCAGCAGTAAAACATGCTCTTGCAGTTCGTGCTGCTGTCTCCTCTGGAAATTACGTATTGTTCTTCAGATTATACAAGAACGCACCTAACCTGAATACGTGTCTAATGGGTAAGTTTCTTTTCCTTAATAGGGAAAATTGCATATAAAGCAATGTACTTTCAGTCAGTTTCTATTTTCGGGAATGTACTTTCAGGTCAACGTTAAGGCCCGTCTTATAACTTCATAGTTACATATGTGACTTATTAGTTGTTAAACGATTTATTTGACCTGGTAAATGGGTTATAAACTTCTAGCTTACGCCCTTAAACATTTGATTTAAAATTATGTTTCCTGAAAGTGGAATACATCTATACTCCTATTACATGCAACAATTTTTTTTATTAATAAGATGAAATGATACATATTTCATAATTGATGGTTATGTGCTGGGTTGTATTTCTGCAGATCTTTATGTTGAGAAGATGCGATATGCAGCTGTGAAATGTATGACTCGTTCATATCGTCCAACACTCCCTGTCTCTTATGTTGCTCAGATCCTTGGCTTCCAATCACCCGAACCATCGGATGAGAAAGATACAGGAGGATTAGAGGAGTGCACAGAATGGTTAAAGGCTCATGGTTGTCTTACTACGGACAGTTCTGGAGAGATGATGCTTGATGCCAAGGTGTGCTTCTTAAAATTGAACATTGATATTCCAATTTAATGTCAGGTTACTTCTATTTAGTTATTTCAAAGCAATGTTCGATATAAGAAACCAAGCAAATAGTTCTGTTTAATTTTAGTAAAGTAACGTATATAAGTAGTATGAATCTGTCACAAAACCCATGCCACTATGCCAGATGCGGGTATTTGAAAATCCAGATGTGATATCTACAATCCTGATATAAGTTCATATATGCGGTGTTTACATAGATAAAACGTAGCACCTGTATCCCGTCCAACAACAATACTCGCATCAAACAAATACTGAATACTTAACCAAATGATTATGTTACACTGTTAAGCTTCAAAAAAAACTTCAAAAATCGTTAGCTAAAATGTGATTTAGTATACGTAACTCAATATATCATGTTATCATATTGGTTTTGGATGTGCAGGCTTCCATGGCTACTTTGTTTATGCCAGAACCAGACGATGCAGTGTCCCATGGAGATGCTAGTCTCGCTGTTAACGATTTTTTGACCCGTTCGTTATCATAAGAACCCATAAACCTGTACGAAAACTAGGTGAGCTAATTCCTAGATCCTGGAAAACTGGCCTGGAAATTATACATGGCATAGTTACCATAGTGGGATCAAAAGTGTATGATCTTGGAGTTCAATATAGGAAAAGGTTAGTAAGTTGATCTAAATGTTGTTTTGATTAGAGTTTGATCATCATCATTCTTTTCTATAGAGGCACAAATTTGTATGGCAGATTGTGGATAAAGTTATTGTGTTAATTTTACAAGTTGATTGTTTGGTTGATATCTATTCTCGTATTAGTCTTTGTCTATTAATCAAGTAGTTATGATAGAAATAACCACTTCTTTTTAATGGGATAAACATCAAATTAGCACTCTTTAGCGTACATTAAAGTAATATATGTAAGCATGGCGCTAGGGAGTTCACTTGCGTATTATGGGTAAAATGGGGCAAGTAACTCTACTTCAAGCTTCCATTCCTAAGGCCTTTATCCATGACCTTATCTTGTTCACATAATCCTATAAAACATTTAACAATTAAAACGTAAGTATTCTTCACTTAGTATGTAAATAGCAATAACAAGCTATTATATACAATTCAATTATCTCGAATTCTTCACTTTCCTTAGCTAGTCATCATGACTAAACTAAACTAATACTTGTATAGTGCTTTAAATAAATCATCAACTAACATTAAAAAAAAAAAAAAAAAAAATAGAACCGTAACTAGTTATAAAAACTAGACTTACAATTTACCTTAGCTAGTTATAACTAACTAGCCTTTTGTCGTTGGTCCAAGCTTACTAAACCAATTTACTTATCTCAAAAGGTGGCTAATCAATCAAGAAGTGTGAACAGAAAATACACCAACAGGAATCACTATAATCAATCAAGAAGTGTTAACATGCACATGAGCACTTATCATAATCATATGAAAACCTTCAAATAATCAATTTGCCTATTTAACCTTAAAGGAACTTAAGCCTTTTACATTATTACTTCACGACTTTGGGTCAAAATCTTCCACTCAAAATCCCCAATTTGACCTCTATGAACCTTAACTTAATATTGCAAATACATCAAGAATTAGGCATAGTTGTTTGAGGGGGTTATAGCTAGGGAATTAGGCATACATTTATTGATAAACTCATGAACATTCAAACAATGGACAACTTTTTATGAACTCATGGGTAGAGTATTGATGAACATTTCATATCAATGAATTTATGTTGATAAAGATTAAAAATAAATAAATAAATAAATAAATAAATAATATAAAGATAAACATTTTGTATTGATGAATATAAATTAGTAAACACAAAAAACTACATACATTTTGTATTTGATGGACATAGATTGAAGAACATAACAAACAACATTATTTGACGAACCTAACAAGTTGGCATCCCTAAAACAACACTTTCAAACTCGGTTTCTTTACAACCAAACACTCCAAATCCTACTTAGCCACCTCGTAATTCTTTGAAGAACTTGAAACTTAGTTTTTTTTTTATGAAAGAGAGAATTGCAAAAATTATCCCGAAAGTTTGGCCAAATTGCACGTTTCGTCCCGGATGTTTGGAAAGTGCAAGGATCGTCCATGTGGGTAAACTTTTGGTGCAAGTATCGTCTTTTTTGGGAAAACCTTTGGTGCAAGTATCGTCCCTTATCGTCCCTGGGGGGACGATATTTGCACCAAAAGTTTCCCCACAGGGACGATCCTTGCACTTTCCAAACATCCGGGACGAAACGTGCAATTTGGCCAAACTTTAGGGACGATTTTTGCAATTCTCTTTTTATGAAGATTATGTGATTAACACTTACTTTGATGAAGATTATGTGATTCAAAAAAAAGATTAACACTTACTTTGATGAACATTCTAGGTGAATACTTACTTGTTGAACACTTATGTGATGAACATTCAAAATTTTGTTCATCACAGTTTTAAACATTGTAAAAAAAAACATCACGCTTTGACTTTTTCATCAAAGATTAAAGCTTTTATTTTAAAATATTTATATTCTAATGAACACCTTCAAACTATAAAATCACAAAATTACTTCATTGAGTCATTTCATCAAACACTTTATGAGCACTTTCATAAACACTTTTTTTTAACGGCTGAACTTTCATAAACATTTGATTTGTTTCAAAGTTTAAAAGGAAAAAAAAGGAAGATAAATGATTTGATATTACCTGATGTTAATCTAGGGTTTGTTAACTAATAATTGTCATAGTAATTTCGTTTTGAATCAAAGTTACGAAACCCAATTTTTGATTAACTTCGAATTCTTGAAAATTGATGTAATTTGTTGCAATCAAACAGATTTATGATGCACTTAAACAAAAATCATAACTTAATTTTGTGATTTTCAATGATATGAAACCGAATTTTGAGAAAAAAATTGTAAAATATATGAAATTAGGAGAAAACGAGGCTAGGAATAAGGAAGAAAGAGGGGTTGAGAAGGAGGAAAAAAAAGTAGGATGAGAAAAACACGTGTTAGAGATCAACTCTTTAAAATAGTACAAAAATTGATTATTTGGAGAAAGAAAACGTCAGAGTGTGAAATGATGGTAATTTTCTAATTAGTTCACATAAAAGTGGTTTTATTATATTATAATATACTAAAATAATCATTTTGTAACTTTGATCGCATACAATAATTTATTTTATTTTTATTTTTATTTTGTTTTTAATTCACTTTTCCTTTCTATAGTAAATCTTGCTATGATACCAATAAGAGTGAAGATCGATAGAAGACATGTAAGATCTAAAACGTAATATAAGGGAGGGTGGGGGTGTTACAGATCTATAGAAGACTTGTAAGAACTAAGAACTAATATAGAGAGAAGATTGAGAGAATATTGTAGAGAGAGAAGTAGAGAAAACACGTATATTACTTCAAATCTTGATGCATTACAATGACAAGATACATGGCTATTTATAGCCTTGAGTAGTACAACCTATAAGCTTATAGTACAAGTATACTTACTTTTTTTTTACATAATTGCCTTACGACATAAGTGCTCATGTCATATAAGGCATGACAATCTAGGGATGGCAAAAAAAAACGAACCCGATGGGGGAATCCGAAACCCGAACTTTTCGGGGCGGGCCGGGGTATGCTTATCGGTTTACAGGGCGGGTTAGGGGGCTTTAATGGGGATTTTTATTGATTTTGGGGCGGGACGGGTTTCAACATCCCCGCCCTGCCCCGCCCCGAAACATATATATACATACATACAAATCTATTTATATACAATTATACATATAGTATTATGTTAGTATTTATCAAATAAAAATATAATTCTTTAATTTTCAATACTTGTGAGATTGAAAATTGTGATCATGGAAGCTTGTTGCGTGTCATAATATTCTAAAGAAGTTGATTTGCGATGCGGGTAGTTTATCATTTTGTATGTTTTATATTATTTTTGAGAACTTCATAATTCTAATGCTTAATTTATTAATAAATGCTTATCGATTTTTCAAGTTATTGTATAAAGTAACATTGTTTATAGTGTAAAAACAATAATAAACCGAGAATGATACGAGTTTGGTGGAGCATCGTGCTCAAAGAAGACAACCCGATAAGATCCCAACGGGGTACGAGGCGGGTTTGGAGGAGCATCTCGCTCCAATGGGGCGCCCCGATAAAATCCCCAATGGGGATTGGGGCGGGTTTGGGGATGATTTTGTAATCGGGTTTGGGGATGGGGATGGCCGCCCCAACCCAAACCCGCCCCATTGCCATTCCTACATGACATAATTGTATATGTCATTATTCCACACTAGAAAATACTAGAAATAATAAACATACTTACTTGATAGTTGATATTAGAAATCTGAGTATAAATGAGGAAATAGAGTTCACAACACTAAATGACAACCAACAATATTTTATTGTTAGGTTAGAAACTAGCAAAGAAGAAAAGGATGGAGTCCTGACTTATTGGAGAGGATTCGATCTTTACATGCTGGCGATTGGTGTAAAGAACCACGAGATTTACTATATGGGCGATTCTAAAATTATGACAAATGCCAGACCTCTCGATGGTGTGTCATACGTTGATCTCAACGTTCAAAAGGTATATTGGTTGGTGTAGAACAATTTAGAAATGATCTTTTACATCGAATAGTTTCACACAAAGAGGAGACATTGTTATCGGGGCACTTCGTAGGTACGATTCTTCTTTTCTTACCGGAAGAGGTTAGAAACAGCTTCGTTTTCTTTAATGTAAGTGTTGCGAGATATTATGACGAACCCATAAGGTTTCCTTACAATGATTTAGTCCAGTTATGGGAGAAGTTCTCGGTAAGTGCATATAAAAATTACATTAATAAGTGGGATGGACTAGATGTTGAAGATGTTAGAGCAAATATTACGATATATAAACTAAAAGCTTTCTTCAGTTTTAATAATGACAAACATGTAACTTGTAATGCATAACGTAAAATGCGCAAGTTACTTGTAAACACAAATCATCAATGCATACTTATATCAACATCTCTCGAAGTCTTAAGTATGCTTCAACTCAGTGGTAGATTTCCATTCCTACATAAATCACTCAAGGTATGAACAAAAAAGTTTAGAACTTGACGAATGATCAAAGAAATAAATTTCTTGTTCTAAACTTCACATTTTTATAAATGTGATGATGCGTGGTTTTGCAACCTTGCAAAAGGTTTTACCTCTCAAGGGATCTTGAGAAGCTTGCAATCCCCACCAGGCAGTGTACCTGACCGTTGTAGTATAGTATAGTGACAAGTACCGGAACATTGATCGTTCAACTCAAATAATAGTGTTCGCTAGGGTTAAAACTCGATTAAACTAAGTATAGAGGTGAGGGATGATTCTTTTTGTATTTTTATATTTTATGGAAAGTAAGTAAAAATCTCGGGTTTTGGAAGAGTGGGCGGAATTAGTTGCTAATCAACTAACCCAATTAACTACAAATGCAAACAAAATAAAATAAAATGAACTTAAAGTAAATGTGGCGAAAACTATAATAAGAGAAAATGTGTTTACTTAGATTTCATTACTCCCTAGATATCTTTTACCGGTTGATTAGTTTGTTACAATTGCATGGATGACGGGTTATATTCCTTAATACCATTCGTAGGGCCGTGTACGATCTTCCCTAACTCTATAAGCTTCTACCTCTTCCTATGTCGAGCCGACTACTAGTTCCTAACATGGCCTCATTAGTAGTTACCTATGCATTAAATATAACCAATTTATCGTAGTATACCTCCGATCATGTTTCTTAAGACGTTCAAGCAAGTTACCAATTGGAAGTCTGCCAGTTTTCTTAAGACTAACATCGAAATCATTCATCCACAACAATTATAAACAAACAACCAACCAATAATCAATATCTAAGTTTCATTACATCTAAGCAAACACAAAGAAAACCTAGCCTAACATGTTAAAGAGAAGACACGCATAAGATAGAATCAAACAACACATAGACATATTGAATAATTATTGGAAAACTTATCTTCAATTAAGCATGGATGAAACAAGGGTTTGAAACACTCAAAAATACAGTAAAATTCGTCTAGGGTTTTCTCCTCTCAAAGTTGCACCACATGAATGAAAAATCAAAAACTATATATAGATTATCAGGTCTGACGGCGTCAAGAGTAGGTTCTGACGCCGTCAACTCACCGCCATAATTATCATCGTATTGCCTAGATCCACTTCTGATGTAGTCATGTGTAAACTTGGTCTTGGTCGTCACATGTAATTTGCTCTTGACGGCCTTGGTGATGCCGTCATGTATAATTCTTCCAAAACCTCTCTGGCGCGTCACGTGTAACTTGAATTATCCACCTCTTTGTCAAAGGGTGATGGCGTCACATGCATATCCTGATGCCGTTAGGTACAATTTCCAGTATGAATTTGAGACTTTGTCGTTTTCTTCACTTTTTCGCTCCAAAAATGTCCAAAATGCTTCCTTTTCCAGATTTCCTCTCAAAAGTACCTAAAATGACAAAAGGAATGATTTAGGGCAATATTTGATCAAATAATCACGACTATGTGCTTAAATGACCCCCTAAGAGCGGTACACTTTTTGTCTCATCAAATAACCTTACACTTGAGATTTGCTTGTCCTCAAGCAAATGCACTTTTATTCTAATCAAAATACAAGCTAGGGGTCGTTTAACACTAATATAAATGTAACTGCAACAAATAATCGTTCCACTTCAACCAAAAACAAGCACGGAAATTATACACTAGCACCTCACAAATAGTGTTTAGATGCTCACATCTCTCGGGTGTAATAAAGTATATATCACAATATGGAAATAGAAAACATCTCTCACTACCTGTCATGGCAAATAGATTACCATAAGCTTGGGAAAGGATCAAACCTCCACCACTTGGCGTAAGCACCTAGGATGAACTATCAAAGAGGTCTTTTAAAGGGTTATAACATGAGGTGTAGGGATATGATAAAAACAGTTTTGTTGGATAAAGGCAATCTTTACTGGTGGCGAGTTAATCATCTTGGTCAATTACATGTACAATGTGGCGTTGCTAAGCCAAGACTCGACTCGACTTAAGCTAATCAAAAACTAACAAAAACATAAAATAAACATAGAAGGAAACAGGATGGTAGTCCGTATGTGTTTTTCTCTTTTTCTTTTTCTCTATTTTTTTTTGCATACACTCTTGCCCTACCATCCAAAATAATACATCATAGGAAATTTGCATTCCCCTTACACTTGAACTTTTACATACTTTACAATCAACTATTCTAATGACTCGAATTAAGATAATCAAAATACTTGGAGTACTTTTTAGATATTAACGCACATATGGGGGTAATAATTGATGTCTTCCCAAATACTCCATAACAATAGTACTTTACCCATGAGTCCCAATCATCCCAAACAATATGTACAAGATATGACTCGACTTAGCAACCATGTAATCAATTAGACAATTAACTAAGGGTTTAAACAGGTAACAATAATGCACTAAAGATGAGTGCATACAAGGTAGGCTAAGGCGATTTGGTTGCATATTTGGGGTGGATTGTAAACAAATTCTTCCTTTAAGTAAAATGCTTAAAGTTAGAAACGAAAAGATAGGCTCGGAGGGGTTTACTAGGGGTATCATGTACTAAAAATGAGTACATCGCAAAGGTGTGGGAAAAATTAATTGACTTTACTAGTCAAGTAATTATGACTTCATTGGTCAAGTAATTATGATATGGGTTTAACACAAGGGTTATCCTAATGCCTCTTATCATGTAGTAAATCCTAACTACACAAATGTAGCCTCACTAGCGGTCTCGGGATGCATCACTAACGTAAGTTCTAGAATATAAATACTACCGGTACACTCATAAGCACTAATAATGAATGCTTTTTCTAACAAATCTAAAGGCGAACCTCACATATTTGGGTGGAAAATTTTTTTGAGTAGTATGGTTTTTGTGCTAGTCATACAATTCCTATCCATGAGACGCTCATTAAGATTAAAGCTTCACTCCTAAATGTTGTAAAAAAATTTAAATTTGGCGCTAAAATTGCCCTAACAAGTATTTATCTTAGTTTTATTACACACCTACTATTGAACAAACAAACTCAAGTGCAATTGTATGCTCTAAGGTATCATCATTTACCCTCCCCTTACACTTAGGCTGAACATTGTCCCCAATGTTCAATAAAAAAGATGTAAAAGTATTGAAGGTAAAAGAATGAAACAAATACTCCCCTGATTCCGTATCTATTAACCCAAGTTCCGTATCTAGATGGTCTCCTATTCACATCTACCCAATGAGGCGTTGGTTCCTCACTAGTATCATAGGCATGTTCTTAACATCATAGACCGACAAAGTTTCTCCTTCTCCTACCGCTATTCTACATTCCTTACAATCAATCATCGCACTTGCGGTAGCTAAAAATCCTCTTCCTATTAATAAAGGGCATGTAGTGTCACTAACCATATCAACGACGTGGAAATCGGCCAACATTGTCAACCTTCCTATATGCACTAACACATCCTTCACTACCCCAACCGGATATGCCACACTTCCATCCGCAAGCCCTATGATTACCTCTGTTTCATCTAACTTTCCTGGCTTAAGAGTGGTGTACAGAGATAATGGAAGCAAATTTAGGCTTGACCCAAGATCGGCTAATGTGTCAAAAGCCTCAGAATTTCCGATCTTACAGGGTAAAACGAATATGCCCGGATCATCTAAATTTTTTGGCAACTTGTTTTGAATGAAGGCGGTCCCATTCTTACCCAACTTAAGTTTCTCTTCATATTTCTCTAAAAGGGCATTGTAATAGGGAGCACGGGCTAAGACATCAATGACGGGGCGCTCAAGGTGAAGTTCTTTGAATTCATCGCCAAGGTCTTGTGTAGGATGTGTTTCAACTATGCTATTGACCGGTTTGATGTTGGGGGTTTTATTCAATTGGTCCTTTTGAAAAATTTGGGTTTGCTTGAAACACGCGCTCACGGCACTGACCGAATAGTATTGTGGACAAGAAGTAGGAGAGGAAACCGAGGATATAGCATTAACGTTTAGTTTCGGATTCTTGACCGTGTTACTTGGGAGTGCTCCCATTTCTCGGTCATTGAGAACTTTCAACAACGTGTCAATCTTATTGGTCATCTCACTTTGTTTTTGTTTGAAATCGGCTTTAAACTTTGCTAAACAAGTTTCTTGAGATGCCATAAATTTGGACATCAATCCTTCAAAATTATTGGTACTACCATAGTTGTTGGAATGATTGTTGTTGAAAGTACGGTTAGAGGGTGGACCGTTTTGTTGATAACGATTAGGTGGAGTGGAAGAATTGTTTTGAGGCATGTTTTGGTTTTGTTTCCACCTAAGGTTCGGGTGATTTTTCCAAGAGGGGTTGTATGAATCACCGTAAGGGTTTGGCTCGGGTTTGAAAGTGTACCACTTGTCTCCCGCTCCATCGGTACGCGAGGATGCGTAATCCGCAAAAGCTTGTTTGGCGAGTTCCATTCAATCACGAGTGTCGTGGGGACCACTACATAATTCGCATGAAGAAGTGATCTTGTTCACTTGGCTTGGAGGTTTAGAAGCTTCGTAGGATTTCATGAGAAACTTGACTTGGTCTTCAAGTTCCATGATCCTACGGTCGGGAGTGCTTGAATTGTTCGAAGGCAAAGATATTGCCTTGACCATTTTGTTCAAATCACGGGGATCATTCCAACTTTCGTTGTCATAGAGAGCAAGATCTTCTATGAGTTCCCATGATTCTTCCGCACTTAGATCACGAAGCTTGCTATCGGCCGATTGGTCAATGGTTCGCCTTGTGGAGAGATCGATACGGTCATATAAAATTTGGACTTGGAGCCAAAGATCTATGCCATGATGAGGGACTTTTTGGAGTAAGTCCTTGAAACAAGTCCATGCTTCATAGAGAGTTTCACCATGACGTTGTTGGAATATCAAGATGTCATTTCTAAGCTTAGTAGTTCTCCCCGGTGGGAAAAATTGAGCAATGAAACGAGTGGTGAGATCATCCCAAGAGGTGATTGATCTCGCGGGTAAACGCTCAAGCCATTGACTAGCTTGGTCACGTAGAGAGAATTGGAAGAGACGCAATCGGGTCGTCTCTCGAGTTTCAACACCAAGATCTATGGAATCTACGATCTTGAGGAAATCCTTGAGATGTTGATTAGGATCTTCAGAACGAAGTCCATGGAATGCAAATCCGCTTTGCACCAACCGGATGGTGTCGGATTGCAAGGGGGACACATTGGCTCCTTGAGTGAGCTCAATGGTGTTTTGATAGCCTTGGTGGCTAGGACGGGAGTACTCTCCTAAAGTTCAGGGTCTAGGAGATTGGTTTGGTTGTGGTGGGTTTTTTGGATGGTTTTGTTGTGGTGGGTTGATGTGATCAAAGAGATTACCACCTTCCATGATGGCGGATGACAACGGTTACGAATAAAGGAAACAAAGAAAAAGATAGACTAAAGAAACCTATAAAAATAAAAATAAAAATCTTACTAGAAAGGAATCTAGCAAATAGACCTAATAAAAAGAGATTTCAACCTAGACAATAACTATTCCCAGGCTGCGGCGCCAAAAACTTGATGCGTGGTTTTGCAACCTTGCAAAAGGTTTTACCTCCTAAGGAATCTTGAGAAGCTTGCAATCCCCACCAGGCAGTGTACCTGACCGTTATAGTATAGTATAGTGACAAGTACCGGGAGATTGATCGTTCAACTCAAAGAATAGTGTTCGCTAGGGTTAAAACTCGATTAAACTAGGTCTAGAGGTGAGAATGATTCTTTTTGTATTTTTATATTTTATGGAAAGCAAGTAAAAATCTCGGGTTTTGGAAGAGTGGGCGGAATTAGTTGCTAATCAACTAACCCAATTAACCACAAATGCAAACAAAATAAAATAAAATGAACTTAAAGTAAATGTGGCGAAAACAATAATAAGAGAAAATGTGTTTACTTAGATTTCATTACTCCCTAGCTATCTTTTACCGGTTGATTAGTTTGTTACAATTGCATTGATAACGGGTTATATTCCTTACTACCATTCATAGGGCCGTGTACGATCTTCCCCAACTCTATAAGCTTCTACCTCTTCCTATGTCGAGCCGACTACTAGCTCCTAACATGGCCTCATTAGTAGTTACCTATGCATTAAATATAACCAATTTATCCTATTGCACCTCCGACCATGTTTCTTAAGACGTTCAAGCAAGTTACCATTTGGAAGTCTGCCAGTTTTCTTAAGCCTAACACCGAAATCATTCATCCACAACAATTATAAACAAACAACCAACCAATAATCAATATCTAAGTTTCATTACATCTAAGAAAACACAAAGAAAACCTAGCCTAGCATGTTAAAGAGAAGACAAGCATAAGATAGAATCAAACAACACATAAACATATTGAATGATTATTGAAAAACTTATCTTCATTTAAGCATGGATGATACAAGGGTTTGAAACCCTAAAAAATACAGTAAAATTCGTCTAGGGTTTTCTCCTCTCAAAGTTGCACCACATGAATGAAAAATAAAAAAAAATATATAGATTATTAGGTCTGATGGCGTCAAGAGTAGGTTCTGACGCCGTCAACTCGCTGCCATAATTATCATCGTATTGCCTAGATCCACTTCTGACGTCGTCATGTGTAAACTTGGTCTTGGTTGTCACATGTAATTTTCTCTTGACGGCCTTGGTGACACCATCATGTATAATTCTTCCAAAACCTCTCTGGCGCGTCACGTGTAACTTGATTTATCCACCTCTTTGTCAAAGGGTGATGGCGTCACATGCATATCCTGACGCCGTCAGGTACAATTTCCAGTATGAATTTGAGACTTTGTCGTTTTCTTCACTTTTTCGCTCCAAAAACGTCCAAAATACTTTCTTTTCCAGATTTCCTCTCAAAAGTACCTAAAATGACAAAAGGAACGATTTAAGGCAATATTTGATCAAATAATCTCGACTTTGGGCTTAAATGACCCCCTAAAAGCAGTACACTTTTCGTCTCATCATGTGACAAACCATTTTTTCAAAAATACATGTTACAAATTATTTTTGAATTATAAAGAAATGTTTTAAAATACATGTTACAAATTATTTTTGAATTCTAAAGAAATGTTTTAGTTGGTAAAATTATTTCAAAAATAGTAACAGCTATTTCCCCCTGAAAATAGCTCCAAACATCCCCAAATAAATATTCACTACTGAAGACAAAAATTGGAGCATTTTTTGTCTGGGACGGAACCACTAAATTTAATGGTTCCGCCGTACAATTAATGGTGCTGTCCAAACTTTAACGTTGTCGTCGGTCTGTAACGGCTAGTCTTTTTCTTCCGTATAAATAATGGACCATTTTACACTTTCAAACTGATTTTTCCAGTCAATATTCTCTGGTCTAATCCTCTCTTATTTAGATCACTTTCTTTGATCATTTAGTGAGTTTTAGTTTGTTTTAGAGTGATCCAATCATCCATTCAAGTGATCACCTTCATTCCTCTACTAGTGCAAGAGAAGAACACACCATATAAAGAAGATACAAAGTGTTGTAGTGTTAGTGTAGTGCACTCGTAACATTTGTTACATACTTTTTGTATCTTTATATACATCAAGTTGTCTATCATATTGTTTAGTTAGTTTGTGTGGATCTTTGTGATCATGTAGAGATCAGGGAGATCTTGTGTAGCTTGTGTTGATAGTGTGTAGATCGGGTAGATCAAGTAGATCGTGTTGATGAGGTAGATCGTGCTGATCAAGTAGATCGTGTTGATTGGGCAGATCATGTTGATCGGGTAGATCGTGTTGATTGGGTAGATCGTGTGTGAGATTGGTACTAGCTAGATTAGTACATGACATTTAGCTTAGTTTGGAAAATAACGTAAGCGACGTTGTATGGTTTTCTCCGTCGAGAAGGGAGCTTGTTGATTAGCGAAGTAACTCTCGAGTTGTGTACTCAGAGAGTGGAGTAGGGCGAAGGGGAGCTTCGTGATCGAACCACTATAAATCATCGTGTCCGGTTTGCGCTTTCTTTACTTAAATCTTTACATTTATTTTTGCATTTATCGCCTTATATTTATATTTGCATTGCGTTTATGTTTATGTGGTTTGTTACTTATATTATGCTGATTATGTTTGTGTCATGGTTTGATGTGTTTGTGTTTTAGTTTACTTTATACCATCTCTAGTTGTTGTAAGTATTAAGCAACTAAACACTTAGCATATTTGAAGACTTTTAATTCCTAACAATGACTATTGGAGACTCTATCAAACTAGAAATTCAGTTTGACCTAACGGTTGAATTGCTTCCAGGAGAGAAGTTGTGTTCGTGGTATAACCCGTTAAAATGGTTGTGTTTAGCCTGAATTGAGCACCACTATAAACGGTGATGTATTCATCGTAAACTTTTATGAACCCATTACTAGTCGCACTTGTTGCTTACTTAAATCTACGTATCAAGTTGTTACTTCTTTTTGTTGTAGTTTGTGAATGTTTTTTTAGAAAAGAGTTCGTGTTTGTGAAATCTATTAGCAGTTTATAACATAACTATGGAATCTTCACTATTGAGGATGCCTGACTCCCGTAGTACAAAAACACATTAATCAAAATAAACATGATACACAAACTAAAACTAAAACTAAAAAAAAAAAAAAAAAAAAAAAAAAAAAAAAAAAAAAACCCACTTTGTAAACAACTCCCGTGACTCAAAAACTGTGACAAACTATAAAAGAAAAAAGTAACTAAAAAAAATTAGTACACAAAAGAAAAAAAAATGACAAAAACACGGAACATAAAAAAACCATGAGTACATAAGAGATGCGATCCGCTACAAAGTGGAAGAAATTAAAAAGTTTAGAATGCATATCATCTAGTGACAAGTGTCCTATACCCATTCCATCCCCTTTTTATTATTAAATTCGGTTATGGAGTATTTTGGTCATTTTAACATTTTTTTATTCCATCCGAAAACTTCAAACATAAATAACTTTAAAACAACAAACTTTTATGAAAAACCGATTTCACCATAATTTTTAAAATTTAATTCTCTTTAATTTGGTATGCATTATAATATATGAATCGTTTTTTTTTTAGTTGGTGTTAATTTTCTTGAAATTTTCGGCTCTAATTTTGTCTAGTTTAAAGGCCGAATTTTGAAAAACTTAAAACATGAAAGTTGTAGCTTTTTGGCCATTCTTTACCCAAAAATTTGAATCACTCAAATCTGATATGATATGAGTGAGATATCGCATGTTAAAGATGAACAATAACTGATGAACATTATCAAAAATAACTGATAACGTTATAAGAATAACTAATGAACATTATAAAAAATAACTGATAAACAATACAAAATGATTGATGAAAGTTATTTTTTAGAAAACTGCTGAACATTATAAAAAATAACTTATGAGCGTTATAAAAAATAACTGATGAACAATATCAAAAATAACTGACGAATGTTATTTTTTTCGAAAACTGCAGAACATTATAAAAAATAACTGATGAACATTATAAAAAATAACTATTGAATAATATAAAAAATAACTGATGAACTGATAAACATTGTGTTTTTATTATAAAAATTAATGAATTGATGAACAATACTAACAATAACTGATGAACATTATAAGAAATAACTGATGAACAATATAAAAATAACTGATGAACGTTATTTTTTAGAAAACGGCTGAATATTATAAAAAATAACTTATGAGCGTTATAAAAAATAACTGATGAACAATATCAAAAATAACTGATGAACATTATAAAAAATAACTGATAAATAATATCAAAAATAACCGATGAACTGATAAACATTGTGTTTTTATTATAAAAATTGATGAATTGATGAACAATATTAACCTGAACTGATGAACATGTTGGGATATGAAGATCAAAGTACTTCTGAAGATCAAAGTACTGCTTGTATATTATGGTCAAATTACTGCTCGTGCATGAAGAAAGTCAAAGTACTTCTATTGATAAAGGACTGTTATGCAAAATCATTAAAGGACTATTATGTAAAGTTATTAGAATATTCTATAATTAGTTAAGATTAGAATTAGTTTACTTGTCGTTCAAGTATTGTAAACCGACTTAAGGTTTTCCTTATGCCTATAAAAGGAGCCTTAGGGTGGTATTAGACGTACAAATACTTTAGAATACGATATTGAGAATTAAAGAATTATTAGGGTTGTTAGTGAATCTGTATAGAAAGCAGGTTCAAAGTTTGGTTTTAAATATAATCATTGAAGTTTTCTTAGCTTTGTTGAAGTAGATTCAGCATACTTAACAGAGTTATATCAGTGTTTCAATATTAATAGTTTTGGAGTTATTCAAGATTGTTAAACCTTTACAAGCTACATAGTTAGTTTGGTTAGAGTACATCAATCCAACAAGTGGTATCAGAGCTTGTGTGGAAACTCTGATTAAGAAGAAACCCTTAAAACCGATTTTACAACAAACCCTAAAAGATGTCGACTGAAGTTGCACCAGTTCCATCCATCACCTCAATCAGAATTTCTATTGTCAAGAAGGGAGAATATGATCTATGGAGCATGAAGATGAGGCAGTACATTGCTATCACAGATCGTGCTCTATGGGATGTGATTGTCAATGGTAATGTTGTTATTGAAGAACTTGTAGTAGTTGAAGGTCAACCTACACCACCTAAGCCAACCCTGCCAGCAGTTACAAAAAGAAATCAAGATAAGGCTCTCAACATACTGCTATCTGCTATTCCTGATGGTCACCTACTAAAGTTTCATGATGCTAAGGATGCAAAACAACTATGGGCTACTATTAAGACAAGATTTGGAGGTAATGATGCTTCCAAGAAGATGCATAGAAACCTATTGAAGCAACAGTTTGAAACATTCACTGTTGGTGAAAGAGAAGGCCTTAACTCTGCCTATGATAGATACCAAAATCTACTTAGTATGCTAGAGTTATATGGAGCAGAGGCATCTGTTGAAGATGCAAACTTGAAGTTCTTGAGAAGTTTGCCATCCGCATGGCATGTGGTTGCCACCATGATTAAAGGACAACATGGTTTGGATTCTATGGACTTTGATGATCTCTACAACAATTTAAAGGTGTATGAGCATGAGATGAATGGTAACATAGGTTCAGGTTCTTAGCAGAAATCTCATAACATTGCTTTTGTGTCTTCTGAAAACAGAGGCAGTACTTCCACTAAAAGTACTGCTTATTCTGTTCAAAGTACTGTTGGTGAGAAACAACACCCTTGCACAACCATGACTACTATCACTTCATCACCATCAAACAACACCAACTCTGATGATGTTATATGTTCTTTCTTTGCTCAACAAGCCACTTTACCTGTTACATATCAAGAAGATGTGTTGCAAATTGATGATGATGCTCTAGAAGAAATTGACATAAGATGTCAAGTTGCCATGATCACTGCAAGGATCAAGAAGTTCATGAACAAAACAGGAAGAGGTATTGATTTCAAAGCCAAGCAGGGTATAACATTTGATAAATCTAAGATTGAATGCTTTAATTGTCAAAAGACTGGTCACTTTGCAAGGGAACGCAAGTTTGCAAAGTATCAGGCAAATAGAATGATTGAAAAACCAAAGGTTGAAAGAAAGGAAGTTCTTATTACTGATTCAAAACCAAAAGCTTTGGTGGCTCAAGAAAATCTATCAGAGGTTGACTGGAGTAATGAATTTGATGATGAACCAATAACCTACTCTGTGGTTGCATTGGAAGAGTTTGATTGGAGCACAGCTTTTGATGAGGAACTAGGATTTGCTGCTTTGGAATCAAGAGATGGTCTAGGAAGCTTTTATTGGAGCATGGAAAGTGAAGAAGAACCTGTTCTGTTTGCTATGGTAGCTACTTCACCAAGTTCATCCACTATCTCTGAGGTATACTCTAAATGTAGTAATTTTTATCAAAAGTTGCTTAAAGAATATGAGACTGAAAGAGATAATTATAGAAGGGCTAGGTCTGAAGTAGCTGGTTATCAATTGACTTTAGAGTCAATGAAAGCCAAAATAATCACTCATGAAAATAATGAAATGGCTTGGGCAGAAAAATTTGAGCAACAAGACTATCAATTAAAGCTGAGTGAATGAAAGTTAGGATGTAAGCTTTCTGAACTTGAAAAGATCACTAAAGAAAGGGATAAGTTATTAGCAAAACTTGCTAGTTGGAAAGAATCAGGTCTGTCACATGTTAGTTTTGTAGAGAAACAAAGAACAACAAACATTAAAACTGGCCTAGGTTATGATGTTGAGTATAGTAGTTCAGAAGAGATCCCAACTAGTGATAAGGAACAAATAAATTCAGAGGAGATCTTAACTAGTGATGAAGAATTCATTAGCTTAGAAGAAAACACATCTAGTGATGAGGAATCAATAAGTCAAATACCTTCTGAATTTAAGAAAGAAAAGGGATACAATGAAGTTCCTCCACCCACTGGTAGTTTTCAACCACCTAGGACAGATGTTTCTTGTTTTGGAGTAGACAATTTGGAGTTTAGGAAGAAGCTTACAGGACAATCTAATTCAAATCCATCTGGTTTTGAATCCTTAAGAGAGACAGTTGAGAAACCTAGGGATGATAACAAGGGTTCAGGGAGAGATAAAGTATTTTCAAAGCAAGCAGTACTTCCAAAAACTTGTCAAAGTACTGCTGGATAACCAACAGTATCTTCAAGAAAAACTTTTCAAAATACTGCTAACTTTAGAAAACCTTTTCATTATTCACCGAAAAGTCAAGCTAGTTTTGGTCATAGAAGGAAGAGGATTTGGGGATCAAAAGTTATGTTTTGTTTACTATAGTCCTAATCATTTGATTAAGGACTGTGACTTACACTCAGAATATTTAAGTCAATTCCCAAAGTCCACATCTTCTAACCACAAGCCAAGGGAGAACAAACCAGTTTGGAATCATTCACATAGGGTTAACCATAGTAATTTCTCAAAAGACCATAGGTATCCTTACCAGAGAAGACCTTTTTCAAAACCATCAGTACCTTCTCAAAGTACTGCTAAGTATTCACCCAATCAAGGTACTGCTAGCACTGTTTCTAATGTAAGACCATGGAGATTCAATTCCTATCAACCTAGAAGGCCTTACACCTCAAGAAGAGTATCTAGATCAAAGAACCCACCACATATTGTTAAAACTAAATGGGTTAAGAAAGAAAGTACTGATGGGGGACAAACAGTACTTTCAGCAAGTAAGGGAGAAAAAGGGAGTGTTGGTGAAAATCCAACACGGGTTTTGGGATCAAAGACACTAATTCTTGATAATGTTTTCAAAAATAGTGGTGATTACATACTCAAAGAATTTGAGTATGTCACTCCACAAGGGGAACACAAGTCAGTAATGACTTGGGTTCCTAATAGAAACTAACCCTTTTCATCTTTATGTAGGGCAACCCAGAAGAGGAGCTTAAGGATCATATTATCATTGATAGTGGTTGCTTTGGCAGCATGACAGGAGACAAGGAGCTTTTGTCAAACTTTAAGGCATATTTTGGAGGAAGAGTTGCTTTTGGGAATGATCCTAATGGAGGGAGAATTACTAGCAGAGGAACCATCAAGACTGGATGTATTGATTTTGAGAATGTTCGTTATGTGAAGGAGCTTAAATTCAATCTTCTGTCAGTATCTCAGATCTGTGACAAGAAATATCCTGTGTTATTCCATGACACAGAATGTCTTATTCTCTCCCCTGAGTTCAAGTTAGTTGATGAAAACTTAGTAATGCTGAGAGTACCAAGAACCAATGATGTGTACAGCTTAGATTTGAAGAATATTAATCCTATTGAAAGAGCAACATGTTTGGTAGCAAGGGCAACAATGGAAGAAGCACATCTATGGCATAGAAGATTAGGACATGTGAATTTCAAGAATATCAACAAGTTGGTTAAAGGCAATTTAGTTAGAGGTTTACCTTCTAAAACATACAAGACTGATCATTCATGCTTGGCCTGCAAGAAGGGTAAACAACACAAAGCTTCATGCAAAAAGATTGAAGAAAAAACCATTAGAGAACCTTTGGAGTTGTTGCACATGGATCTGTTTGGACCTGTTTCTGTGGCTAGCTTAAACAAAAAGAAATACTGCTTAGTTATAACAGATGATTGTAGCAGATTTAGTTGGGTCTTTTTCTTGGGATTTAAAGATGAAACCTTTGATGCTATTCATGATCTTATAATAACCCTTGAAAATCAGTTGAGACTCAAAGTAAGATCCATTAGATGTGATAATGGGACTGAATTCAAGAATAAGCCTATGGATGAGTTTTGTGCCAAGAAAGGAATAAAGAGGGAGTTTAGCATTGCTAGAACTCCACAGCAGAATGGAGTTGCAGAAAGGAAGAATAGAACATTTATAGAAGTAGCTAGAACAATGCTTGCAGATTCTTTATTACCTATTCAATTTTCGGCTGAAGCTGTAAGTGCTGCTTGCTATGTGTTAAATAGAGTATCTGTCACTAAACCTTAGATGAAGACACCTTATGAGTTGCTTATGGGAAAGAAACCAAACATTAAATTTATGAAACCTTTTGGATGTCCTCTGACTATTCTAAATACTGTTGATTCTCTGGGAAAATTTGATGGCAAGGCAGATGAAGGATATCTATTGGGTTACTGTACCAATAGCAAAGGATTTAGAGTATACAAAAAGGTTACCAAAAAGGTTCAAGAATGTCTTCATGTTGAGTTTCTTGAAGATCAAGAAAGTCAAAAAGGCAAAGGTCCTGATTGGATGTTTGATCTTGATATTTTGGCTTCTTCTATGAACTATGTGCCTGTCAGAGAAGAAAATCAAGTTGTTCATAATGAAGAAGATTTACAGTACATTGTTCATGGAGTTAATATTAGATCTGATGATGTTCCTGATGAAGAACCAAAGAAGAAAAGTACTGTTGAACCACAAAGTACTGTTCAACCAACTACCATAGTTTCTGATGAAGATCAAGCTATTCAAGATGAACTTAATAGGATGCTTTTTCAAGAAACCATTGCAAAATCCTATGAAGATGATCAGAGGAGAGCTTATGAAGCAGAAAAGAAAAAGGCTAAAGTCACAGATAACTATGACAGTACTTTGCATCAAAGTACTGCTGAACCAGTTGAAAGTACTTCAAATGTCTTAGATACATCAAATTGGATCAACACTGATAATTTGAATGATCCAAACATGCCTGATTTAGAAGACATTGATGATGAGCTTCCTAAGGAAGGAATTTTCTCAAATTCCAATGAAGATCCTGACCTCACAAATTTAGAGGATGATCTTGAAGTTCCACCAACTCCAACATTAAGAATTCATAAAGATCTCCTACTAATAAAATCATTGGACCTTCCACTTCAGGAGTACTCACAAGGACAAAAGCCAAAAATCTCTCTAAGCAACATAATGCTTTACTTAGCTTTGTCTATAAACAAAACAGGGTAAATCATAAGGATCAACAATTGTGCCTATTTGCTTGCTTTCTATCTCAAGTAGAACCCAAGAAGGTATATCAAGCATTGGCTGAAGAGAGTTGGGTTGAAGCCATGCAAGAAGAACTTTTACAATTCAAACTTCAAGAGGTTTGAGTATTATGTGATTTTCCAGATGGAAAGAGATTAATTGGTACAAAATGGGTTTTCATAATCAAGAGAGATGAAAGAAAGAATGCCATCAAGAACAAAGCAAGATTGGTTGCACAAGGATATAGACTAGAAGAAGGAGTGGACTATAATGAAGTGTTTGCTCCTGTGGCAAGAATTGAAGCCATAAGATTATTTCTTGCTTTTGCATCATATATGGGCTTTCCTGTTTACCAAATGGATGTCAAGAGTGGCTTTCTTTATGGCACAATTACAGAGGAAGTCTATGTTAAACAACCTCCTGTTTTTTAAGATCCTGCACATCCAAACAAGGTCTATAAAGTTATTAAGGCTCTGTATGGTCTTCATCAAGCTCCTAGAGCTTGGTATGAGAGACTCTCCACTTTTCTATTGCAACATGGTTATAGGAGAGGTGCAATTGATAAGACTTTGTTTATCAAAAGAGACGAAAAGGATATTATGCTTGTTCAAGTTTATGTGGATGACATCATTTTTGGAGCCACAAAACAGTCAATGGTGAAAGAATTTGAAGAGCTCATGCAACAAGAGTTTCAAATAAGTTCCATGGGTGAATTAACTTTCTTCTTAGGGCTTCAAGTTAAACAATCCAGTAGTGGAATCTTCATAAGTCAAGATAAGTATGTCACTGACATTCTTAAAAGGTTTCACTTCACCACTGTCAAGCCAGCCTCCACACCTATTGACTCCTCCCGAACCAACCAGTCAACCGGGTGCGGTCAATAGGCGTGCCTGGAAGAAAGTACAAGATAACCGGTGAAGAATAGGGTTTCTCCGGGTCGTTATATCCCGACGAGGTGTGGATGGTATTCAAACGGATTTGTGATCGGGTGAAAATGAATGGAAAAGGGTATAGTCGTGTATGAAGCAATGAAAGGTAAATCTACACTAGAAAACATATATTAAAGCATATAAAACCATAACGGAAAGCACAAATAACATAAAACGCAATCTTAGCTTAAAACGGGCCTAAAACTAAATGATTAAAACAAAGATAATAATAACACTAGTACCAAGTAAACAATCTAAAGTTAACGATAAAAGATAAAACTAACAATAATAAACTAGATTATACTAAGCAAGCAAATAAGAAATATATGATAAAAATATATACTTGTTAAGCAAATTATCACGATCCTTAAGTGTGGTTTATTATTTCAATTAAGTCATTTATTGATGAATTTATATCTCTTACAACTAATTATTTTCTCACAACGTTGATTTCTTTTGAAACCAATTTTTCACAAAGAGATATCAATATCTAAATTAAAACCCAATTATTTTCACGGCTTTTGCCCGCTTAAACAACCAAAATTTCAATCTAAGTAACTTAAAATTACTAACCAATATATTGTCTAACTTTTGTAAACCACACTTAATTCACGGAATAATCTACTCAACAAGTATATATAAAAGGTCTACTCACTAAGCATATCTATTAAGCTAACAAACCTAACAAACATAAGCATATTTCTAAACTAACATATATAAACTACTAGCACATAATTAAAAATAAACTACAAGCAATAAATAAAGCAACAATAATAAAAACTAAACTAAGCATGACAATAAACAAACATGGCAATAACAATTAACATACTAAAAATAAAAAGATAAAAGGGTTAGAAATAACCAAATGAGATGAGAAATGTAAAATTAGCGAGATGAGACCCACTCCATATGCTTCAACCCGACATCCAATACCTTCATTGATTAAACCCGAAAAATATCTCTTAACAGCCACCGACTAACCTCGTCTAAATCTTGAATCATATATTGAGAAAAAGACTTGTAAATTATTATTTTTTTAATTATTTTTTATAAACGTGAATGACTAAAATAAAATAAAGTAAAGCTAAATTTAAAGACAGACGTCAAAAGCTATTAAAATCATCAAGACCATTCACTAGAGTTAATATTAGGTAAATTTTGAAAACATTTTAAAAATAGAGTAGTAAACTTGTTCACTAAGAGTAACCAAAGAAAAAGTGACAGTTTTAGAAATACTAAAAACAATTAATTAAAAGCATGTATCTAATAAAATCATATAAAACATTGCATTAATTCTAGGAGATTCCATACAATTGAAAATAAAATAGAGTAAACTTATAGTAATTAAGACAACATAGCATTAAGTGGGTAAAAAGTGATTAACTAAAACATTAAAATAAAAGCTTGAGATTAACAAAGCATAAACATAAACTAATAATGATTAAAACCTTACTTGAACAAAAGTTAATACAAAGTTTAAAGATTAAAACTAAATTAAATCTACCCTAAAAAATAACAAAGAAAAAAATGAGATGAAGATGGCTTTTTCTTTTGGTTTCGTTGATATTCCCCTTTTAATAGTCAACCATATCCAACTTCTTGCCCAAAAAAATCCAGTGATTAAAATAGAGCCACGTAGCATTTTCATTTGCTACGACAAAGAATGAAGTGCAAACTTGCGGGTCGGATGGTGTAAATAAAATTGCATATTAGTCCATGTTATAAATAAACTGGGCTGAGATTATGCAAAGTTTTGGGCTTGTTACATGACCACAAATTGGCATACTCATATCCTTGAATTTTAGCCGGGCTTCGATAATCTTCGTTCAATGCTCAAAATCTCGTACTTTTGCTCCAATTTCGATAGCTCGTGCCGTTGGACTCATAATTTCGTACTCTTTCCAAATATCGTGCTCGGTTTTGTCCACTTTTGCCTTGTTTTCAATCTTTTTGAACCTAAAACACATAAAAACACAATCCAAGGATATTCGCAATATAATTCGGCATATTTGTGTGTTTTCAGCCATTTTTACAGTCCAATATGGGTATAAAATGATGAGTATTTGCAAACTCATCAATCCCCCACACTAAACTATTGCTAGTCCCTAGCAATCCAATCATATGAAGTAATGAAAGGTCAAAAGAATATTAAGTATACCCCGTTTCGACTTTTTATTTAATGCGAGACATTTAAACTAACACGAAACTAAACAAAATGCTTGATTTTCCAAAAACGGTATTATGGAACGGGATTTACACAAACTGGGTGTCTTTAGGGAATAATAATCGTCATCCTCTTTTTTATACTTCCAACTAAGTTCAAAAACCCTTGGGCAAATGTTTTCGTAAAAATGCTAACACTACTTATATTAACTAGCAGGGTTCCCGCGCGATGCAGCTGCGGGCACCTGTAATTTAATTTTTTCGGCTAATAATTTATTTTATTTTTACGTTTTTTGGCAATAGTTTTACTGATTAATTTTTTAAAGCAAAAGTTTGATTAAATTTTTCTTAGTTTGTATTATTTATTTTTTTTTTTGTTTAGTAGGTTGCTTGGTTTGTACAATATGTGAACATATTTTAGTTTATTATGTTCTTTTTGACAATAAATTTACGGATATCAAAAATTTCGTTTAGCTCGTGTTCGTTCGGGCTCGAGCTCGTTGGCTCGTGTCCGTCCGGGCTCGAGCCCGTTTGACCCGTGTTCGTGCTTGAATATTTGTATAATATGCTTTATTATTTGTATTAGTGACATTTAATGCAGGAATTGTGTTTAAGTTGGTTGTATAATATGCTTGATAATTTGTATTTCTTATGTAAGGAGTATTTTAATAAGTGCATTAATTGTATTTATTGAACAGTTAATTAATTGTATTTAATGTATATAATAATTTATTTATTGTATTAATGTTAGTATTAATTGTATATTAGAATTAAATATGAGAGAAATTTTTATAAGTAGCATTGGTTGTTGTACTTATAGCGTTAGAAGTTGTATGGCTTAATTTTAAGTATTTCTATTAATAGTAAGCCTTCCTCCATTATAATATAGTATGATAATCTGTGTAAGTCGTGACTTAACTTTTTACTCCCGCAATTTATAAAGTTTAGGTGTGTGTGCTTATTTTCAAAAGTTTGACCACCAAAAATCGGAGCTCATTATGGTTGTCATTTATTTAAGCCCAATCCTAACTCACCGGGAACCTCATAAATTTAAGAGTCAAAAAGAGCCTTTTCCATGTAGCCGCTTTCTTCTCAGCACATCCCAACCAGTTGGTTTAGGTGACCAGGCTTTTGACACCCCACAGAGAATAGTACCGGAATTGGCGGGATTTCGAGTCAAAGATTTTTTATATCCCCGACACATTAAAATCAAAACTTAAATAGATAACAACAAACGATTATTTAGAGATTAAAGATTCAAATGTGAGATCACTCCATGTTGCGACTTTCTTCTCAGCTTGTCCTTTTAGCCGAGGCTTAGGAGGCTAGGTTTTTACACCCTCGAGAATAGTATCGGAGCTTTCGGGGTCTTTGACTTCGACAATCTCTAAATTCCCGCTTAGTCGTTACACAAAATCAACGAATACTAGCTCAACTTTCTATTTAAATTTGAGAACAAGCAACTTCTATTTATTTATTCTAATTCTATTCAACACATTTTTTTTTTTTTTTTTTTTTTCTCATTTTTCAATTTTTTTCTTTCCTTTTCATTTTTTTTTTTTTTTTTTTTTTCATCATCATCATTTTTTTTTCTTTTTTTTTTCTCTTCACTTTTTCTTTTCATAACAAACTCAAAATTTTGCATCATTCAGCAATTTTACATTACTTCATTTAGCAATATTATTCAATTTTTAGAAAAGTTGCTTGTTCCAAAATTTAAATAAAAATTTGAACTAGTACTCTATATTAACCTTGCATAAAAACTTGTTTACATAACGAAAAGTTTTAATGGTTAAAAGTTTGAAAACAACACGTATTAAGATCCAATTAGGAGCTACTGGGAGAAAAAGCCACAGATTACTTATATAAGCTCTAAAGAGAACCAACTACTCTATGCTTAGCATTTTCATTTGCGCAATTCGTTAAGAATTTAGTCTAAAAAGTTAAGGAAGCAGCCAGATCAACACTCTGGCAGAGTCAGGTTCCCCTTGTTCTAACCTAATCAAGACTAAACCACTTATTTTATTTTATTTTTGTTTGCAAAGCACTTTTCTTTTTATCAAAAAATTTTAAAATTTAGCCAAAACGGGGGTACTAGGGCGCTAACAGGTACAAAACATGTGACAAATTCGACAGAATCCCCCCCCCCACACTTAGAATTGATTATTGCCCTCAATATTTAACGTACCAGCTATTATGCCGACACTTTGAACAGAAAAAGGTAATACTAACGTCTAAGTGTGAAACGGAAATCTGCTTTTCACAAAAAGGATTAAAAAGATATCCCTGAAATAAGTGTTAGTAAAAGGATAGGATATTGACCGGCTGGATTGAAAACAGGCGCGTCAATCATCACGATCCAAAGGGTACCTGCAAACATGAGCAAACAAAACATGGCAAACAACAGTAGAGGAAACTCCTCCACACTTAGTGTTAGAAAATAGAAAGAAGTAAGAGAGCATGGGTGAAAACCTATGTGCATGCTACTGTTTTTGTTTACCGAGTCGCTAGCTTGACTCGACCCCGAATTCATTGGTTCATGGGGAAGCAACATGTGGAAGAGACAATCTCCATCGGACTTTCATTCAAGATGTTTGGACAAACATTTGAAGCATGTGAAAGTTCCACACCGATGAGATATACAGACCCTGGCTTTACCTAGAATGGTAAATGGGAATGCCGGGGTCAAAGACAGTGTCTTCATTTCGGAAGGAGTGAAGAACAGGAGAGGTCACCCGGTAGGTGAAGAATGGAAGTAAAATCTTGATAACAATCAAGATTAACTCATCATCATCATAAAGAGAATTCATAATTGGTATATCATGAATCTCATCACTGAAGCTCATATGATCTAGACATATTATGGGTGGAAGGGATGGGATTTTGATATCAAGTAAATTCTCAGGGTTGAGAATATTTCCCTTCGGAATACAAAGATCATCTTTGTCTAGATCAAAGTAAATGTTATCATACTCCGGTGGAGATATGATATGAGTAAGTTCACAGGAGAACTCCTCAAAGGTGAATGAATCATATTCGGGGAGAGAAATTTGAGAATGAGAAGTGGTACTGCCACTAATCTTCTCTCCCATATGATCAAAAGTAAAGGCTTCAAACTCCGGAATAGGATCATCGGAGAAAATGTCACTATCCTTAATGGGGATAGGAGATGAAATAGGTTTCTCTTTGAAAGCCTCGATTTTAGAAATGAGGAGATCGACATTCAATAATGTTACACGAAGTGCTTCATCCTTGATTTCAGTGTCAATCTCATCATTCTCTTCTTCTAAGCTAACTAGCTTAGAAGGTAATTCTTCCATATAAATGATGTCTCCGCAAGACAACGAATCGTCATCATTAGAATCGGAGAACATATGAACATTGTCATTAGGGAAGATAAGAGGAGGAGGGATATCACACATATGATCAAGAATTCCCTGTGACTTTCTTGGGATTGGGACAAGGTTCTCAACACTAGACTTTATGAATTCGTCCGATTCCTTTTCAGGAATAGTGTCAAGATGCTCGTCCCCCATGCTCAGAGAGTGAGTGGGAACCTCGGGTATGATAACAGTGGGTTGAGATGGAATCTCAGCTGATGGTATCTCATTTGATGAATATGATGAATCTTTGTAAAATTGAAGAATATCAAGGGTATTTCCATCATCACTGTCATCAGGAATGAAACGGAATCGAGAGCTAGATCTGGCTGCTTTTTCTTTTTCAATTGATTCTCTAATAGATTTTTCATAGGCATCTTGGGAATTTATTTTAGCAGCCTGTTCTTCAGCTAACAATTCTTCCATCGATTTTTGGTTTGGATTATCTGGGGTATGTTTAATTCCTTTCAAATCTTTCACTAAATCCAGAAGATCAAGGAGAAGACTTTGAGGAATTGGCTGAGGTGGAGGTTCGTCATAATACGATGTGTCAAAATTGTTACAAGGAAATGGATTCCTTGTTTGACAATTGGAGCTGAAGTGTGGACCTCCACAGTAATCACAACAGTAAAACAGATGTGGCTGTGAGTCGTATGTGCTAGAGTTATAATCGTTATCAGGAAACTGCTCATAGACAAGCGTGTTTCCCGATTGACAATCAGAACTGTAGTGTGAACCACCACAGTACTTACAACAGTAAAACTGCTGAGTCTCATGGTGTGGTAGTTGATGGAATAACTCAGCCGTGTCATGGTAAGAATAGGGATCTTGGTTATAGACAGACCCGTTTCCTGACTCTACCATGCCACAACCGGGGCAATTACCACCATTATGAGGATTACCACACCATTGACAAATCAGAAGGTGTGGATGAGACATAGAAAGAATCAAAAGGTTTGGGAGGGTAAGGAATGAAGAATCAAAAGGGTAGGAGGGTAAAGATGAATATTTTTGGATTTTTGGAAAGACATTTTATATACAAATAAGAAAGAAAATCTTTTTGAGTTTTTTGTGTTCGTTGAAAACTGATTTTAAAACGTTTTCAGGAACTGTTTTTTTTTATATGATAATAATAATAATAAAAAATGAACAAAGATGGTAAATATACAATGGGTGTATATCCAGATTCACTAATCTGCAAAACCGTTTAGAGTAACGCGCATAACCTCCCCGGCAGCGGCGCCAAATTTTGACTCCTCCCTGTTAGGAATACAAATATTCCTGTAAAAGTCTCGGTCACCTAATGATTGTAATAGCGTTAAGTTAGCTCGTAGTTAGTTTATTTATTAGATTAGATATTATAGTAATAGTTTAGATATTAGTCACACCGTGGAGGAAGGACGGGTCTTTACCCACTGTATACCTGATCCACAGCCCACAGGAGGGCGTATATTGTAATTGTATATATACCCCTTCCCACACAAGGGAAGGGTTGGTTGTTTCTAATAATACACACACCTCATTAGGTGTTTCTCTCACTAGAAACCTCCCACTCTCTCAACTCTCTCTCTCTAACTTGTTAATCATGTTTATCATATACTTCCACAATCCAAGACCTCCCAATCCACATAATCAACAAAATATTTCGATCCTAAAATTGGCATCAGAGCCAGGTTGTGATATTTTGTTGATCTTGTGTGGTTCGTATTGTGTTTTTAAGCTGTTACACCATATTTTTTTGAATCCGGAATTTTTTTTTCCATTATCTTCTGGTAACAGTTTCTAGACAATGCTCTTGTATCCATGTTGTCAAAAACATAAAAAGTTTGATACTTATTTTGTTTTACACATCTGTCATAAGTCATCTTATGGTCCAAACATATTCTTGTACCCTTATAATCTTTGTTATGACTTTTGTTCCATACATGTGATGAAGTTTTTTTTGTGGTCAATAAGTGTTTCCTGGTTGCAACTTGAGGATTTCTTGGCAGCGGTTAGGTGATTTCTTGCTAGCAGTTTGTGAGTATTTTGTTTCTTGATAGAGGTTAGCTCAAAAACGGGATAAAGACGAAACAAAACAAGTACTAAAGTGACATCTATGGTCAACTGCGGTTTGATTCAGTCAACAGCGGTTAGGTTGGTGTTGCGATTAGCTTGGAGTAGCGGTTAGATTGGTGTTGCGGTTTGTTTTTGAAAATGAATCTTATTTGCAAAATCTAAAAGACATGCTGCCCAAATTTTCTTTTTCAATCTTGCGTTTTGTTCCAATAAAAGAAAAAGAAGAGGAGGGAAATGAGAAGCTGATAACCAAAAACAACTACTACATCAATTTAATCCAAATCCAAACCAGGAATCAAGAGTTACAAACTAGCATTTCCAAATTCAACAGCAACCCATCTCCTCAACTTACAACAAAAGAATACTAGATCTCAGATTGCGTTGAAACGGTGAACAACAAATCTTAAAAAATATTTTTAAAAAAAACACAACTCATCATCGATCTACAACAATCAATGAAGGCTCAAGATCTCAGCCTATTTTCTTTCGTGCTACTCAAACGTAAATCCGACTTGAAGGTCAAATTTAACGAAAGAGAATAAACTCATCATCGATCATATTTGAAGCCTAGCTTCATTACATATCCGACACAAAAGTTTGAGCTTGGTTTCACAATCAAACAACCTTTTATAAGGTTAACCAATCCACAATCATCATAGATCGTTGTGAAGACACGCCTCTTGTTAATATACAAAACATTTTGAAGAAAGAACAAGAACAATTGTGTCCATATCCTTTCTCAGTTTCGATCTTCAAAGCGAAAAAGTACAAATTAAACCTACCCGAAATCTTTGATAAGATCTTGAAGCTTTAAATCAAAAAGGATGATGAGGTCTTGGAAGGTTGTGTGCTGCTCCGTCGTTATCAGTAACTAAAATCAAAAGGGGTTTACTCGTGTTTGTGTCGTTGGCATATCGTGCATAAGAGATTGATGATAGATAAGTGCTTTGGTGTTAGATGAGTTATCTAGATGATTAAAGAGAGATGGTGGTTGACTGTGTTTGGTGAGAGAAGAATATGAGAGGCGGACAAAGTTATTTTAGGGTTAGTCTAATTTTAACCGAGTGATTAGGGTAGTAAATATAATACCCGTTTTTTTTTCTTTTTTTTTTTTTTTTTTTTTTTTTTTTTTTTTTTTTTTTGGGTTGGTTATGGGCCTATACGATGTGGACTTAAAGATTATCATAGGAAAGCTGGATTGGGTTGTCATACAATTGCTTTGGGCTCAATGATTTATCAATAATATTGGACTGGACTACGCAAGTTTTGAACAAACCATTTTGTTTATTCATTTTGAACCAAATCGTTTGATACACACATGAGACCCACTCCATATGCTTCAACCCGACATCCAATACCTTCATTGATTAAACCCGAAAAGTATCTCTTAACCGCCACCGACTAACCTCGTCTAAATCTTGAATCATATATTGAGAAAAAGACTTGTAAATTATTATTTTTTTAATTATTTTTTTATAAACGTGAATGACTAAAATAAAATAAAGTAAAACTAAATTTAAAGACAAACGTCAATAGCTATTAAAATCATCAAGACCATTCACTAGAGTTAATATTAGGTAAATTTTGAAAACATTTTAAAAATAAAGTAGTAAACTTGTTCACTAAGAGTAACCAAAGAGAATGTGACAGTTTTAGAAATACTAAAAACAATTAATTTAAAGCATGTATCTAATAAAATCATATAAAACATTGCATTAATTCTAGGAGATCCCATACAATTGAAAATAAAATAGAGTAAACTTATAGTAATTAAGACAACATAGCATTAAGTGGGTAAAAAGTGATTAACTAAAACATTAAAATAAAAGCTTGAGATTAACAAAGCATAAACATAAACTAATAATGATTAAAACCTTACTTGAACAAAAGTTAATACAAAGTTTAAAGATTAAAACTAAATTAAATCTACCCTAAAAAATAACAAAGAAAAAAATGAGATGAAGATGGCTTTTTCTTTTGGTTTCGTTGATATTCCCCTTTTAATAGTCAACCATATCCAACTTCTTTCCCAAAAAAATCCAGTGATTAAAATAGAGCCACGTAGCATTTTCATTTGCTACGACAAAGAATGAAGTGCAAACTTGCGGGTCGGATCGAATAGTTGCCGTGCTCCATGTGTAAATAAAATTGCATACTAGTCCATGTTATAAATAAAATGGGCTGAGATTATGTTAAGTTTTGGGCTTGTTACATGACCACAAATTGGCATACGCATATCCTTGAATTTTAGCCGGGCTTCGATAATCTTCGTTCAATGCTCAAAATCTCGTACTTTTGCTCCAATTTCGATAGCTCGTGCCGTTGGACTCATAATTCCGTACTCTTTCCAAATATCGTGCTCGGTTTTGTCCACTTTTGCCTTGTTTTCAATCTTTTTGAACCTAAAACACATAAAAACACAATCCAAGGATATTTGCAATATAATTCGGCATATTTGTGTGTTTTCAGCCATTTTTACAGTCCAATATGGGTATAAAATGATGAGTATTTGCAAACTCATCACCTATTGATGCTAATAAACCATTAGGAAAGGATGAACATGGAGATGATTTGGATGTTAAGCTTTACAGATCTATGATTGGTTGTCTTATGTACTTAACTGCATCTAGACCTGACATCACTTTTGTTGTATGCTTATGTGCAAGATATCAGGTCTCACCCAAAGTTTCTCATATGAATGCAGTCAAGAGGATTTTTAGGTATCTCAGGCATCAACCTAGGTTAGGATTGTGGTATCCTAGGGACTCACCTTTTCACTTGGAAGCTTTTTCAGACAGTTATTATGTAGGGGACAATTATGATAGAAGATCAACCACTGGAGGATGTCAATATCTTAGAAGGAGATTAGTCTCATGGCAATGTAAGAAACAAACAATTGCAGCAACATCATCCACTGAAGCAGAATATGTTGCAGCTGCAAGTTGTTGTGGGCAAGTACTTTGGTTGCAGAATCAACTCTTGGATTATGGATTCAATTTCAAGAATACTCCTATCAACATTGACAATAAGAGTACAATTTGTATTGTGAAGAATCCTGTTTATCATTCCAAGACCAAGCACATTCAGATTAGGCATCATTTTATTCGAGATTGATATGAGCACAGGCTTATTAATGTGGTTAAAATCCACACAGATGATAATGTAGCTGATTTACTCACAAAGGGATTTGATGTTTCAAGATTCAACCATTTAGTGGTGAGTATTGGTATGATTAATTATTAAGCTATATTTGAGGGGAGGTATTAGTATCTATTTTTTGTTTGCGGGGAGGCAACATAGTTATACTTTTGAAGATGTTTTTGTGGGAATGCTTAGTCCAAGAGGATGGAAAGTACTGATAAGCAAAGTACTGCTTAATCTTAGTTTGAAAGTACTGCTTAGTACTAGAAGGAAAGTACTGCTTGGTACTTAGTGGAAAGTATTGTTTTGTCAGAGTACTGTTCCAACGGTCAAAAAGACGGGGTAACAACTTTGCAAAAGATATGGAGGAGCTAAGTGCCAAAAATAATGGTAAATTCATTTATTAGGCCGTGATTTTTTTAATATTACCCATTTATGCGCTAATCCTTTCCATTCAAACTTACTCTTATCATTATTCCATTCGATCCATTCAAACCTTCATCAAATTAACCACCAACACACATATTTCTTCTACACAAAACCAATCAATGGCTACTCGTCCAACTGTCAACAAGCACAAAATAATCGCTAATTTGGACAAGACACAGTTGAATGTTGATTTTCATGGTATCATCAATTTCCTAACTGGGTCTTCGATTAACTATGCTCTTTTGGTCAATCCGGACATCATTGGACCATCGATTCAAGAATTCTGGGCTACTGTTACATCTGGTTTGGAAGAAGATGAAGCTTTTATTCAAGCTATGGTTGCTGGAAGGCAAATTCGTATCACTCAGGCTACAATCAGAGAGGACTTATTGTTTAATGATGAAGAAGGTACTGTTCTTTTTGATAGACAAGTTCTTTGGGATACACTCAGAGAAATAGGGTATGAAGGTGCTCTTAATAAACTTACTTTTCAGAAACCTTTGTTTAGCCCTCATAGGAAGTACCTTATTCATGTTTTACTTCACTGCTTGAGTCCTAAAAGTACTGCTTGGGATCAGTTTGGTCAATCCATAGCTTCAACGTTAGTGGGCTTAGCTACCAATCAACCTTTTAATTTCTCAAATATGATTCTTGATGGTATGCTTACTCCTATCAATAATGGTTCACCATTTTTGATGTACCCTAGATTTGTTCAAGTATTCTTGAACAAACAGCTTGGGGATCTTCCTAAACCTCAACATTTTTTTACCAGTTGTTTCATTTCCTGCAAAGGTGTTTACTTTCATGGCTAACAAGAGTGTTAAGTTTTCTGGGCGCAATACACCTTTGACTGATCATATATTGGAAGTAGCACAAGCTGTTAGAGATGAAGCTGATGCAGCTAGTGATAATGAGCATTCTAATTCAGCACATACTCCAACAACACCTCATGAATCACCTCAACATACTCCTTCAAGTGAAAGAACTACTTCTTTGCCAGTTCCTGCTTCAAGGGAAAGAACTGTTTCTTTGCAAGGTTCTGTTTCAAGAGAAAGTACTTCTCAACATACTGCTTCCATGCAATGTGCTGGTCATACTGATTCTGAACAAGGTGTGAATCCACCACAATCTCCCAATGATTATACTTCCACAGATGGGTTTCAAACATCTGGAGGAGATGAGGGAGAGATGGATACTTATGCTTTGACAAGAGAGTTTAGAAGGCTGAAGAAGGTGGTTGACACTCAAGCAGATCAGATAAAGAGGTTGCAAGATAAGTTCAAAAGATTGAAGAGGTTTGTTTGGCCACTAGTTAAGCATCACAGATTGTGGGTAAAGCAACAAAGAAAGAGTGGTCAGAAATCTAAGAAGGCATCTAAGTCTAAGAGAAAGAAGCATAGAAAGCTATCTTTATTCACACTGGGGAGGAATTTGGATGAGAATCTGAATGAAGATGCTAAATCTCATGAAGAAAAAGATCAGATGATGCATTATGAAGATACATCACTCTTTGAAGACATTGCTCATCAAGGTACTGCTGAAAGAAAAAGTGATGAGAATGTTGTTGTGGAAGAAGAGAATGTGATTGCTGGTGTTCAAGGTGATGATATTCAAAGTACTGGTGATCAAAATATTGCTCAAAGTACTAGTGTTCAAAGTACTTTGGATCAAGGTACTGCTATTTTGCATTTTGATGAAATTGGCCCTTCAACAAGAACTTTGGATGAAGAAGCTGGTCCTTCCAATCCAATTCAGCAAGAAGAGATTAAGGAACATACTGCTAGTGATGATGAGACTATTGCTCAAATTATGCTCAACATTTCAAGACCAAGAGGTATTAGTATTCCTGGTGTTGAACAATCCCAAGTCTCACAATCTTCTTCTCAATCCACTGAAGAGTTAGATCCTAAAGATAAAGGAAAAAGGATTATGAAAGTATCAAAGAAAAAGAAGAAGAAGTTCACTTTAGCACAGTTAAGAGCTTTTGAGATAGCTAAAAATGAAGAAGCTGCTAGAAAGTATCAAGCTGATTTGGATGCTAAATATGAAAGAGAATCAAAGAAACCAGTTGTGCAAACAAGAAGGCCACCATCCATTGCTCAAGAAAGAAATTCGATGATAAGTTTCCTGAAGGGTAGAGGATATAAAGGTTTACAAAAGTTAAGATATCCAGATGTGAAAGCTTTATATGATATTGTTCAAGAGTCCATTCAAAGAGAACTAGATAGTTTTGTTCCTATGGATTCTGAAAAGGAAAAGAAGTTGGAGGAAGTAAGGAAAGAACAAGCTGATAAAAGAAGGTTAAAGAGAAAGAGAACAACTTATGATGATCAGTTATCAAAGAAGCTCAAATTGTTAAGAACTGACACAATTGATGAATTGAGAAACTACTTAAGAGTTGTTGATTTTGAATATCCAAAGAAGTCAGAAGATGTTGAGAAAAAGTCCATGATCTTTACATTTTCTATTGTAGAATCATCTGAAGGATATTATCTCATATTTCATAGAGAAGATGAAAGTTTCAGAGTATTCAACCTATTGTGGGATATACTGCACATGATAGACAGAGAAGATCTATATCATTTGTATCAATATGTGCAAGTTTATTTTGAGAATCCTATACCAACAGGAGTGGGATTGATCTTGTTGGGCGATCTTACAACCATTTGGTAAACAAATGAAACAAGTAATGATTGTAACAATTCGCAATTTCAGGTTAACTTTTATTCCCGAAAATTTCACTATTCACTTTTTACTATTCACTTTTCACTATTCATCTCAAAAATTTTTCTTTCATATTCTCGTAAGTTAAACTATTTTAACGATAATCCAAGAGTTTGACGCTCGTCGGATCATTTCTACAAAAATCACAAAGCCGTGTCCGAGATTTACTTTTAGGTTTAAACGTCATTCCAGCATCCCGATATGTCCATAAAACATTATAAACAATAGAAATATGATTTTCTCTCATTTTAGGACAATTCCAAAAGTTTTGGAATTTTACGTTTTTCAGTTCAGCGTTTTACGCGAATTACGCGTTTTAGACCCGTGTTTCCAGTTTTTAGCAGGGTTTTAGCACCCGATAGAACCTACCACTCATTTTTATTTTATTATGGAGTATATTGATAAGTTCTAGCATATTTATAAGTTTCATATTTTTAGGATACCCGGTTTTACGTTTCGTGGCCTAAAAACTTACGGTTAGCAACTTACGGAGTCAAAACTAGCTACATACTTAGGATATTATCATCCAAAGACCATGACTACTCATCTAGTCACCCTTATCCTTTGTAAACCGACTTAGGGGTGGGGGGAGTCACCATGTGTGGTTAAATCTTGACCATTGATTCTTTAGATCATTACAAGTGTCTTAAACTAACCATGGTTAAATTCTAACCCAATATATGGTTAACTATTTTTCCTACCCTATAAATACCAAGCTAAAACACATAGAAAACTTGCACCACACCTTCTTATAACCTTCAAGTCCTAAAATCTAAGGCACTTTTCTTATATTTTGTAAGAAAGTTAACTAGTTTTTGAAAGAAAACTAGTGTTTGATCTTCAATCTTGGAAATTTTCTAAGAAAAGTTGTTATAACTCTAAAGTCTCCAAAAAGATATAGTTATAATCTTCAAATAGCTTTGGACTTTCAAGAAGGCGTCGTTATAATCTTCAAATAACCACGGTTTATCATAGATTGCAAAGAGTGAAGCTTAAGTCTATCAAAGTCCGTACCTTACTAGTTACTTACCTTTCTTTTAGAAAGCCTCAAGTTGTAAGCAAACCCTTATACACTTTCTTGCTCAATATCATTTTCATGCTTATTATGGTTCTTTCATGCTATATATGTTCTTGTTATTGTGTTCATGATGTTTAAAAATGGATAAAACGAGTATTGGTATACATATGTTAACTTATGACAAGTAAACAAGCAAACTAGTGATTTTTATGGAGAACCACGACCAAAATAGTATAACTATGATATTTGACGCTTACTTACTGTTATAAAGGACTTCAAAAGGAAAACATAGCAATTTGAATCACCCAAAACGAGTACACGAGTCAAAAGTTATGGCCATAAGAAATTAGCGACACCAAAACGCCAAAACTGCCTATACCCTACTGTTTTGCATTCTGCAAATTTGAAAGTCACCCTTCTGGTCCGATTCATCAAAAAGTTAAAACACGAAAGTTGTCCGGAACGCCGTTTTCGTTCAGTAACAAAGAAGCTCGAGCCCTGAAAACGCTTTCTGAGTGATAATTTTCTTCAAATTCTTAACAGCCCATTTTTAGACCAAAGTAACTATATAATGGTTATAATTAGATGAGACCAAGAGGTCTAATGACCTAAAGCCAAGACCACAACCATTGCTAAAGCCAAGGTTGAGTCTCAAGACCATGGTAACAATGACCAAGGTCAAGGCAAAGCCACGGCTAAAGACCATATAACTTTTAAAGATCAAAAAAACTTATATATATATATATATATATATATATATATATATATATATATATATATATATATATATATATATATATATATATATATATATATATGTTATCAAATACTACAATAGTAGAGAGCCTCATGTGAGGAGTTCATTAAGTAAGCCGTCGAGATGAGTTGTGGATTTACGAATTAAAGTGTCCTGGCTCCTCGAACGTTTACTCCATGACTTCTGAATTATGTCGGCCTGAACGGTAGTAAGAGATATACAACCTATACATGTTGTATAAACCATTTATATTCAAAGACTTACACTATATACTAAGTACTACATCATGAACATTATGCAAGACATATATTGGCAATTATTCGTATTCTTAGACGTTACTCCAAACCTAAGTCGCAACGTTCTATTATAGGCTGCTCTTAGAGACTTTCGCGATTCGACTACCACTATCATTTCTCATTACATAAGCTTAAGGTGAGTCATAGCCCCTACTTTTTCATACTTGTTTTAACTCTTTGGGGGGGATACATGCACAACTACTTGCTTACTTGTACAAATACTCAAAACATTTATACTTGATTGTTTAATACTTGATTGTCTTATACTTGATCGCATTATACTTGATGTCATATATACATGATTGCATTATACTTGATTGTGAGACTTCCAGTGGCTCCAGATTAAGTTGCTGGATGACCATTGAGACTTCCGGTGGCTCCAAATTAAGTTGTTGGATGACCATTAAGGCTATTGATACATCCTAACATTTGCGAATGTTGGATACATCATAAACGTGAGGTCTTCGGAGATGAAGAGTAGACTCACGACTAATTGCTTAATTGTTTTGATGAACTTATACATGTCTTAATCATACTATATTGTAGCAGTGGGTTGTGAACACACAGGTTACAAGTCTCTTATGGCGGGACTTGTAACTGAGTGGATTCACGATGCCTTTGCTGTGTGAACATTCTTTTAAGGCTTTTCAACTGTTTTAAGACAAACTCTATGAACTCACCAACCATTGTGTTGACACTTTAGCATGTTTATCTCAGGTTAGTAAGGCGATACCTAGTGCGTGGAACTTAGAGTCAAGCTGCATATTCTGAAGACTTACGCTTTTATCATTTACCATTCAAAACATTTTGTATACATTTATGTATCATACTTTGGAATCTCATGTTTGTAACTTTGAATTCATTAATCGAATGGTAACTTTTCAAAACGTCTCATTTAGAGTTCGTTTTCTATACCTTGTACTTTGTATTATGAAGTAGCACCCTCAGTGACACAGTCTTCCGCTGCGGTATTTTGGGGGTGTTACAATGATGTTCTCTGGAATAATCAAGAGAATTGGAAAATTACAAGATGGAGATTTTTTGAATCATCTGGAGTGCATTCATTGGAGCTAGAAGATGGGACCATGATTCATATGCTAGCAGAAAGAAGATATCCACTTACAAGAGATCTCATGATCAGAATGCTAGATCATGGTATGGAAGTCGAAGCTGAGAATGAAGTAGCACTTATGGTGATTGAATTGTTTATTAAATGGACTACTTCAGAAGATGATGCATGATTACTGGTATGGTTTTTATTGTATAAATCTTTTTGAATAATAAGTACTTTATTCAAAGTACTGCCAGACAAACAGTACTTTATCAAAGTACTGCTTGCTGCATAAAACCAGTAAAGTCTTTTGATTAAGTTTAAAATAAAAAGGAAAAACTTTTTGAAGCATAAGATGACAGCAACAAAATGTTTTGAGAGGAACACATGGTGTTAGTACTTGTACTGCACAACAAATGGTAATCAACTCACCATGTTTAACAAACAAGAAAGAGTTTGACTCATCATGAGGGTATGGCTCTGATGTGATTATCAAATCCGTTTTTAGTTGACAATTTACTAAAAATTGTATGGTTTTCAACTCACCATATCTGTACTAGTGAAGAGTTGGCTAGCCCACAAGAAAATGGCTTGTGGTAAAGGCTGTGGAAAAACCATTTATATGGTAATTAGTTCACCATGGTAGTGATTGTACTAAAATAACTAGCTAGTCCAAAAGAAAACGGCTCTTGGTAAAGACTAAACAAATCCATTGATAGCTAATGATTTGCTAAAAATCATATGGTTATCAATGTACCATGGTTTTTGTGTTTAAACCTAAACATTGGCTACTCCAGAGTTAATGGCTTTGGTAAAGAGACATCTAAATCCATTAAATTTTCAATGATTCACCTCTCACAGGAGTTAACACACCTGGAAATGATGAGAATAGTATGAAACTTTATGATTTGATGTACATTTGCCATATGTTGCTGAGTTACTGAAAAGATTAGTTGTTGTGAAGATATCATCTGTTGCTGATAAAGAGTACTTTGATGATGACAATACACAAGGCAGAAAGAAGATAAAGATTCAATCTTTCCTTGAAGATAAAGATGTTGATGTTAAAGAATCACAAAGAAACTTGAAATCAAGCAAGTAGAATTCAAGTTAGGGGAGGATTGTTGGGATATGAAGATCAAAGTACTTCTGAAGATCAAAGTACTTCTAAAGATCAAAGTACTGCTTGTGTATTATGGTCAAAGTACTGCTCGTGCATGAAGAAGGTCAAAGTACTTCTATTAATAAAGGACTGTTATACAAAATCATTAAAGGACTATTATGTAAAGCTACTAGAATATTCTAGAATTAGTTAAGAGAATTAGTTTACTTGTCGTTCAAGTATTGTAAACCAACTTAAGGTTTTCCTTATGCCTATAAAAGGAGCCTTAGGGTGGTATTAGACGTACGAATACTTTAGAATACGCGTAAATAGCAAAGTCATAAAATAAGAGTCATAACGAGTAAATTTTTTATTGGGGATGACTCGTTTTCTGAAGCGTCATAACATAGGGTCATAATCAGTTAAAATTTAGCCTGCTAGATGACGCTCGTTTTGCTTCGTCCTAAATAGGGGTCATCTATGTTTTTTTAACCATCTGCCTTCATCAAAATATATTGTTTTCTGTTTTCACACATTTTTGGCTACTCCTGCCCACTTTTTTTCCCCCAAAATCAAATTTAGATTTTCATTGTCCCTCCATACTTATCTAGGTCACATATTTTCACAGCCCACTATTTTCACTACTCCCCACTTATCTCTCTTCTCTGCCGCTATAACACAAGTAATAATCATAACACAACCAACCACTAGTTTTGACATGAATCTATACCTTGTTGGTTTTCTTTGCTAGTCAACCACAGACCCTCGCGATTAGCCAGTCCCACTCTCGATTTCAGGTCCACATTTCCATGAATCAGGTACTTTAATGTGTTATATGTTCAATTTAATCATCAATTCGCGGTGTTCATGAGTCAATTTCGTGTTTGGTTAACTTTTGAAATTAGGGTTCATGAGATATGCTGAGTATTTTTTTTTAGTGTGCTTATGAGTGTGTTATACGATTCAGGCAAGAGAGATGCAGAGGAGATTATTGAGAAGCAAGTAGTGGTACAGGCAATTGAGAAGAGGAAGACTGAGACCAAGACTTCAAATCGTTGGCAAGTTGGATATATTTTTAACTAATTATTTATTTGATATATTGATTTGATTTTATTGGTTAATGTTTTTGTTATGTTTAGAGCTACTAAAATTGCACCTTTTCAAGTACAAATGTAAATGATTCTGCTTTACTTTATAATAACTAAGAGGTGTTTGCCATTGCATAATAGAACTTCTTATTTCTTTTCAAAATAAGCAGTTTATAATAAGCAACAATAGGCTGCCTAGTTAATTCAAACCAACTTGATTCGCAAATAATCAGTAAGTAGTATGGATAAGTAATCAGAACACCGTCAAAATTGCCGATTTGTTGTATTAAAATGCATTAAACAGATAAGCAATTTCAAACACATTTATAAGTTTTGGACACACACATCCACCACTCCCTGGGAGTTAACTTATTTGTACGGTTATACCTCTGCCTGTTTACTTTTGTTTGCGGTTTCACTGAGCCAATTAGCATCTTATAATCATCCATTTTGTTTAATGATATGTGTTAGAACTAATACGAAGTGTTGAAATGTCTTTGCAGTTCTAATTACAGTTTGCACATTCATTTATCAAACTTGTTTTCACATATTTGAATGACTGCTAGCTTCTTTGTAAAGTAATATATATACTTTATGTGCAAGTTAGGACTTCATATACATGTATCAAAATTTCGCTACACGAGACACGTTTGTATAATACTAGATTATCTGATCAAGAAAGAAAGGCAATAATAAGAGGGAAAAGTCAGCAAAAGAATGATCACATAAAAATCAAATTTTCTTATTTAGTACATTTTTAAAACACTGCATCTAACTCTCTCGCTGAACTTTGTTAGGAATTTGGGCTCGGGAATATTTCGGTGAAGCCCTTGACTGATGGGAAGACTGATTTTTTGCCAGTGATCTGATCAGGAAGTTGTGCTGACAAAGGACCTAAGCAATATATGGAGGATGAACATATATGTATAGACAACCTTCTCGAATTTATAGATGGAACGGAAGGTTTACCTTCCCCTGGAACTTTCTATGGGGTATGTGTCCCTTTTGCCATTTATTTCTGTAAGGGGCGTGTTTGGATTTGCAAATGTTAGATTACAAATATCTAATGAGTTTATTATGCAACAGGTTTTTGATGGACACGGTGGTACGGATGCTGCAACTTATGTTAGACAGAACATATTAAAGTTCATTCTCGAAGACTACCAATTCCCGGGTTGTTTAGAGAATGCGATTCAGAATGCATTTGTGAAAGCGGATCATGCATTTGCTGACAATACATCTCTTGACATCTCGTTAGGAACCACTGTTAGCCTCACTCTTTTATAAAGATAACGTCACACATGTGAATTGGACTAGATTAGAAACTACAAGGACTACTTATGTAGAATAGGCAAACATGTAGGGTAATGAGCCTATAAATACCCCTCATGACTCTCCATGAGGGGTGTGGGAAAGTGTGTGTATTGTTTTATTCATTTCATATTTAATATAAACCATTTTCTCCACCTTTCTCTCTCTACTTTCTCTCTCTAGAACAATGATGTATTTCCATCAACCTCGACCTCCAGAAAGTGTTTCTTGGTCATAACAAGTGGCATCAGAGCTAACCGGGGGCGAATCGTGGTGTTTTTGGGTGAAAAATCATGTTTTTGGGTGAAAAATCTCGGATCTGGTACTGTTCATCGCCATTCTTGTTGAGTTAGAAAAAATTTTCAAGTTAGAAATTTTTTTATCGAGTTAGGATTTGACTTTATTGAGTTAGGAGTGGTATACCGAGTTAGGGTATCGAGTTTGAGTACTGATTATCGAGTTAGAAAAAATTTCTGGCGAGTTTGGATTCTTGCGAGTTTGGATTTTGGCGAGTTAGGATTCTTGCGAGTTAGGATTCTTGCGAGTTTGGATTTTGGCGAGTTAGGATTCTTGCGAGTTTGGATTCTTGCGAGTTAGGATTCTTGCGAGTTTGGATCTTATCGAGTTAGGTTTTCTGGCGAGTTAGCCATTTCTGCCGAGTTAGGCATTCACCTTATCGTTTATCGAGTAAGGTTTTTTATTTGGTTAACACTAAACGAAACTCTGCCAAAATTTCTCTAGCTTTACCGAGTTACAAGGTTATCGAGTTAGCCAAAAAAAAAAAAAAAAAAAAGTTTTTTGGTGGGAAAATTTGAGTAAAATTTATTTTTGAGAGGAGACTATACGTTCAATTTTTACGCGAGATTCAAATTTTGGTATTACGTTGAAAATTTTGGCCCGAAATTCAAATTTTTAGGCCAAAATTCAAATTTTTTCGGTGAAATTTTGCGTAAAAATTTTCAAAACTCAAATTTTTCTGGTAACCTTAGAATTGCATTTCATAGTGATTTCCATATTATGGCCGAGAAAATTTTCCAATTTTATTTTTGGAGGGAAAATACGAAATCACTACGAATCACCCGAAATAGAATTTCAAGCTTCACCAAAAACACACCACGTTTTGCTTAAACGATCCTGATCAAGAATCACATTCAAATGACAACGGCTAGTATCAGATTTTTGTGACTACGGAGTTTTTGTACGATATTGCTTATTTGGGTTTAAAGTTCATTTCACGGGCATGTGTACTTATTTATCTCAAAGTCTAGGGGTGGATGGATGCATGACTTTCGGAGATACTTGTTTGGGCAAACACTCGTAGAGATAGTGATTAAGACTTGGATTATCTAGTTATACCCGATGTAAGGAGTTACATTGTAGTACTCACGGGTTATAGCTATCACTTTAAGGAGTTACGTTGTAGTACTCAGTGTCACACGAAGTTGTGGAGATTCCAAGAGGTGGATATTTCATATACTGTTTGTTGGTTTGGGTATATGGCACTACCTATGCTTAAAGGAGTTACATTGTAGTGCTCTGTATAGGTTCTTAGTCACACCTTCGTACAAGATTAAGTCACATATCTATGAGATGTTTACTTCATTCTCAAATTGGTTATATTGGGTTCTCTCCATACAGTGGTCATTTACTAGCTGGTTGGAATTTGAAGAGGTCGCTTAAAGGTTGAAGAGAAGAGAAGAGATTGTAGAATAAAGAGAGTCATATCCTATCAGCATATTCTCACAAATTATGCTTTCATGGTCTATCTACATTGCATCAGAAGTGTAAAGTATGGGTAATTTTGGCATGTACACACAATAGTATGATGATTTCGATACATCGCAACCATCAGGAGGGAGAAGAACATGCCAAAAGAAATAGTGTTTCATCTATAGTACGTTGGTTGATCGAGGGAATTGTGCTTACACTAGAACCGAAGAAGTACTAATGATGTGTACATCGGAGCGTATTACCAACCTTCTGTGCAATACTATGTGAGTTATGCTATGATGCTCCCCGAACGACAACCATATCCCTACACTTTTGAATCTACGCTGCGAGATGAAAGAAGAGTTGCCGGTTCAGGAGGGAGCAGAAAAAGAATAAAGGCTCACTAGTTAGGAGGGAGTAATAACCTAACTAGACCATTACAGTTGAAGTTCAGAGCTACAAAGACCTTTGTCGTCAGTGTCAAAGTTCATACGCTGAGATCGTCGGAAGAGAGAACTTCAAGTCTGCCTCAGTATCTAGACTACAGAGACTCTGCGCTTCAACAACGTCAACATAGTTTACTATTGTTGTAATGTATTGTACATTGTTTATGTACTTATAGGTCTCATTGTAACCATTCACGTGTGACGATATCTTGGAGGGAGATTGTTAGCCTCACTCTTTTATAAAGATAACGTCACACATGTGAATTGGACTAGATTAGAAACTACAAGGACTACTTATGTAGAATAGGCAAACATGTAGGGTAATGAGCCTATAAATACCCCTCATGACTCTCCATGAGGGGTGTGGTAAAGTGTGTGTATTGTTTTATTCATTTCATATTTAATATAAACCCTTTTCTCCACCTTTCTCTCTCTCTACTTTCTCTCTCTAGAGCAATGATGTATTTCCATCAACCTCGACCTCCGGAAAGTGTTTCTTGGTCATAACAACCACTGCATTGACTGCTCTCGTATTTGGAAGGTACGTGAAATTGTTTGTGGTTTTAGGCTTCATAAGTTACTTTAGATCATGGGGTTAGGTAGAGGTGGCAAAATAGGCGGTTGGGTACGTGTCAAAGTCTGGTTGTTTTTTAGAACGGTTTGGGTCAAGATTTGCAAGTGGAGATTACTTTTTCATCTTGTGTGTGTTTATAAGTAGTCAGTGCGTTAAATATGATGTATATAAAATATGTAACTGAAACAATAAAATAATAATTGAAGTTAACCTATTTATATGGCCGAATATGCTGAAAGACTCGCTTTGGTCAACTTTCTATTCATCTGACATAGGGTAGTGATGAAGATAAGCTGAAGGTCATATTAGATATGTAAAAGTGTTTGGCGTTAATTGGCAGCCCGCGAACTCGCTGCACAGGTTATGTGCCTTTCGTTTTACTCTTCTCTAGCTAAACTCGCAGGACTGTTTAGAGCTCTAGACTTCCAGGTTCGTTCTTGTGTAATTGTTGATGTTATTCTAGTAAGAAGTAGTCCATTGTGTCCTCTTTGAATGTATAAAAATGTTGAGGTATAATTCTGGTCTTAAGCTCGAGGGGGCTGTTTTGTGCGAGTTGGATAGCTGCACCACTATAGCTGATCAGCCTCATTTTCCAGCTTGTAATCTGATTTTGACATTTCAAACGAGTCCATATTGTTGTTCCTTTAGTTAAGTCCTTTGTGTTCCTGGAAATTGGGTAATAATTTGAGTTTGTCGGGTGGTCTAGAGGTCAAAAGAAACCTGTCAGTTGCGGGGCTGCTGTTGGCAGCCGATATAAGTTAATTATAATAAGTTAATTCAAAGCAAATGTATTATAATACTTTTTTTTGTTATTTTGGGAACATGTGGCTAGCAACTCGTCCCAAAATGTCGAACCATTGCTTTAGGAGAGCTGCACGGATGACTCGGGTAGTCTTGTTGTATACGTAGTGGTTGATGTGGAAGCTGTCAAACTAACTTGTGAATTACTATCGATATGTAATTTTTGTCGTTAATTAACTTGTGACTTATCGTGAATTAGTACTTGAATTAACCTCATTGTTTTGATATATATATATATATATATATATGAAATGCGTTATTTTGATATTTGTGTTTTTAATTTTGTATTATCAGGTTTTTAATTGTCATTTAATAGAAAATTAGGAACTGGAAAAAATTAATTTATGACACGCAAAAAGGAGAGTCATAAAACGTGGGTCATAAGTGCGCGTCATAGAGGGATGACGCACAAATGCGAGTCATGAAGATTTATGACTGGTCCTTCCTTGACTCGCATTTGCGCGTCATAAGACCTCTTCTTGACTCGCATTTGGAGTCAAGGATAGCTCTTTTTCTAGTAGTGAATCTTGAAACTAGTTTATTTATATTAAAAAAATATGTCAAAAAACACATCGGTGAGAAAGCCTCATAATTCTACAGCAGATCTGTTGATTTGGTTGAAAATTACCGTTGGAGATTCTCCGAAGTCTGTTCGTTCTTCAGCTAGGTCAAAAATTACGTGAGAACATGCTAAGAAGGGACCCACAAAGTAAAAAATTACGAAATTATTAGTTGGAACCTGATGTTAACGCCGTGAAGACGGTGATGGTGATGGAAACGGTGCTTGTGACGGTGCAATGGTGGTGACTGTGATGAAGATCACCGGAGATAGTTTTCAATTTTGGATTTGAGAGTGGGGATCTGGTAATGACCATATAGATTATTACTTTTGGTGAATGACTAGTATGCCCCTATGTGTATATGTTTTTTTTATTTGATCAGATCTTGTATTATTATCCAATTGTTGTAAATACTTTTTAGAATTTGTAAAAGAATCACGCTTTTTAAATGATCCTCTACCAAGTACACAAATAGGGGGGGGGGGGGTTTGGGTAGGGGTTTTTTATAGTAGGGTTATACTATAGGGACCCCATATGATTTGACATAAGGAGGGGTTTGGTCAAAGATGCCTTTTTGTCACCCCTTTATTTCCAGTATAACATAGTTTTTGTCAGTTTATGTTCCGTATTTCTGACAGTTTTAAGCATTTGATTTATTAAATTTTATATTTTCTATTCCGTACTTTCATATTTGTAGTTTTTTGATATAAAAAACACACACACACACACACACACAAACCGGAGGGGGGTCCCTTTGTAAAAAAGGGGGTCATAATAACTTGTCCCTCCGGTTTTTAGAGTGTTTTTTACAAAGGGACCCCCCCTCGGGAAAACAAGACAAAAAAACATATAGTACAAATGGGGCGGTGGTTTGTCGCATATTAAAATAGAGGTGCATATGGTAGGGCCTGCCTTCTAGAAGCTTTATTTAATTTCAAATTTGGTAGAAATTTTTTACACTTTATACTCTTTAGCTTCAACTCATTATTTCAAACTAAACCTTAAAATAATAATTAGCTTTCATCTCTTTAATTAAACTTGGACTTGTTTCAATGTATAGGTGCACAAAAAAACCGGTTAACCAAACCGCGTCTGATAGCGAACCGAAAACCCCAACCGGTCCAACCCAGTTTTGCCCCAAACCGGTCCGGTTTTTCCCCAAACCGGCGGTTAGGGACCTGTTATACATTTCAAAGAAAAGAGCAGTTTGAGGACCGGTTTTTATGAACCGGTTATACGAACCGATTTGGTTAAGCGGTTTGGAACCGGTTTTGGGGGGAGCGGGATTTTTTTGATATTTTTGAAATTTGAAAGTTTGAATTTTGAATTTGAATGGGAAGGAGCGTGGGGGGACCGACTTTTAATTATTTGGGCTCAAAATTTACCATTTTGTCATTTCTTGTTTAGTATAAATAGAAGTATTATGTTTTAGTTTATTCACACATTTCATACAAGCAAAAAACACTCTAAAAAATCAAAACCGAAATAATTTTCACTAATGGATAATACTTCAACTTCAAACACCACCACCACAAACACCACCGCAGCCGGTTCATCAAATGTACCTACGATTGTCAAAATTTTACCATGCGACCGTGTCAAAGATCCTTGGAAAAACTTCAACTACGTCCTAATGTTGGACAGCAAGAAAAAAGCTCAATGTAAGCATTGCTTTAGTATAATGTCGAAGAGTTCCAACTCAATGTTGAGGGCTCATATCCACCAGAAGTATTGCAAGGCACTCAAAAATGTTCCGGAACCGGGTCAATCGTCTATGGCTCGGGACGGGAGTATTTTTGTATACGATCATGAAAAAGTCCGTCAAGCATTTGCCGATTTGGTGATTAAAAGAGGTTTGTCGTTCAACCATTGGGACGACGAGGATACGAAGGAGGTGATGCAGACTCATGTCCAACCAATGTACACTCATGTAAGTCGTATGACTCTAAAACGCGATGCTATGAACATGTTGCAAACGGCCAAACAAGAATTAATTTTTTTAATTTAGATACTTGTGTTAACATAACAACGGATGTTTGGTACGCTCCTCATGGTTCGCCATATTCGTACCTTTGTGTTATCGCACATTGGATTGATCCCGAAAGTTGGCTAATCATGAAGCGAGTCATATCCTTTGAAGAGTTTCCGGTTCCTCACACGGGAAGTGCGTTATTCAAAATGTTGAGAAAAGTGTTTCACAAATTTCACTTGCAAAAAAACATTTTTTCAATTACATTGGATAATGCTAGTAACAACGCAAATGCAATTGGTAGAATGAAATTGGAATTCGAGCCACCTTTTAATGGCGATTTTTATCATTCTCGATGTGTTGCACACATCATTAACTTGGTTGTGCAAGCGGGATTAAACGATCTCATAATGAGTCAAATGAAAGATGCTTTTAAACAAATGTTGCATGATATTTTTAAAAGGGGTAGTACAGGAATGAATAACTACGTTCGGATGTGTGCTAATGCGCAGAAACATTGGTTGTCACCTAATTTAGATTGTGATACAAGATGGAATTCCACTTATATTATGTTCCTAAGTGGTCTAAAACAAAAGATGACTTTAAAATATTTTTATAACCAGTTGGCAGAAAAGGGTAAGGTTGTTCCATTTCTAGTCGACCATTTGGAAACTATTGAAAAATTAACCCTATTACTTGAAGTTTTTTACAACGCCACAAAAAAATATCGGGGGTTTATTATCCAACATCCCATTTGGTACTCAAGCAACTATACTACATGTGTTCAAGTTTGTCCTCATTTGAATTAAGTGGTGGTGCATTTTCAAATATGGTTACACCAATGAAAGACAAGCTCATTATATATTTTGAAAAATTGGCACCGGTAATTACTTGTGTGGCTGCATTAAATCCATGTTATAATGTATGCGGGGTAGAGTTACTTATTGACTCGATTTCAAATGATTTGGGTTTAACCGCGAAAAACTTTAACTTTGTTGAAGATGCACAAACAGCTTTTAACAATTCTTTTGAAGGTTTATGGGAATATTATTTTGAAAAATATGGTAACCCAACTCCTTCTATGAATGCGAATTCTTTATCATCGAGGTTGTCGCATAGAGGGAATCCGATACAAGGCTTGCTACAAAAGTTAAGAGAAAATCCCAAAAAACGGGCAAAGAGTGATCATCTCCAAAACAATGAATATACAAGATATACCGGAACCGATTTCATCTCATGTATTCCGGCCGACCAACATGAAAACTTTGATGTTTTGGCGTTTTGGAAAGCAAAGGAAACAATGTTTCCCGTTCTATCCAAAATGGCTCGGGATCTTTTTAGTGTACAAGCTACTTCGGTAGCTTCTGAATCCGTTTTTTCAACAAGTGGAAGGGTGTTATCAAACAGAAGATCAAAGCTCACACCAGCTAATTTAGAAATATGTATGTGTTTGAAAGATCATTTGGACGCAATCAAGCGAAGACAACACAAAGCAAGTCTTGAAGACCCCTTAGAAGTCGAAGAAGGGGTTTACGAGTTAGAGGTGCAAGAGGGTATAGTCGAGTTGCTTTCTGATGAAGAAATAAGAGAAGATGAAGTTGCTACTGCGGCTAGGAGGTTCGTCGATGACGAATCCGAGGAAGAGGTTTACGAGTAGCTTTTCCTTTATTATGTTTATGTATTATGTGTGTTTCATTTCCATGTGTGATGTATTTACTTTCATTGTATTTCCTTTCAGTTGTATTAGGTGTGTTGTATTTCAATGTATTATGTTCTAAGTTTATGTATTATGTGTGATGTAATGATGTATTCCCATTCGATGTATTAAATAAAAGTGTTTGTGAAATATATGAGATGTATTTCTTTTCGATGTATTAAATCGAAGTTGAATTTTATTAATTTTATTTTGTGTAAACTACGAAAAACGAAAAAAAAATAATAATTAAAAAAAAGAAAAAAAAAAGAAAAAAAGAAGTTAACCGGTTATAAAACCGGTTCCAAGCCGGGTTAACCGGTCAAAAAAAATTCGAAATTTGAATATTGCGCCAAGGCGGGAAAAGGGGGGTTTTGTGAATGAGGTGGTGAGGAAACAGTTTTGTAGAAACTTCACCACATCCATGTATTCAGGGAACCCTTGAGGGTAGGCAAAGTTTCCCACCACATTATTCTTGGTCAGGTCTACGCTTTCCATTTGGAAATCCACGATGACTTTAGAAGAAGCCATTGTGTTTGAGAAAAGGTCTGGTTTGAGAAAAATTAGTATCAAAGATGGAACACACACAGTTTGAAAAGCAACTTTGTTCTTGAAATAATTTTTCAAGAGTTTTGATATGTTTTGAAAGCGTGTGTGTGTTTTTCTTTGTGGGGGTATTTATAGGGAATGGATTAGGGTTTTTCTATTTGCGGATATCCAATGTTTTGATATGAATTCAAAATGTTGTTATAAAGTATGTTTGATATCCGCATTAAATAGCACGATTCCCATTACCCTATTTTTCTCGCAACATGATGGGATGAACAGTTGTGTGGCTCTGCAAAAGACGCTTTTGCAAAGTGATGTCATCACACAAATATTTGTGTGAGAGAGCATTTAATGCTCAGTGGCATTGGTGAGGTAGGTGTGGGGGCCCAAGATGTGGATGCCAGTTGTGTAAGCGACATATATTCCTATATTTAATAGGAATCAGTTACCTACCTGAGACAGTTACTAACTAAGTACTTAGCTTTAGTTAAGGTATTCAATGCCATTTGACATCTTGAGCCCCCTAAATGATTTATCATTCAGGAATGGGTTTGTTCAGGGACCTAGAGAATTTACATCAGGATGGAACATTTTCAATCAGTTGCCTGATTCTATGTTCAACATGCCCAATTCAGCTTTCAGTCTGGTGAAAGTGGATTCATCCAAGGGTTTGGTAAATATATCAGCTAACTGATACTCACTGGGGATGAAATGTAATTCAATTTCTCCATTCATGATGTGGTCCCTGATGAAATGGTATCTGATGTCAATGTGTTTGGTTCTTTGATGAAGTACAGGGTTGTTTGAGATGGCTATGGCACTTGTGTTATCACAAAAGATGGGTACCATCTTATACTGAATGCCATAGTCACTTAGTTGGCTCTTCATCCAGAGTACATTTGCACAACACCCTGTAGCAGCCACATATTCAGCTTCAGCTGAGGACATGGCCACTGACTGTTGTTTCTTTGTACTCCAACTCACAAGTTTACCACCAAGGAATTGGCAGGATCCTAAAGTACTTTTTCTACCCATATTACATCCTGCATAGTTAGAGTCAGTGTACCCTTTGAGATCAAATCCTGAGCATTTTGGGTAATACAAACCAAGGTTTGGAGTACCCTCAAGTACCTAATGATGCTCTTGACAGCAGTGAGATGAGACTCTTTTGGATTAGCATGATATCTGGCACACAGACAGAATGAGAATTGGATATCAGGCCCTGAGGCAAGTACGTACATCAGGGAGCCTATCATTCCCCTGTATTGGGTTTGGTTCACTGATTTGCCAGTGAGGTCAGGGTCAAGGTTGTTTGGAGGAACCATAGGAGTCTTTACTGAAGAGCGGTCAGTGAGCTCGTACTTCTTCAGTAGGTTCCTTAGGTATTTTTCTTGACAAATGGATATTCCTCTGTTAGTTTGTTTGATTTAAAGTCCAAGAAAGTAAGTGAGTTCACCCATCATGCTCATTTCAAACTTTGTGGTCATCAGTTTTTCAAACTGTTTGTAAAGTTTGTAACTTGTTGAGCCAAAAATGATATCATCAACATACACTTGAACCAGGATGACATCACTTTTTATTATGTAGATGAACAGTGTGTTGTCAATCTTTCCTCTGACAAACTTGTTTTGGATCAGAAAGGCTGAAAGTGTTTCATACCATGCCCTGGGAGCTTGTTTCAGTCCATAAAGGGCCTTGTTAAGCTTGCAGACATGGTTGGGAAATTCACTACTTTCAAAACCAGGAGGTTGTTGCACATAGACATCTTCTTTGATGTTACCATTCAGGAAGGCACTTTTGACATCCATTTGGTAAACTTTAAAGTTCATGTAGGTTGCATAGGCTAGGAAGATCCTGATGGCTTCCATTCTAGCAACAGGTGCAAAGGTTTCCTCATAGTCTATACCTTCCTGTTGGTTATATCCTTTGGCAACAAGTCTTGCTTTGTTTTTTTATGACTGTGCCATTCTCATCAGTCTTGTTTTTGAAGACCCATTTCATACCAATGACCAAAACACCATTAGGGCATTCGACAAGGGTCATGACATCATTTCTGTCAAATTGTTCCAGTTCATCTCTCATGGCCTGAACCCAACTTTCATATGTCAGGGCTTCTTTGATATTTTTAGGCTCTATTTCAGAGAGATAGTCAGCATAAAGACATATATTGGCTGAGGCTGCCTTGAGTTTAGCAGCCATGCTTCTGGTAAGCATCCCTTCAGTGGGCTCACCAATAATGTTCACAAGCTCAATAACTTTGGATCTGGTCCAGCTATCCTGAGGTCTAGGATAGTAGTTAGAGCTTGTAGAAGCCTGATTTACTTGAGGAGTGGGTTCAGTTACAGGAACCTGAGGTAACTCAAGATTATGGACTTCAATGACATTAGTGGGAACAGTTTGTTCTGAGGATTCCTGAACAATTGGTTCAGTGGTTGCTGTCTCATTTGAGACTTGTTAAGTTTCAATGAACTCACTGATGGTTGGTTGGGGTAGATTGTGAGGGATGATGTAGTAAGAGACATCAGCATCAGCTTGGTATTGAGTTGAAGGGTGATTTTCAGGGTGATACTCATCAGGAGGATACCTTGAAGAATCATCAATACCAATTTCTTCAATTGAGGAACTGGAGAACATGATTGATTCAGTGCTCTCATCAACAGTTATGTGATAAATTTCCTCAGTTTGTTGTCTCCTTGTGTTAAACACCCTGAAGGCTCGGAAACCAGAGAATATCCCAGGAAGTATCCATCATCAGCTTTGGCATCAAATTTACCCAAGTGATCCTTGTGATCATGAATAAACACAGGACACCCAAATACATGAAAGTAGCTAATGTCAGGGATCCTTCCTTTGAATATCTTATAAGGAGTCTTATTGTGCCTTTTCATAATGATGGACCTATTTTGAGTGTAGCAGGCTGTTTTGACTGCCTCAGTCCAAAAGTGTTTTGAGAGGACTGAGCCATTTAACATTGTCCTTGCTGCCTCAATGAGTGTTCTATTTCTCCTTTCAGCTACTCCATTTTGTTTAGGAGTATAGGGAGAAGTGAAATTCTGAGAAATCCCTTTCTCATCACAGAAACACTCAAGGTCATGGTTTTTGAATTCAGTGCCATTTTCAGTTCTAATTTGTATAACTTTGACAACATTTTGATTTTCAATGTTCCTGACAAATGACATGATTGTGTCAGCTGCCTGACTCTTTTTGGTCAAGAAGTAAACCCAAGTGTATCTTGAGTATTCATCCACAATGACCAGAGTATACTTTTCATGATGAATGGACATGGGACTGGCAGGTCCAAACAAGTCCATATGGAGAAGATGCAGGCAGCTTTTGATAGAGAATGATTTTTTGGTTTTGAAAGATGCCATGTGGTGTTTTCCTTATCACAAGCAGAACAAGGCTTGTCTTTGGTGTACACCAGGGATGGAAGGCCTAGAACTTTGTTCTGTTTGGCCAAGTTGTTGATGCTCTTAAAATTGTGATGAGAGAGTCTCTTATGCCAGAGCCAGTTGATTGTCTCACTTGCCTTTGAGAATAGACAAGTCCTATTTTGAGTAAGAGATGACATGTCATGGACATAAACGTCATCCCTCCTGGGGGCAATCAACACTACTTCCTTGTTGGCATTAAAGATGGTCCCTCTCTTGTCATCAAACTGAACTATGTATTTTGCATCACATAGTTGACTCACACTTATCAGATTGTACTTAAGACCATTGACATAAGCTATTCTTGTAAAAACTATACCATTGCAGTTTACTGAACCATAACCTTCAGTGGGAGCTGATGAATTATCACCAAATACTACTTTGGGTCCTGGTTCTTCCACATATTTGTGCAGGTAACTCTTCACACCAGTCATACTCCTTGAGCATCCACTGTCGAAGTGCCAAGTAGGATCCCTGATGTGTTTCTGCACAAATAGTAATCTGGGTTAGTTTTCTTGTTACCCCACCTCCTAGTGGGCTTAGTCCTCAAGGACTTTTTGAACTTAGCTAATGAATCATGATCTGAAGTTGAGTATACTGAGCTACCACATGTTTTACACTTTGTGGTAGTTGATGATTCAGTAGACTGAGAAGTGTTTGTTAGGGTTTTTCTTCTGGACTGAATGATTTTGTCATGCCCCTTGGTTTCATGGGAGGAATCTTCACAGATGTCACAGCAGGTTTTCATCATACAATCATCAGGAAGATGATCATTGAAACCACAGTGAGGACATGGCAGGAAGGCTTAGCCTTCAGTCTCTGTTTGAAAGATGAGGCATACTGATAGCCTTGTGTTTTGTAAAGACCTTGTGCCTTTGAAGAGGCAGTGTGAGAGATGTGATCACAAGTTCTGTGGTCCTCTTGTTTGCATATCATGCAAAACAGGACTCTGTAGCATTTATCAGTGGTGTAATTTGAATAATTGCACAGCTCACATCTTACTGAAGGTCTGGATGAGGTTTTTGGTTTGGAGGAACTTGAGGATGCTGATGGTTGTTTTGATTTTGAGCCAGAGGGCTTTTCAGTGGACTCAATTTTTTCACTTAGTATCCTGACAATTTCAGCTAGCTGATCAACTTTTGAATTAGTGTTATCAGGTTTCACTTCAGTAGATACTGAAGGTGTGTGGTTTTCAGGAGGTACTGATGTAGGTCTCTCCAGGATGTTTATTCCTGGATTTGTTTTTTTCCTTAGGAGAGTGAGGTTGATAAAATAGTGGTGCAAGGTCTGAACTAGGTGCTGCTCCCTGAAATTGTTTCAGTGGAGGGAGTGGTAAGTGTGAATCTGACTGATGTGTAGGGATTACACCAGGCTTTACCTCTCGAGGGATCTCGAGAAGCTTACAACCCCCACCAGGCAGTGTACCTGATCGTTGTAGTATAGTATAGTGACAAGTACCGGGGGATTGATCGTTCAGCTAGGAATAGTGTCGCTAGGATTAGAAAACCTAAATACTAGTTCTAGAGATGAGAGATGGTTCTTTTTGTATTTTTTTATTTTTTAGAAAGCAAGTAAATATCTTGGGTTTGAAGGATTTGGCGGAATTAGTTGCTAGTCAACTAACCCAATACTAAAGATGCAATCAAAATAAAATACTAAAAATGAAAATAAAACTAAATTAAACTAAAGTTGTGAGCAATAAGTGGAGAAATGTGTTTACTTAGATTTCACTACTCCCTAGATATCTTTTACACGTTAATTACTTGTTATAGTTGCGTGGATGACGGATTGTATTCCTTAATACCATTCATGGGGTGGCGTACTTAACTCCCCAATCCTATGAGTGCCTACTTCACTCCTATGTCGAGCCGGCTAAGAAGCTCCTAACATGGGATCATTAGAATTTACTCATGCATTAAATACAACCAATAAAACCTAGTACACATCGGTTCATATTTCCTAAGACGTTCAAGCATGTTACCAATTGGAGATCTGCCAGTTTTCTTAAGCCTAACATTGAAATCATTCATCCAATACAACCATAAACAAGTAATCAACACATAATCAACATCTAGGTTTCATTAGATCTAAGCAAACACAAGATAAATCTAGCCTAGCATGGTGGAATCAGGACAAGCACAAGATATAAACAAACAACACATAGACATATTGATTGAATTAAAAGAATACTTATCTCAATAGCACATGTAAGGGTTCAAGGGCTGAAAACCCTTGAAAAAGCTGTAAAATACGTATATGGTTCGGCCTTAGGGTTTCTCCAAACTTGTTCCTTTTAATGAATGAAAATTAGAAAACTATATATAGATATTAGAGGCTGACGGCGTCAAGAACAAATGGGTGACGCCGTCATCTCGCCGCTAAAATAATCCTCGGACTGCCTTGATCTACTTTTGATGCCGTCATGTAGTCCACTTTTGCAGGCCGTCACACATTTAACTCTTGACGCTCTACTTTTCCAGATTTCACTCCCAAAGTACCTAAAATCACAAAAGGAACGATTTAGGGCAATATTTGATCAAATAAATTCAATTCCGGGCTTAAATGACCCCCTAAAAGTGGTCTATTTTTCGCCTCGTCATATACCTTTACACTTGAGATTTGCTTGTCCTCAAGCAAATGCGCTTTTATTCTAGTTAAAATCCAAGTTAGGGGTCATTTAACACTAATATAAAAGTAATTACAACAAATAATCGTTCCACTAAAGACCAAAGACAAGCACGGAGGTCATACACAAGCACCTCACAAATAGTGTTTAGATAGGCACATCTCTCGGGTGTAATAAAGTATAAATTATAATATGGAAACGGAAGATATCTCTCACTACCTGTCATAGCAAAATAGATTACCATAGGCTTGGGAAAGGATCAAACCTCCACCACATGGCGTAAGCACCTAGGATAAACTATCAAAGAGGTCTTTCAAAGGGTTGTAACGTTAGGTGTAGGGATATGAAATACACGGTTTTGTTGGATATAGGCAGTCTTTACTGGTGGCGAGTTAACAATCTTGGTTAAGTACATGTACAATATGGCGTTGCTAAGCCAAGACTAGACTCGACTTAAGCTAATAAATGAAAAATAACAAAAACATAAAATGAACATAGAATAAAAAGGGATGGTAGTCCGTTTTTTTTTTTTTTTATTTATTTTTTTTTTTTTTACATACACTCTTACCCTACCATCCAAAATAATAAATCATAGGGGATGGACATTCCCCTTACACTTGAATCTTTACATACTTTACAATAAACTAATCTAATGACTCGAATTAAGAAAATCAAAACACTTGGAGCACTTTTAAGATTAACGTACATATGGGGGTAATAAATGATGTCCTTCCCCATTACTCCATAAAATAAGTACTTTACCCATGAGTCCCAATCGTCTCAAAACAATATGTACAAGGATATGACTCGACTTAGCAACCATGTAATCAATTAGATAATTAACTTAGGGTTTAACAAATAACAATAATGCACTAAAAATGAGCGCATACACGGAAGGCTAAGGCGATTTGGGTGTACATTTAAGTGGGGTGTAACAAATTCTTCCTTTAAGTAAAATGATTAAAGTTAGAAACGAAGAGATAAGCTCGGAGGGGTGTACTAGGGGTTTCGTGTACTAAAAATGAGTACAACGCTAAGGTGTGGGAAAAATTAGTTGACTTAACTAGCCAAGTAATATGACTTAAATGGTCAAGTAAATATGACACGGGTTTAACACAAGGGTGATCCTAATGCCTCTTATCATGTAGGAAATCCTTCTACATGAATGTAGTCTCACTAGCGGTCTCGGGATGCATCACTAATGCAAGTTCTAGAATCTAAATGCTACCGGTACACTCATAAGAACTAATAGTAAATGCTTTTCCTATCAAATCTAAAGGCGAACCTCACATATTTGGGTGGAAAATTTTTCTGAAAGTACGGTTGTGTGCTAGTCATACAATCTCCTATCCATGAGACGCTTGCTATGGCTAAAGTTTCACTCCTAAATGTTGTAAAAATTTTTAAATTTGGCGCTAAAATCGCACTAACAAGTATTTCTCATAGTTTTATTACACATCTACCATTAAACAAACAAACTCAAGCGAAAGTGTATTTGTAAGGTATCATCATTTTACCCTCCCTTACACTTAAGATGAACATTGTCCCCAATGTTCAAGTAAAGAATGTAAAAGTGAAATAAGTAAAACAAATGAAATCAAATACTCCCCTGATTCGCTCGGTATGGATAATAAGGTGGCCAGGTTAGATCTTCCTCCAAAAAAAATGAACAATCAAAGCTTCCCTTCCAGAATATAAATCATCTTCTTGTCATACGTAACCTGTAAATCCTAAGAAAACAAACAAGACAACCTCGCATAAAATCGGCGGCAATCTACATAAGTTACTAAATCCTAGAAAACAAAATAAGATATAATGCTTGTGGAATGAAATTTGCAGATTTCCTGGAGATTATAAAACTTAATAATTCAGCAAAAACTTTATGACTCCGTCAGAAAAACAAAACTGGTAAAATTTCCAGATTTTTACACGTGACGCCGTCAAGAGCAAGTTCATGACGCCGTCAGAAGTGACCTGGAGAAATTCTTGTGTCAAGTTTCCGAAAAATTTCTGGAAAAACTTGGTCCTACTTCCTGGAAAATCCTGCAAAACTTCATTATGACTCAATACAAGCATTTGACTCTAACAAATACGAATATACATGTTCACTTAATATTGTGGAGAATCATGATCGGTTTGTTTCTTAAAAACATATTTGGGGTTTCCCCTTACACTTATCTTTTGCAAAAATACCTTTAGGTGGAGTTAAGACTAGTCCAAATAACAAAATAAAGTATTTCCACTTTTTAGTTTAGAAACATGATCTACCAACAATAAAAATAAAGCATGCATACAGAAACAAATAACAAAGAAACAAAATAAAATCACACAAAGCATGGGTTGCCTCCCAAGAAGCGCTTTTCTTTATTTACGAGTCTTGTAGCTAGACTCAAGGTCATGGGTTACTACGTGACCTCATCCCTTGAGATGATGTACCCCATGTAGTTGTGATCATTACTATTGTGGTGGTAGTGTCTCAATCTGTCGATACTTGCAATCACCTCTCCACCTACTTTACTTCTCAGGTTAGCCATCCCATCTTGGCTCATGCTTTCAATTGTGAAAGGCCCATACCACCAAGGACTTGGTTTATCGGGTGGTATTGTTGTTTCCAAGTGTCTTAAGAGTACCAAGTTTCCTTCCTCGAATGGTACATGGCTTTCCACTGGTCGATTATGTTCGAACTCGACATGAACTTTATTGCTTTTGCTCCTTTCATATTTAGCCTCCTTGTAGCTTTTGATTCTTGCCTCCCATGCAAGAATTTTATTCTGAACACGAATGGGTGTCATGTCAATGTTGTTTTTGAGCTTTCTCCAACTCAAATTCTCATGCCCACTTCGCGGGGTCATGGGGAAGCTAATCTTTCTTTTTCCAGATTTAAGCTCAATTTTCCTGCCTTCATATTTAATGACAGCCCTAGCGGTGGCGAGGAATGGTGCTCCAAGGATTATTGGCATGCATCCATCTCCCTTATCATCGATGATCATAAAATCAATGGGGTACATGAATCCTGTGACATTAACTAATACATCTTCTGCGATTCCTAGAGGGTATACGTACGAGTGTCCAGCGAGGGATAACCTAACACGAGTGGGGGCTAGCATTTTTTACGTTAGTTGGATGTAAATAGTTAAGGGCATAAGATTTACTTCCGATCCTTGGTCAGCGAAAACACTAAGATACTTCAATTCCCCGATGCTAGTTGGTATCTCAAAGTTCCCACACGCCATCTGCTTAGTAGCCACTTTTTGTACCAATAACCTCTCGAATATTTGCCCCCCAGGCAACGTATCATACTCATCTTTTCACCCTTCCTCCTTCTCAGAACTCTGTTTAGAGGGTTGGTTACGCCCGTCACCCTTTATCCAATTTGTTATAGTGTTTTCGTTTATATCATGTTTCAGGTAGTAACTCAAGGGTTGGGATTTTGGTGGCTCTTCTAAGGTCTGTTTAGTAGGGGCTTCTACCTTCTCATTATCCTTGTGGACAATTGTGATGGAATTAACAAATTCGGTAGTGGGGGTGACGCTTTCTTACCTTAGTAGCATTCTTTCGGGGGTTCTTTGGTTGGCATACTCCTCCAATAGACTCATCATCTCATTCATTTTCTCTTGTGGAAAACTAGAAGGGGGGGGGGGTTGAATAGTTTTCCCTTCTTTTTCGTTTTATAAAAACTTTGTTTCAAAATGTTGATTAGAATTTATTCAATTATTTGTTTGAAAAACCTTCAATTAGATTTTAGTATGAAAGCAACATATAATCAATATGATCAATTATATATGTGAACTTTTAGATTAGTTTTCAAAACTTAGTTTTATGAATGAAGCATAGATCAAACTTTATGTGAATACGTTTTCCTTTTAAAATCTTAAAACGTTTTGTATCAAATTATCGATTAAGTTAAGCTCAACATGAGAAGTGTTAATAATATATATAAGTCCATTTGACCATATCATACAATTATATGTCCTATCACAATATTAACTTCTATGTACAACACATTCAATCATCACAACTATATAAGCAACAATTAAGACATATAGGCAAGCATAGATGTAAAGCGAAAATGCAAGAATGAATGAAAAGAGATGAGAGAAAGAAAATGCAAACCGGACACGATGATTTATAGTGGTTCGGCTACAAGGACACCTTCCTTGTTCCTACTCCACTCCCCGAGTCACCTACTCGAGAGTTTTCTTCACTACTCAACAAGCTCCCTTTTGGCGGAGAAAACCGTACACAACTTTTGCTTACACCATTTAACGACACTAAGCTAAATGTCGAGTTCTAATAGTAGCTAGAACCAATCTCACAACACAACTTCGATCACTACACAACTTCTACACAACTTCATGACTTCTTCATGACTTCACGACTTCTTCACAAATTCACGACTTCATCACAACTTCTTCTAAACTCCACTACTTATTCACACACCTACATCTTCACAACTACATGTCTTCTCCACACTACTACTTCTTACTCACTCATTAAATCACTACTAAGTAAGATCATCTTGATCTACTTATTACATATACATAACTCACAACTTCACATAAGCACTAACTAGATCCTAATACATCTTTGGGTTTATGATAGGGAGGATTCTTCTCTTGCACTTTGAGTGATGAGAGATTGGATCACTTGAAACAAAGATTAATAATCTTATGATCAAAGGGTTTTAGAATGATGTTTAGAGAGAATTGGATCTGAAAATTTTTGTGCAAAAGGTGAGAAAAATTCCAGGTTTGAGGTGGTATTTATAAGGAAAAATTTCTGACCAAATCTGACAGGGGAACGTTTCCGGTCCCCTTAATTGTGTGCCGGTCCCCTTAAAATTAAGGGGACCACCCCTTATAATTAAGGGGGCCGCCTTACTGAAACGGCCAAATTTTCTGTCTTTTAGTGGGGAAAGTTTATTTGGTGAAAAACTAACTAATTTTGGTTAAAAGTTTGAAATCATATATTTAGTATGATTAAAACATTTTTCTTTATTACCAAAAGTGTTTTTCAAAAATATATAATATGTTTATATAATTAAATAAACTTTGTATTAGTTAATTAAATACCCCTATGATCATGAGATATATTAAACACTTGTTTATCCATACCTTAAGTGATTGTTGAAGCATACTTGAGACGTTGAGATGTCGAGGCTTGTTGACGTAAGAATGCATAGAAGAATTGTGATCACAAGTAACTTAAGCACTTTACGTTATATGTTGTAACTTACATCTTTGTCATCATCAAAACATGAAGAGGATGTTTAGATTAAATATCGTAATATTCATGTCAACAATCTCCCCCTTTTTGATGATGACAAACTATGTAAATTATAACTTATAGTAAAATGTATAAGTTACTTGTTTACACTTCTTCTCCCCCTTTTGTCGAAGCAAAAAGGTGGACTCTAAGACGAGACTTCTACTACGCTTGAACTCTTGAGATAGAATGTAAAAGGCGAGCTTGCATCATCGTAAGTGAAGCCTTGATCCTATCAACCTCAATGCTCCCCCTTGATGTATGCTCCCCCTTGGTGTATGCTCAAAACTTGTTTTGGCTACCAAAGAATCGAGCGGTGAAGTAATCCTTCAAAACAAAGTTAGTAGACAAGTGCACATATATATAATGATGATAATAGATATATGCATGAAACTAATAGGGGAACAATATATGGACATATTAGGTATATGTACTAAAAGTATGACAAATGCAATTATTGTTTTAAAAACAACAACCTAAATTTAAAAAAAAAAATAAATAAAAATAGAACCTAATGCAAAGATTAGAACCTAGGAAAATGTAGGAGAATGAGGAGGGATGATCGTGAATGTAAAGGGAAGGTGATAACAAAGGGTTGACAATTATGGTTTAGATTAATATATCGTTCAACAAGGGTGGATGATAGTGAATCATGGGATTTTTAGGTGTTTTGTTGATGGTGGTGGAGGTGTTGTGTTTGTTGTTGATGGTAGAGGATGCAACAAGTTTTCAATGTGAGAAAACATGTATTGTATCTCATCTCTTAGTCCGAACACAATTCTTCGGTTGTGGATGCAACAAAGGCAAGTGTCTCCATGAGCTTCAAGTAAGCTCCATGGGACGGGGTTATAGGTTGGTGGATTGATAGGAGATGATGAGAATGGTATGGAGGAGGTAGAGGTTCCTTGAGTTGATGGTGTTTTGGATGGTGCATTGGGAGCACTAGGAGATGAACATAGAAGTGGTGGTGGAGTGTTGGTGTAATCTTGAGTCGTCCTAGTGAGTAGATACTCAATCCAATTGAGATGTTCATTGAGAACAAAGGTTTGTTTTTCAAGGTAGGTGCAACAAATGCAATTTATGATATGGTTTTCAAGATGGATCAAATTGTTTGATGGAGATGAGTTGGTAGAGGTAGGTTGTTGATCCAAATTGCGTTGAATAAGATGCAACGCAAGAAGAGCATTAAGCTCATGAGATTCTTTGAGCTCTTCAACGAACTTTTCATGTTCGGAGGAAGGTGATGATGGTGGAGTTGGATTGTGATTAGGGATTGAGGTTTGGTCATGAAACTTATGATTCATGTTTGGATGAGATTGATGGTTATTGTTTTGATATTGAGTATGATCCTCAAAAGGGTCATTTGGTATAATTGAGTGAGATGAATGTGGAAGTTTATTAGTGAGGGTGATAGTTAGGTTGTCTTGTTGAGCTAAAACAATGGTTTCATTTGGGTGATCATGAAAGCATGATGAAGGTATGGATGAAAGTGATTCTTCATGTGTGGATGGTAGTTTGGATGTTGTATGTGGGGTGATAACAATGATGTTAGGTTTGTTGGGAGATGACATGATGGGTTGAATGATGATTTTGATTATGTGTTTATGGAAGGATAGTAGGTGTTGGATTGGTTAGACAAAACGTGTTGGTTTAGGAGGTATTATTAAGGAGTGATTTAGGAGGTATGATATTGATTCATGGTTTCTTTGAGGACATGGAAACGGTGGATGACTCAAGATTGGTAGTATAAAGGATGACTCGGTTTTGGGTGTGAGGTAGAAGGATATATGTGAGTGAGTGTGATTTCCCTTCCCATTAAATTCATGCTCATCCGGATATATTATGGGACTAATATGACCTATCGGATTATGACACTAAGGTTCTCATGAAATGAGGGTGTAGGATCTAAAGGTAAGAAAAATATACCTAGATGAATGATACATATAGAGTAAACCATGTAAAGGCATACAATCAAATCACATAGGAGCAAATAATCATCTAGAAATAACATATATGCGATATGCCATAAATCTAGGAATGAAAGCATCTAATGAGGAGCAAAGTTCATAAAAGTAAACTAGCATTAGGTATATTTAGGAAGAGCAATTTAATCAAGTTGGAGAATGAGTATGAGACTATTACTAGTGGTACTCAATTCAGGCTAAACACGACCATTTTTACGGGTTACACACACCCAACTTCTCACATAGAAGCAATTCAACCGTTAGGTTAAATTGAAGTTCTAGTCAATAGATTCTCCAGTAGTCATTCTCTTTTTAGAAGAAATTGAGTTCCTAAATTTACCTATCGAAGAGTACCAAATATGAAGTTTGCTTGATTCACTAATACTTGGCTTAATGTGACTCAAACATCATGTTTTTATGAAGGTAAGTCTACATGATATATTTTACTCACTATCCCAATAGAGATGTGTTAAATGTTTAGATAAGAGTAAACGCAAAGTTTTAATCTTTTGTTCATGATTAACCGGTTATTTGGTTTTGATGGCATATTACTTGATTTAATAAATGTGCTTGATTTAAGAATGCTCCTTAGCATATCTTGAAAAATGAATCTCATTATGATTATTTATCTTAAATGAGATTGTGATTCACAAATGATATCAAAACTAGACATTTATAAATTCTAAAGCAAATATTATTTTCTATGATTTTTGCCAATGTTATATATATCATAATTTTAACTAGTATTTGAAACAAAATGAATTTTACTTGTTTATGCATTGTGACAAGTTATTTTTCAATTCTAATAACTTAAATTATTTCAAAAAGAAAAGTGTAGTGCATTATCTTGTAACACAACCATTCATGCTACAAAGAAAATGAAGTACATATAATATATAGTGTGTATTGTTCTTAAATATGTATTTTAGCTTGAAGTGATGATTTTAAGAAGTGTGAGCAAAGTTTACATATGTTGTTAGTTTGCTCATGTTTGGTTTTTCGGATATGACACATTTATCCATTGTTTTGCAATGTAAATTGCTTGAATATTTCGGATGAAACATCCAAGTCGTCAATCCTACTTCATTGTATATTTTATGCATGTGTTAAACATGTTATTCTAATATTTAGAACACAACTATTGGACAAGTAGATTCAATATGGCATTGTCAACACAAGTGTGAGTTATGATCCAATGCATATTCTTTTCATCTACAAAGGATGTAAATATTTTCATATCAATCTAGTGTGATTGAGTATGTAGATACAAGACTATATCTTTTGTTGTAATTTGATATAATATTGAAGCTAAACAAATAGCAATCCAATTTCTTGTCCACACTCAAAAACACGTCAATTAGATTTGATGAATATATCAACCATAATTTGAATAATGAATTGATATAATATCAAGATCTTTCTTGACCCTCACGGACACTCATTTGAAATAAATAAACATTTTGATAGTGTGTTCCATTAATCCTAAGATTATTTATTAGTGAGTGATTGAAGGTTGACTTATTATTTCATGATTGTTATATGCTTTGTTTTTGTGAAAGACTCTTCATTTTTACTTATTATGAACACACTTAGATTTTGAAAATACTTTTTCTTTTATATAACTATTAATGTTTTACAATGATTCAATTTCTCTTATTAAACATCTTAAGGTAAAACAAGCTAATTTGTAGAAAATATTTAAGTGTGTTGTGAAGAGTAGATTAAATTGTTTAAAATGTTTAGGTGACTAGATTGAACTCATTTACAAGATGTTTGAGTAACATTAAGTCATCTATACCTATATGCAATGCAAGCATATTATAACAATCCTAACGCAAGAAATCTAGCATAAGATCTAGTTAAGTATAAATCGGCAAACTAGCTATACACTAATAGGGCACATATGCATTGATATATACATAGCTAAACTTCAAATAGCAACAATCATTTAATATATTCAATTTAGAAAATAAAATCACAAAGAAGTTCACATAACATGTTGATATAAATAAACGACTAAAAACGTTATTCATATCTTCCGATATCTCTATGTTTTGATGATCACAAAACGAAAACACATTAAATCAAAGATAATGACGTAAACAAGTATTTAGTAGTTAATAATCACTTTCACCATCTAATCACTTAAGGTATGAATAAACATAGTGATTAAAGCATTATAAGATCAAAGGAAAGTTTAATTAAGTATTACAAAGTTTACTTAACTATATAAACATATTATATATTTTTGAAAAACACTTTTGGTAATAAAGAAAAATGTTTTATTCATACTAAATATATGAATTCAAATTTTTGTTCACTCACAACTACTAAACCTCAAACACACAACATTGATTCATCTCACAACCTATCATCCACTCATGCTCTCATTCATGCTTCTTCATTTGATGAGCATGCTCAATCCCAAAACAACAATCCCAATCTCTCAATCAACACCTCACATGTTGCTCATTCAACCAAAACACCATCATCCCATGAAGAACCTCTTCCACCCATATCATGCTTTCATGATTACCCGAGCTCAATAATGTCTCCACCACCAAGAGTACCACCACCACATCCTACAACTTCATATGCCACTCCCATGTTTCATGTTCAAACTTTCACCCAAGACAACTATCAAGCTCCACCACCATCACCTTCCTCCGAACACTTGAAGTTCGTTGAGGAACTAAAAGAGGCACATGAGCTTAGTGCTCTTTTAGCATTACATCTTGCTCAGCGCAATTTGGATCCACCACAATCAAGCTCACCATCATCACCACATAACAAAAACCAACTTGAGAAACATGTTAACAATTGCCCTTGTTGCATCTTCCTCCAACAGCAAACCATTGCATTGAATGAGCACTTTACTTGGATTGAGTATCTTCTTACTAGATCTCAACAAACACCATCACTTGAACAACATCAAAACCCTCAATCAACAAACCCATCTTCAATTTCACCACCTACAAGCTCCACATCTCTAAACCCAACAACATCCATGCAACCAAATGTTTACCTCCACTAAACCATCAAGCATTTTACATGCTTATGTTTTTCATTTTCAAATAAATCTCCTCAACCATTTTGGGATTCAAGAAAGTTTGGTGACACTTCTTGTTGGCACATTAGGACATTCTACTTAGCTTAGAATTTCATCTTTGTAGCCTATGTACAATGATTATGGGTTGACATAATCATTTTCATTTAATGAACGATTTAATATATGTTTCTAATTCTCTTTTGCCATGCTCATTATTAGTTAGTACTATGTCATATGTGTTTGCTTGTGCCATGCTTGTGCTTCTAATATTTTTCTTGCAAGAACCCCATTTCTCGAACCCTTGGTGCTCTCAAACGAGGGGGAGCATACATCAAGGGGGAGTTTTTACCTTATTGGCTTAAACCTTTTTGATTCTACAAAAAGGGGGAGAAGTGAATGTAAACTCACTTAATACTTGTCTAAAAATTAATTTTTAGATTTAATGAGTTTAGGTTTTGTAATCATCAAAAAGGGGGAGATTGTTGATATAAATAAACGACTAAAAACGTTATTCATATCTTCCGATATCTCTATGTTTTGATGATCACAAAACGAAAACACATTAAATCAAAGATAATGACGTAAACAAGTATTTAGTAGTTAATAATCACTTTCACCATCTAATCACTTAAGGTATGAATAAACATAGTGATTAAAGCATTATAAGATCAAAGGAAAGTTTAATTAAGTATTACAAAGTTTACTTAACTATATAAACATATTATATATTTTTGAAAAACACTTTTGGTAATAAAGAAAAATATTTTATTCATACTAAATATATGAATTCAAATTTTTAACCAAAATCAGTTAGTTTTTCACTAAATAAACTTTCCCCACTAAAAGACAAAGAATCTGGCCGTTTCAGCTGGGCGGCCCCCTTAATTATAAAGGGCGGTTCCCTTAATTTTAAGGGGGCCGGCCATGGTTTAAGGGGACCGGCCACGCTCCTCTGTCAGATTCTGTTGCCTATAAATACCACCTTAAATCTGGATTTTTTTCCTCACCTTTTTGCACTAAAACTTTCTGATCTAAACATTCCTCTCCATCTTCTAAAAATCCTTTGATCTTATATACTTTGATCTTTGTTTCAAAGTGATTCAAGCCTCAACACTCAAGTGCAAAGAGAAGAATACTTCTACTAGAAGTATTACAACTTAGTATCATCTTGCTATCTAAGTTGTTTGTTTAGTTCATATTGTATATCATTTATTTTTTTGTGAACATTGTATATACATTGGTTAGATAGATTTAGATATTAGATCTAGATCCATTGAAGGTGTGAAGTAGTACTAGTAGTGAAGAAGCGGAGGTGGATAGGATTAGTGTTAGAAGATATAAGTCGTAATAACATATTGAAGTGAAGATAGTTGTGAAGACAAAGAAGTTGAAGCTTTAAAGTTGAAAAGACCTTGAAGCCTAGAAGTTGTGAAGTAGTATATATCTTGAAGTAGTGGATAGGACTTAGTAGTGAAGGTGTGAAGAAACAAGTGGCGTGAAGAAAAAGAGTTAGGAAGTATTAAGTTGTGAAGAAGCTAGGAGCAAAGTAGAAAGTTGTGAAGATATTTGAAGTGTAGAAGATTGGTGTGTAGAAGTTAGGTGTGAAGAAGATTGGTGTGAAGAAGTTGTGTTGAAGTTGTGATTGTGGTGTGATATCGTTGTGGTGTGCTAATTGGTGTGTAAGGTTTTCTCCGCCATAAAGGAGGTTTTTGAACTAGTGAAGAAAACTCTGGAGTAGGTGACTCGGGGAGTGGAGTAGGGCAAGGAAGGTGTCCTTGTAGCCGAACCACTATAAATCCTTTGTCTCTCGGTTTGATCTTTCCATCTCTCACTCTTTGATTTATAACTTACTTGCATATCATTCATAGTTACAATTGCTTGTGTGTTGTGCATATATTGATTTCACATAAAGATCAAACTAGGTTCCATTCAAAACATAAATTATACATTAGTAAATTAAAGTATATACAATCATTAAAACACATATACATATATAAATACAAACTTATATTTAAGTGAGATATATGAAATTATAATTTCTATTTAACACTTTAAATAAGAAGTATTTATGTGACATATGTGAATTAACTTGTATCTATACTTTAGCTTCAAAGGGTTTTTACAAACTACCATTTATTATTTGAAAGTAAACTTTTATTAAAACGAAAAAGATGCAAAACTATTCAACCCCCCCCCCCCCCTTCTAGTTTTCTACAATTGGTATCAAGAGCCATGTCTAGCAAGAGTTTTAAAATAGATTGTATTTTAAAACTTGCAACGATCAATGGAATTTGAAAAATATGTAGAAGGGAAATTTGCACAACAACCACCGTTATTTGAAAATGATCATTTTCTTGAATGAAAAAACAAATTTGAAAACTCTGTGAAATCAATAGATCTTGATCTTTGGCATATCATTTCAATTGGTGATCTTAAACCAACCAAAATAGAATTTAAAAATCAATATAATAATCCTCAAACTAATATTGATAAAAACACTAAAGCCAAATTACTTATTTTCAAAACTCTACCAAAAGTTAAATATGAAAGATTATTTCGTTGTAAAACGGCAAATGATATTTGGAAATGTCTTTTAAAGATTCACCAAGAGAAATGTAAAACCAAAGATAATAAACTTGATATTGCACAAGAAATAGTTAATCTAGAAAATTTAGTAAATAAATATTTAGTTGATGTAAATACATGTACTACTAGTTCAAATGTGATCATTGAAGGTATATACAACGAAGAATACATGAGTCAAATCCAAAGAAAGAGCGTGAATAAATCATGGTGCAACAAGTGCAAAGAAGACGATGATAATACGGCTCATGAGAATATTCAAACAAATGAGAACACAAGTATTGACGGCAAGAACTGCATGTTCCTAGATCCAAGTGAAACTACAAACAAAACATGGAGCGACATGGAAAATGAAATTGATCACCGTATTGCATGTGAGGAATGTACAACTACAAAGAAGGTACAATTCAAAACTGAACATTTTTGTTATGATCAATTTATATTAGAATTTTTAAAAATGGAAAACAACTTCAAACATTTTTGCAACATTGACTCAAAAATTATTTTTAAGAACGAATTTTCAACATCCGCTGAAAACAACTTTGAAAAAGAAATCATTTTAGAAGATAAAATGTCTAGACTTAAAAGTAATATTGAAATCGATCTTGTATGTAAAAAATGTCGAGACTACAAATATGAAATTAAAATGGAAAATGAAAAAGCAAAAACATTGGCAAAATTCTAAAATAGCTCTAAATCTTTAAAATATCTTCTCAACATTCAAAAGTCATTCTATGATAAAACCGGGTTAGGATTTATCGTAAATGATCATTCAACAAATGCATTAAAACAAATAAAATTTGTTAAATCTAGTGAGTAAATTTAGAACTAATACTATTAATATTCATTACTTTTTATTCTAGTCAAGAAAGTCATTGTTTGTTAATTAAAACAAACTATTGATGAATTCTTGTACTTATCGACGACATCCACATCATGTGCATTCAAATGCAATGGATGGTGTCATCTAACCAACTAGGACCCATGAGAATCTGGGTACCAAGCTGTTTATCTTGTTTAGGTAATTTATGAATGAAGAGCCTATTACGTGTTGATCTACTCATCTCGCTCTATTACCTTTGATGGATATTGGTCTCTATCATATTGTTTCACTTTCTACAAATGTTTCGCCTATGACGTTGTTGCGGATTTATTCATGTATCGGCATTTTGTTCTTCACTCTCGGAGTATTGGTATCATGGTGTATCGGGTACTTTTTCATGATGAAGCCTCCTAAATTTCTTCTTTCACCATCATGCCCATCCTTTTTGAAAAGCTGGACCTGAGATAAGTTTTTCTTTTCTAAAACCTGTCAATGTTATATTATACTTTAGAATGTTTTAATTAGTGTGTGAATAAAACTTAACTGATATGTTGCCATGCTTTTAGATTATTAACACTAATATATGCATACATGATATTAGCATTATTAATCTTCTTGTTGTTTAGTCTAGTATCACTTTTCTTTAATATTCTATGATCTATAGTAGAACCCTTCCACTCAAGCTATATGATCTTACTAGTTGCTTCAATAGATGCATTATAATTGATATTTGTTTGCTATTTGATATTATGATGTTCTTTGTATACATATATACATATGTCTATCTTGTATCCATGAACTACTTACCTTGCTTCTTTCTGTCCCATTGCATTTAGATCATAAGTATCTATCATTTCACTTTAATATCGTTAGGTGTCATTAAAGATGATTATATGTGACAATGGGCTTAATTGATTCTCTTAAAAATGACAAGCTTCCATTTCAAATCCTTCATTTTGCAACTTCTTGATTATTATGATCAAAACATTATGTTTAATACTCCTCTCTTTTTGAAATGAAGTATTTCGTTACTTAATTAAAACTTCTTATTAACCATTATTTTAATAAAAAACAAGATTAAATTATTTTTTTTTTCTTGGTTATTATAATACACACTTGAAGTTACTTCAAAACATTGTTGAATAAAACTAAAAACGCTTTGCTTAAAACATATTTAACCTTCTCACATGTGTCATACATCTCTATTGGAAATAACATTCACAATTTAATCAAATCATTTCATGAGAATCATGACTTGCCCATATGGAACTTGTTTGTAACAAGTCTTGAAGTCCATATAATCATATCCACCTATGTGTTACTTGTTAACAATCATCAACATTGTTGCTCTAGGCTAAGTGTTATCATTTTCATATAGTTGCTTATTTAGCCTATTTACTTTATTGCCTCCTTAATTGCATATCTTAATTGTTAAATAAATAGATTGCATGATTATTAGAAATTTGGTGCTTGTTTCTATTATTTCTATATCACTCTCTACATTCATGAATAATATGCCCTATATTGCCTCAAAAAGTTAAACTTACTTGAATCCAAATCCAAAAACACAACCTTTTTGAAAATTTTCTGCCAAAAATCCATTTCTGGCATTCTGGGAATCACCAGATGGGCGGCCCCCTTAATTATATAAGGCGGCCCCCTTAATGATTAAGGGGATCGGCCCCTAATTAAGGGGACCAGCCATCTGATGGTCGGGGATACTGTTTTCTTTATCACTTTTTGACCCATTTCAGCCTATACTTCCCAAAATTCACAAACATATTTTGTCCCATACTATCCCTCAAAATTTACCTTCCTAAACCACATTTCTCATACATTATAAATACTCTCTCCCCATCATTAATGCCATCACACCCAAACATGTCATCTCCCAACAACCAAATTTTTAACCAAAATCAGTTAGTTTTTCACCAAATAAACTTTCCCCACTAAAAGACAAAGAATCTGGCCGTTTCAGCTGGGCGGCCCCCTTAATTATAAAGGGCGGTTCCCTTAATTTTAAGGGGGTCGGCCATGGTTTAAGGGGACCGATCACGCTCCTCTGTCAGATTTTGTTGCCTATAAATACCACCTTAAATCTGGATTTTTTTCCTCACCTTTTTGCACTAAAACTTTCTGATCTAAACATTCCTCTCCATCTTCTAAAAATCCTTTGATCTTATATACTTTGATCTTTGTTTCAAAGTGATTCAAGCCTCAACACTCAAGTGCAAAGAGAAGAATACTTCTACTAGAAGTATTACAACTTAGTATCATCTTGCTATCTAAGTTGTTTGTTTAGTTCATATTGTATATCATTTATTTTTTTGTGAACATTGTATATACATTGGTTAGATAGATTTAGATATTAGATCTAGATCCATTGAAGGTGTGAAGTAGTACTAGTAGTGAAGAAGCGGAGGTGGATAGGATTAGTGTTAGAAGATATAAGTCGTAATAACATATTGAAGTAGAGATAGTTGTGAAGACAAAGAAGTTGAAGCTTTAAAGTTGAAAAGACCTTGAAGCCTAGAAGTTGTGAAGTAGTATATATCTTGAAGTAGTGGATAGGACTTAGTAGTGAAGGTGTGAAGAAACAAGTGACGTGAAGAAAAAGAGTTAGGAAGTATTAAGTTGTGAAGAAGCTAGGAGCAAAGTAGAAAGTTGTGAAGATATTTGAAGTGTAGAAGATTGGTGTGTAGAAGTTAGGTGTGAAGAAGATTGGTGTGAAGAAGTTGTGTTGAAGTTGTGATTGTGGTGTGATATCGTTGTGGTGTGCTAATTGGTGTGTAAGGTTTTCTCCGCCATAAAGGAGGTTTTTGAACTAGTGAAGAAAACTCTGGAGTAGGTGACTCGGGGAGTGGAGTAGGGCAAGGAAGGTGTCCTTGTAGCCGAACCACTATAAATCCTTTGTCTCTCGGTTTGATCTTTCCATCTCTCACTCTTTGATTTATAACTTACTTGCATATCATTCATAGTTACAATTGCTTGTGTGTTGTGTATATATTGATTTCACATAAAGATAAAACTAGGTTCCATTCAAAACATAAATTATACATTAGTAAATTAAAGTATATACAATCATTAAAACACATATACATATATAAATACAAACTTATATTTAAGTGAGATATATGAAATTATAATTTCTATTTAACACTTTAAATAAGAAGTATTTATGTGACATATGTGAATTAACTTGTATCTATACTTTAGCTTCAAAGGGTTTTTACAAACTACCATTTATTATTTGAAAGTAAACTTTTATTAAAACGAAAAAGACGCAAAACTATTTAACCCCCCCTTCTAGTTTTCTACATAACACATAAAACACTTGTCGTCGTTTTGTGTATTATATACACCTACGTTTACTTAGCTCGAATTTATTTGAAAATAAAATAGTTTCCTCCCATTCTATAATTTAATTAAGATCAATATTTTGAAAACATAAATACTTAATTTTTCAAAAGTATATCAACTAGGAATACCCGACTTGAAGGAAAAGGTAAAACAAAAGTTTTACGTTAAAACGAAACACAAAATTTTGACCACCGTATAGTATTTTGACTTTCTTACTTACTTAAGTTTGTAATGGTTACTTGTAAGTATTTTTAAATGAAAGTAGACTCAATTACCTTTAAAATGCCGGGTGGCACGACTTCTACGGAGTTACGGTTAATTTTATATGATTTTTCAAAGTTTCTGAAAAAGCTGCGAATAGATAGGCGGACCCCTTAAATAATTAAGGGGACCGCCCAGTATTTAAGGGGGCCGCCCATCTGGTACTCAAAATTTCATTTTTTGTAAAAAATTGTTTTCTGACTTTTCGGAAAGGTGTGTGACTTTCTGATTTTGATACCGAACATATAACACTTATTTTATGCATAATATTATTTCGAGCTAGTATAATTAGTGTATATATCATCAAAACTAATACAAGTTAATTAACAAAACACTTTTCATATTTAATCCTCCTTAATGGATAATTTGATACATGGATCGTACTCAATTTTTAAAACCATTTGTTTTGAAATTTTGAGCGACGTGGCTCTGGTACCAATTGTGGAAAACTAGAAGGGGGGTTGAATAGTTTTCCCTTCTTTTTCGTTTTATAAAAACTTTGTTTCAAAATGTTGATTAGAATTTATTCAATTATTTGTTTGAAAAACCTTCAATTAGATTTTAGTATGAAAGCAACATATAATCAATATGATCAATTATATATGTGAACTTTTAGATTAGTTTTCAAAACTTAGTTTTATGAATGAAGCATATATCAAACTTTATGTGAATACGTTTTCCTTTTAAAATCTTAAAACGTTTTGTATCAAATTATCGATTAAGTTAAGCTCAACATGAGAAGTGTTAATAATATATATAAGTCCATTTGACCATATCATACAATTATATGTCCTATCACAATATTAACTTCTATGTACAACACATTCAATCATCACAACTATATAAGCAACAATTAAGACATATAGGCAAGCATAGATGTAAAGCGATAAATGCAAGAATGAATGAAAAGAGATGAGAGAAAGAAAATGCAAACCGAACACGATGATTTATAGTGGTTCGGCTACAAGGATACCTTCCTTGTTCCTACTCCACTCCCCGAGTCACCTACTCGAAAGTTTTCTTCACTACTCAACAAGCTCCCTTTTGGCAGAGAAAACTGTACACAACTTTTGCTTACACCATTTAACGACACTAAGCTAAATGTCGAGTTCTAATAGTAGCTAGAACCAATCTCACAACACAACTTCGATCACTACACAACTTCTACACAACTTCATGACTTCTTCATGACTTCACGACTTCTTCACGACTTCACGACTTCATCACAACTTCTTCTAAACTTCTTCACGGCTTCACGAATTCTTCACGACTTCATCACAACTTCTTCTAAACTCCACTACTTATTCACACACCTACATCTTCACAACTACATGTCTTCTCCACACTACTACTTCCTCCCACTACTTCTTACTCACTCATTAAATCACTACTAAGTAAGATCATCTTGATCTACTTATTACATATACATAACTCACAACTTCACATAAGCACTAACTAGATCCTAATACATCTTTGGGTTTATGATAGGGAGGATTCTTCTCTTGCACTTTGAGTGATGAGAGATTGGATCACTTGAAACAAAGATTAATAATCTTATGATCAAAGGGTTTTAGAATGATGTTTAGAGAGAATTGGATCTGAAAATTTTTGTGCAAAAGGTGAGAAAAATTCCAGGTTTGAGGTGGTATTTATAAGGAAAAATTTCTGACCAAATCTGACAGGGGAGCGTGGCTGGTCCCCTTAATTGTGTGCCGGTCCCCTTAAAATTAAGGGGACCGCCCCTTATAATTAAGGGGGCCACCCTACTGAAACGGCCAGATTTTCTGTCTTTTAGTGGGGAAAGTTTATTTGGTGAAAAACTAACTAATTTTGGTTAAAAGTTTGAAATCATATATTTAGTATGATTAAAACATTTTTCTTTATTACCAAAAATATTTTTCAAAAATATATAATATGTTTATATAATTAAATAAACTTTGTATTAGTTAATTAAATACCCCTATGATCATGAGATGTATTAAACACTTGTTTATCCATACCTTAAGTGATTGTTGAAGCATACTTGAGACGTTGAGATGTCGAGGCTTGTTGACGTAAGAATGCATAGAAGAATTGTGATCACAAGTAACTTAAGCACTTTACGTTATATGTTGTAACTTACATCTTTGTCATCATCAAAACATGAAGAGGATGTTTAGATTAAATATCGTAATATTCATGCCAACGTCTCTTGCATCTCCTCTTTTTGCTTATAAACTGCTTCCTCGAATCTAGCAAGCCGATCTGAATGAGTTGCCATATATTCTCTCATTCTAGCTTCAAACTCCGGGCTAAGCTCCTCGGGAGGGAAATAAGGTGGGGCATAGTTTTGAAAAGTCTCGACATTTTCTCTAGAGGGTGACTCTGATAATGGTGTTGAAGTCGGTTTCGAGACAGAATTGACAGTAGCCCGTCTAGGACTTAAAGGTCTCCTTTGCCTTTCCTCAAAATAGTCAACTTTTGCTTCGAGTTTGCATAGGAGTTCATCGGGGATTTCGGTGGTCCCTCCAGATGTTGAGACTGCATTGATGGCCGCTTTTATCGTATGATTAAACTCCCACATCTCTTGATTATCGGCGGCGAGCTCCTCAATAATTGCCCAGGACTCCTCGGTGTTCTTATCACGCAGTTTACCTCCCGCGGCCCTATCGATTGTACGTTTAGTGTGATAGTCAACATGGTCGTAGAAAATCTGAACTAATAACCAAAGGTTTATACCATGATGAGGGACCTTATGGAGGAGATCCTTAAAATGGGCCCATGCTTCGTAGAAAGTTTCACCCTGATGTTGTTCAAACATCAAAATGTCATTTCTAAGCATTGCAGTCTTCCCCGGTGGGAAGAATTGAGTAAGGAAGCGATTGGTGAGATTATCTCATGTGGTGATGGATCCCGCGGGTAAACGTTCAAGCCATTGACTAGCTTGATCACGTAGAGAGAATTGGAATAGGCGTAATCGGGTTGTCTCTCTAGTTGCAACATCTAGGTCTATGGAATCTAAGATTTTTAGGAAGTCCTTGATTATCGGCGGCGAGCTCCTCAATAATTGCCCAGGACTCCTCGGTGTTCTTATCACGCAGTTTACCTCCCGCGGCCCTATCGATTGTACGTTTAGTGTGATAGTCAACATGGTCGTAGAAAATCTGAACTAATAACCAAAGGTTTATACCATGATGAGGGACCTTATGGAGGAGATCCTTAAAATGGGCCCATGCTTCGTAGAAAGTTTCACCCTGATGTTGTTCAAACATCAAAATGTCATTTCTAAGCATTGCAGTCTTCCCCGGTGGGAAGAATTGAGTAAGGAAGCGATTGGTGAGATTATCTCATGTGGTGATGGATCCCGCGGGTAAACGTTCAAGCCATTGACTAGCTTGATCACGTAGAGAGAATTGGAATAGGCGTAATCGGGTTGTCTCTCTAGTTGCAACATCTAGGTCTATGGAATCTAAGATTTTTAGGAAGTCCTTAAGATGTTGATTTGGATCTTCGGAACGAAGTCCATGGAATGCACATCCGCTTTGCACCAACCGGATAGTGTCGGATCACAAGGGGGTCACATTGGCTCCGGTGAGCTCAATGGTGTTTCGGTAGCCTTGATGACTAGGTCGGGAATACTCTCCTAAGGTTCGGGGCCTAAGAGGTTCTAGTGGTGGGTTTTGTTGTGGTGGGATGACGGGTTCAAAGATGTTCCCATCGTCCATGATGTCGGGTGGTGGAAAGTTACGAACAAAAACACAAAGAAATAAGATAGACTAAAGAGAACCTAAAAATAAAATCTTACTAGAAAGGAATCTAGCAAGTAGACCTAATAAAAAGAGATTCTAACCTAGACAATAACTATTCCCCGGGCTGCGGCGCCAAAAACTTGATGTGTAGGGATTGCACCAGGCTTTACCTCTCGAGGGATCTCGAGAAGCTTACAACCCCCACCAGGCAGTGTACCTGATCGTTGTAGTATAGTATAGTGACAAGTACTGGGGGATTGATCGTTCAGCTAGGAATAGTGTCGCTAGGATTAGAAAACCTAAATACTAGTTCTAGAGATGAGAGATGATTCTTTTTGTATTTTTTTATTTTTTAGAAAGCAAGTAAATATCTCGGGTTTGAAGGATTTGGCGGAATTAGTTGCTAGTCAACTAACCCAATACTAAAGATGCAATCAAAATAAAATACTAAAAATGAAAATACAACTAAATTAAACTAAAGTTGTGAGCAATAAGTGGAGAAATGTGTTTACTTAGATTTCACTACTCCCTAGATATCTTTTACACGTTAATTACTTGTTATAGTTGTGTGGATGACGGATTGTATTCCTTAATACCATTCATGGGGTGGCGTACTTAACTCCCCAATCCTATGAGTGCCTACTTCACTCCTATGTCGAGCCGGCTAAGAAGCTCCTAACATGGGATCATTAGAATTTACTCATGCATTAAATACAACCAATAAAACCTAGTACACATCGGTTCATGTTTCCTAAGACGTTCAAGCATGTTACCAATTGGAGATCTGCCAGTTTTCTTAAGCCTAACATTGAAATCATTCATCCAATACAACCATAAACAAGTAATTAACACATAATCAATATCTAGGTTTCATTAGATCTAAGCAAACACAAGATAAATCTAGCCTAGCATGGTGGAATCAAGACAAGCGCAAGATATAAACAACCAACACATAGACATATTGATTGAATTAAAAGAATACTTATCTCAATAGCACATGTAAGGGTTCAAGGGCTGAAAACCCTTGAAAAAGCTGTAAAATACGTATATGGTTCGGCCTTAGGGTTTCTCCAAACTTGTTCCTTTTAATGAATGAAAATTAGAAAACTATATATAGATATTAGAGGCTGACGGCGTCAAGAACAAATGGGTGACGCCGTCATCTCGCAGCCAAAATAATCCTCGGACTGCCTTGATCTACTTTTGACGCCGTCATGTAGACCACTTTTGCAGGCCGTCACACATTTAACTCTTGACGCTCTACTTTATGACGCCTTCATTTCTGTACTGGGTCGTCATGATCTTTACTCTTGACGCCGTCAGGAAAGTACTCTTAACGCCGTCACACACTGTTCCCAGCTTGGAAAATTAAGTCTTTGGCGTTTTCTTCACTATTATGCTCTAAAAAGTCCGAATTGCTTCCTTTTCCAGATTTCACTCCCAAAGTACCTAAAATCACAAAAGGAACGATTTAGGGCAATATTTGATCAAATAAATTCAATTCCGGGCTTAAATGACCCCTTAAAAGTGGTTCATTTTTTGCCTCATCACTGACTTAGACTCAGTGATGGACTCAGTATGACTAGTTCATCAGTGACTCCTAGCAACTCCTTAATAGCCTGACTTTCAGGCTCTAGAATACTTCCAGTGTTAAAGTTTGGCAGTTTACTGTCAGGATTGACTCTTTCAATCCAATCACTGGGTTTAGGAGTAAGTTCTTTGCTAGAGAGTATGTTTGCTGACACAAATGGCTGTTGAATGGCTACTCTCCCTAGACACTTCAGTGAGTTGATCTTCACCCAGAGCAACCTTTTTGGTGTTGGGTGTGAGACTCAGTGTGTCGAAGAGTTTGGGGTTCTTCTGAGTCCATTTCCAAATGATAGCCTTTTCTTTCTTAAGTTCTTCTTGAAGAGTTTGATTTTGTTTTACAAGTTCAGAATTTTGAATTTGAAGTGTAACACTTTCAAGTTTAGCTTGTTTTAAAGCAAGAAGTTCATCTCTACACTGATTTAATTCAAAACTCAGTTTGTTAAATTTTGAAAACAAATTAAGTCTCTGCTCTTCTACATACTTAAGATCAATATTAATATAATCTAAGTAAGATTTCCAATCAGCATCATCATCCATAGAAAGTAAGATGTTTACCTTTCTCATTGTGATGTTCACTCATTCACCATTCCTGACATGACCTTTTCCAATAGCAAGCTTGTTATCCTATGAGAGAGCCATCAGGGCACTGACGTGAACTTCTTCATCATCAGCAGAGGACACTTCAACCTCATCCTAGTCAAATGTTTCAGCTACAAGTCCCTTGTTCTTTGCCCGAGAAGGTTTTGGAGCTTGAGGTAACTGACTGACTATGGAGGGTGACTCAAGAAGAGCAAGTTTGGCCTTAGGCTTCCTGTATTTGGCTTCAAAATCTATTTAAGGAGATTTTTCAATTTTATTTTGAAAAGACTGACTAGATTGAAGCATTTTAGGTTGAAACTTGCTTGTTCCTGAAAAAGAGTTGTTTCCTGAAAATTTGTAAGATGTTTCAGAGGTTGTTTTTGAGAAACAATCTTTTGCAAAATGACCCTTTTTATCACATTTAAAACACTCAGAGTTGTCATTTGCTTTTGAGTTAGGAAAATTTTTGTTTCTTTTAAAGAACTTTCTTGAGTTTGCAAGGAGTGCCCTTTCATGAAATTCAACTTGCAAATCATTGAGGTACTCCTCACTGGTTCTTTGATCAACCTCATCATCAGACTCATTTTGGAAATCCTGCACAACACCATTGGAGTAGAAAGCAGTTTATATAGGTGAAATTGTCAAGGCCTTTTGGGTCTCTTGAGCTTTACCAGGGTATCTCCTGGTGATTAAGTTGTCTTCATAGACAAACTTCCCATAAATTGCAGGGAGCTCAAGGTTCTGGATATGGTTAGCGTTTCTCAACCCCTGAGAGAAGTTTAACCACTTCTCAGGGAGACTGTTGACAAAGCCAACACTGATTTCATGCTTTGACAGAATTACACCATCATTAGTCAGCTCATTCAGGAGGGTCTTATACCCAGTATAAATCTCTGAGAGACTTTCGAAATCTTTGGCCCTGAAGGTATTGTATTCAAGCTTCAGGTCCATGATTCTATTCTCCTTGGTATCTAAGGGCCCTTCATAGCTATGAACCAGGTCAGTCCAGGTCTGCTTGGCAGTAGGACAATTAATCACTGATTCCATTATATCGTCAGGAAGACATGATATAATGATGCTTTTCAGGCGCTGGTCCTGATTGACCACCCTCCTTTCATCTGGGGTCCACTGAGCTTCAGGTTTGACTAAACCTTGAGCAGTTGTTGGGACATATGGACCATCATTAATTAACTTAATATAATATGGTTCCATCCCAGTCAAGTAGCAGAGCATGCGCTTCTTCCACTCGACAAGTTGGGGAACATCTGAGTCAGCCATGGTGGGATCTTGATTTTAAAAACATTTGAGTACTCTTTTGTTTTGAAAACAGATTTAGAGAAGTTTTACAAATCAGAGACTCTGATACCACTTGTTGGTCCTTTTTACTTGGTTAACAATAACTAAAGAGTTAATCTAACGAAGATATATGACTTTTAACACAGATGTAAATAAGATTAACAACAAATATAAACGCAAAGAAAAGAGAGTAATTTTCAACGTTTAATTCTTATTAGAAGTTAATCAAAGAATTATACCCAAGTGTTTGTGGAATAACACCTGGGATTGAAATGACAAGTATGGTATGAACTCCTCGCTAAACTCAAACAAAGTTGAGTGACAACAATAGGTCACACTGAGCTATCTCAGGGACAGTGTTGTTTTTTGGAGGAGTAAAAGTGGTTTGTGACTACTTAACATTAAATGCACAAACTTGTCAACTTTTACTCCTCACTTATGTTACCTATTTATACACAAGTATGAACAACTATAATACACAATGGACATAAGACTTCCTTAATAAAATCTTGATGGATTTTATTCTCTGGCAAGGGAACCTTCTTTAGGTTAAGTCCAAAAGGTGCTTTCTGATGACAGACTGGATTTAGCCATTTGGGGAAACTTTGACCTTAAAGTGATAAAGCACTTTAGTGAACCAGTTCAAACTTTCCCGCATAGTCCCACCAAATCTTCAGTCTTCAAGTCATCAGTCTTCAGTACCTTAATCGTTGTTGAGGAGTCTTGGGGGTTCAGTGAGTTATTGTCATCCTCACTGAACCCATCACCTTCTTCTTGGCTTAGATGCCACTCGCTGAGTTCCGCCTCACTGAATGGTGAACCTTTCTTCATAGGCTCGTTTTAAACATTCTGAAGATGACTCACTGAGTTACTGTTCACTCAGTGACTTGTTTACGGATATTAAACACTTAGGTGATTTTATGTTCAAATCCTTGTTAGAGGAGGATTGGGGAATTCAGTGACCCAACGATATATATATATATATATATATATATATATATATATATATATATATATATATATATATATATATATATATATATATATATATATATATATATATATATATATATATATATATATAATATTGGGTAACTCCCACATCATGGCCCGATAAAGGCTAAAACAAGCACACCACATGTGCATCAATCCTACTCTAACAAAGCTTAAACAAATAGCTCACACGAACCAATAAAATTTGTTTATGACATGCCATAAAACAAAATTATACTAACTACTTCTTTTTTGCGACCTTACACCGTGAAGTCTCCCATAGGACTGACATTAGCCTTTGAATTTGATGAAGTCATATAATTTGTAATGTCGTCATAGTTATGATACACTTCATCATCACTTTTCGTGTTCACTTCACAAACGAGTCCCCACCTCGATTGGTACCCGTATTCACTTCCACATGAGTCTCGCTCGAACTTGAAGCCTTGCCCTCCACGTTAGTATCTTCAAAAGCAGTAGCCAATTCTTCAGATAAAACATCATACTTGTTGGACGTGTTGACCCTAACTGTCCCCAAGAACCTCCTTGCCTTTATTAGACCCATTCGACTTTACCTTAGTAGTAGCATTTGCATTAGAAGTAGCCATATTAGAAGGATTAGTGTACACTTTAAGAATATATTGAACCTTAGTATCAACACATTTTATCTCTAATCAACTTGTTATCCAAATTCAAATCATAAACCTAGCTACAAACCAAACGAGTCTTTATTTAAAGTTAAAACCTAAAAAATATTCGCCTAAAGTTTGAACTCCGTGACCTGCACGTGATCTCTCGGCTCCTTGCACAAAACTCGACTGTAAAACCTTTTCTTCCCACATAACAAACACTGCTGATACTTTACCACTGTCACGTCATCACCGGCGATTCAACTTCCCACATATCAATTATAATTCATCAATTAAATAGGTATGATTGATATTTTAACCCTAATTACTGTGTATAAATCTCTAATTTCGTTTAATTATAAATTTTACTTGAATGATTATATTACTGGCGGTTAACTAGGGTTTGAAGTTATGTTCGATCAGTTGAGTGAATTATTTATTGTGTATAGTTGTTTGTGTTGGTAATTGTTAGTCGACGAAAACGCGGAAGAACTGATTAGGCTGTGTTTTGTGACGACATATTTGGAACGTTTAGGAGAATTTAGTGTTTAGCGTTTAGAATATTTGGCTACGAGCGTTTAGGAGAACTAAGTGTTTAGCGTTTAGAATATAATGCTTGTTTAGGTTTTGGAAATGCTCGTATTTGAAACAGTAATAAAAGAAGTGTTTAGACTTTAGGTTTACGCCGTTTTTACAATTGAGGGGTGTTTGTTTAAGCTTATATGTGGGCTTATGAGATTATTTGATTTCATCTTATATTACATAAGCCTCAATTTTCTAGCTTATTTTGATACTTATGGGCTATATAACATTGTTATGATATAAACAACTTATAAAAGCCCGTAAGTCTCGAAATAAGCATAAAATTTGAGGCTTATGTAGTATAAGCCGAAATCAAATAAGCTCATAAGCCCACATATAAGCGTAAACAAACATCCTACAACTATGTAACTAATCGTTTTTATAAAATAAGTTTTTGCTAACAACCAGGGGCGGAGCCATGCACATGGTACTGGGGGGACATGCCCCCAACAAATCTTAAGTAGACATCTAAATCGTGTGGAAAAAAAAATCAAATAACTAGAAAAAAAGTCAAGTGCCCTCACCATAATAATCAGAGTGCCCTCTTCGCTTATTGATAACCAACAATTGAAGAGTCAATTTAGTGTTTTTAAACATTCTCCGCTGGTTCTTTAGTCGGAAAAAATGGAGAAATGAGATGTTGCTAATTAACAGGGAAGTGGTTAGTGGAGTTGTGGAATGTGGAACATGGGGAAGTGGGTACCATAATAAATTATTAGTACATAAAATAGCTTTTTCTTTTTTAAATATTGCTATACTTATATAGCTTCTTTTGTCAACTCGTGATAAGAGTAGGATTTAAAAGTTTAGGAAAAAATATTGTACGGAATACTTGTTATGATGTTTCATATTCATATTGATTTACGATTTTTGATCTTGTTATATTGCTTAAAATAATATCTAAAAAAATGCAAATGCGTATCATATAATTTGCAACATATTTAATTTGGTTTTTCTTACCATTAAGTACATGTACACAACCTTTGTATATGCTTGCGGCATACAAAGTGAGTGTTTTTAACATAAACCGATTGAATATACATGTCAAAATTCATTTTATAGGTATAGACTCTTCTAATATGTGTTAATGGCACCATAGTAAAAAAGATACATTTTTTTGCTTATAAAAAGATCCGACCCGACTCTTTTTCAAATGACCCAAAAAAATGACATTTATTAACAAGTTATTTATTAAAAAAAAAAAAAAAAAAAAAAAAAAAAAAAAAAAAAAAAAAAAACTGATGCCCCCCCGTAATCACTTTGCCTGGCTCTGCCACTGCTAACAACCATCGCTTACTCTTACTGCTAGTTTCGTCAAACATAGCCTTAATGTTTGTTAAACAGTTATGGAGCATTTAGTGGAAAGTGAGTGTGTGCGGGGTTTGGTAGTTTTTGCTAACAACTACGGCCGTTTTGTTAGGTTGGATCTACTAACTCACTCTTCCACTTGTATAAAATTGAAGCAAATCTAGCTGTCGATTTGAGTTTCCTTTGTTTGCATCTGATACACGACCCTGAATTGATTCACGCTTTTAATCTAGATGAGATACTATCAAATTGTGGTACTAGGGAAGTTTCATTGAGCAGCAAATGTTCGATCAAATGCTTTAGTGTATCAATCAAAATTACACTTTTGAATTATGTGTTTGTTGATGTCAGTGTTATACGTTACTTGTTGACTATCTTTTATTTTTGTGTGATGTATCTAATCGTTATCGTTTTTTATATTAGGTTATCTTGGTATACTTGAACGACCATTCGGTTGTTGCCACTTAATTTGAATCGCGAAACTGAAGGAAAAAATGGACCGGATCGATACAGTGACAGAATTGCCTTTTAGAGTCGGATTCACGGGTCATGGTGGTCATATTCGAATAGACCCACTCCCGCCGTCGTCTTCTCAACAGTCACTACCAGACTTTATACTTGTTAGTCTTTTATCTATTTACTTTCCTTTTATATATTTTTCAGGTATTAAACTTAAATTGGATTTTATTAGATTTTGAGTTCCGCAATTATCACACTGTAATCCATGGGTAATGATTAGTCGTTCTCACTATTGCAATTAGAAAAAAAGGAGGGGGGGGGGGGGGGGGTCACTTGTTGTAATTTGATGGGATGATGAAAAAACAGTTAAAAATGAAATTGGCTGGTGAACATAGGGATAACAAAACAGTGTGTTGCCTACAAAACTACTGCATCTTTCAAGTATCGTTTTTTAAAACTGCAAGTTTCTTAGTTTAGTTAATGTGCCCCATGAGTAACTAGCTAGCTGCATTAGCGACTACTTACTGTTTTTGACTTGTAATGCCTATGTATATGTTTTCAGCCTCCTGCATTTGTCAGGGAAACACCAGAATCTATCAAAAAGTTTGTTGAGGACAAATATCTCCTCCCAAGGTTGGATCCCGATGAATTTTCTGCAGAAAAAGCTGGAAGGCAGTGGGAGTTTGACTGGTTTGACCAAGCAAAAATTCAATTAGAGCCAACAATGCCACGCTCATTTGTTGTACCTGCGTGGGAATTACCTTTCAGACGTTCATCAGACCTTGGGAAATGGGAACCTGCATCCGTGCAGGTAATTAATGCTTAAAGTATCAATATTGTTTTCTAAAAGTTACTCTACTACATACATTAGCTGGACCAACTTGGAAGCCATGTTCATTCCCTGAAATTATTTCATAGTGTAAAAACCAAAAAAGCTGTTATAGTAGTGCATCACATATACCCATGATAAAGAATTATTATGGTAGTGCATAGCTCGATTGAAAATTCTGAATCCGCCAATGAGGGCATGCAATATTACAGCTCACTATAGTTCCTTAAGGAAAATAAAGTTGAGTACCTTATATCACCTCAAAACTATTTAAGTATACATAACTAATTTGCTTGTGCAGTATTTATTATGCGTGTCTTGTGTTTTAGCCTTTAAATATAGTAATTTGCTTTATCATTAACGTTACATTTAGTTCTCCATATCTAACAATAAGTCCTCTATCATTTTGTGGAATGCTCCTGCTTACCAAGTGTTGTAGTTTGGGAGAGAAAAGGACTAGAGAGAGATACACAATTTGTGTAAGCTATTTTTGGGAGGGGAGGGGAGGGGATTTCTTGAGAAGGAATGGAAGCAATCTCATGCGATACTCATACCTCCTTTAGATTAAGGAGTATCAAAAAAATGAATTTGGCCCCATAAGTTTATATGGAGTTGACTTATTATGATGACTTATAGGTTGATGTATCTGAACTCATGGTAGAATCGGACAGTTCTATTGGCGTACGCATTAGTGGACCTCCAAAGGATTTTGTGAAGGGAAGCCTCAACAACCGGCCTTTTCGTCCAGGTGGTTTGGATGATTCTCAATCAATAGAAAGGACGTCTCCGGATGGTGCTTCTAATGGTGAATGGGTACAGGAAGTCCTCAATGGTGGTCCCGCTCAAGTGATCCCTCCTAGTTTTAAACAAGGAATGGATCTTGGAGAACTCAAGGTTTGTCGCCTATGACATGATATTGTTTGATTATCTATAGTATTGATATATTTGATAACAATCTGTGGTTGATTCCTAATGTTGCTTAATTTTTAAAGGGACATCCACGCTCTTGGAATGTTCATGAAGATCAGAGAGGGCTAAATACAACTTCCCAGGTAAAGTTTGTCAGCCACTCATTGCTGTTATGGTCCATTTTCTCGATGGTGAAATTAAGTCACATTATTTTCTAAAATCGATGTCCACATTTACATATCTAATTTAGGACATTAAACTACAACAAAGTACAATAACATCGCATCTGAGATGTCAATTGTTTCTTCAAATTTTCAAGTTTCGTACATGGTTTAGTTCTCTAAAGTTAAATTCACACTTTTTTTACGGGATGGATAGAGTGACATTCTTATAATATTTCAATCTCTGATATTTTGTTTCTGCTGCAGAGTACTTTATCTGTTCAGTTTGATGATTTATTCAAAAGAGCCTGGGAAGAGGATGTTATGGAACTACCCATAGCTGGTATGTCTTATTTAGACATATAAATGGTTACCTTTTTCCTGACTTCTAATGCAAATGACAAAATCAGATGAATATATTGTTATGAATAGAATTTCTTTAGCTTATTAGTACATATATACGACTAATATGAGTGTTAATGTTGAAGGTTAATAATATTGATGGACATGCAGGAGATGCTTCAGAGTTAGAAATTGAAGTGATTGAGACTGAATCTCCAAAATCCATTCATTCAGAAGCTGAAAATAAGTCGGATCTTCCTGATGGTCCACGCGACTCTGAATCGTCTGTCATTGATCAAATTTTGTCCACTGGATCAGGAGGGTTGAGTAAAGATTTGGATGATTCGAGAGATGCTGGTCAACAACAGTCGAAGGAGGCAAAAGTATTTTCCAATTAGAGCTCCAATGTTAACAACTTTTTTATGGCATCATCATGGCGTCTCCTGGTTGATGCTTTTTCTCAGCGTGGGTGCTTTTGGTTTGCAGGTGTGGGCGGTAACCGGAGGTAGTGATGGAATTGCAGATAATTTCAATGATCTTGTTCCTGATATGGCATTGGATTTCCCCTTCGAACTAGATGCATTCCAAAAGGAGGTAGCAATCTTTTGTTATTGAATTGAATATTAAATATTTCTTGGCATAATACATCATTATAGGTTGATTTTAAATCAATTAATGATCTCAAATGATACCCATCAAGTGTATCTTGATATTATGGCTGGAACCAGATAAATGTAATAAAACATGTTGCTGAAAATGGTGTTCTATGTGCATCTTTTTTTAACTGCACTATTCATTTCTAATGGTGTCGTCTGACAATTTTTAATCATATGAAGAAGCAATTGATATAATAAGGATGTATAAGGAATTTTACTCTACTGTTTGATTCTTATAATGAATCCTATATAATCAGATAATCATAAGCTAAAGGAGGTTACCCAACTCTTGAAGCTGATAATTGCAACTTGAAGCCGTAGTTGTTAATAATCACTTTCAAATGCACATCCAAACACCCTAGTGTATCACATGTTTCTTACCATAAAAAGTTGCTAATGACCTTTACACAAGTGATAGCCACCATGCCTGTTTTATATGTTTGTTTCCCATCTAAACAATGGACAACTTTTTTCTGCAGGCTATATATTATCTTGAGAAGGGAGAATCGGTTTTTGTGGCAGCTCATACATCGGCAGGAAAGACTGTTGTTGCTGAGTATGCATTTGCACTGGCATCAAAAGTACGACGTCTCTTTCTATTAAACCATGTTAATCAGTTGTTTCTATGTGAATCAGATGTAATTAATTTCTTTTGTATACGACGTGTTATCATGTACTTATAATATGAAGTCTCAGAATTTATTTATTTATTTATTTTAAATCTTCCCCCTTCTCCGACCTTCTTAAACTTAAGAACACATCTTTTGCATTAGCATATGGCCACCAACCCCCCCCCCCCCCCACCCACCCACCCACACACACACACACACACACAAAAACACACCCACAACCCCACCCCACAAACGTCCAGTTGGTAGGTCAAGGAGGGCATTGTGGAAATAGGTCTTGGGTTTTCACTGAATAGGTGCTCATTGCCTAGGGCTAGGTCCTTGGGGAAGGGTCATTCGGCACCCAAAATGGGTGCACGGTGTCAGGATTCTTTCCTAAGAAAACATTTTTTTTGCAGCATTTCCATTTTTCCAGGCTTTAATGTGTAGAAGTAACCATACTTGTCATCTTATGCAGCACTGTACAAGAGCAGTATATACTGCTCCAATCAAAACTATCAGCAATCAGAAGTATAGGGATTTCTGTGAAAAGTTTGATGTTGGTCTTCTCACGGGGGATGTTAGCATACGGCCAGAGGCTTCCTGCCTCATCATGACAACCGAGATATTAAGATCAATGCTGTACAGGGGCGCTGATATCATACGTGATATTGAATGGGTAAATTGAGTCGTATTATGCTGTAGCTTGTTTCCAGAGGGGCAAGAATGGTGGGTTGGGTAATTGGTCAAAATGGTTTTTCGTCAAAACTGGTTAATTTTTGTTACATGTCAAACTGCGTCCCGGTTGACCATCCAACACTAACTTTTTCCATTTTTCTGGATCTTATAAATAATAATGCAATAAATATGATTACAGAAACTAGACTATGAATATAATGATCGATTTCTTAATTATTTGATTTGAGTGGTACAAGAGGTTGTAAGAACTTGAATACTTTGTGGGAAATTATCGACGCATTTGACACGTTATATTTTACGTAAGTTTTAAATTATACCAATTTGACCCGTTGGATATTAACTATAAACCAAATCAATCCCCTTTGAAACTAATGGGTTGAAATTTTCATTTTTTCACATGTGCTTGTTTCTTTTTGGATGTAGTTATATGGTTAAACCTTAATTTTTTTATTTACCTTTTCTAATAATAAATCTGCTACCTAATTTGAGTTGGTTTCACTACTGATCCTTGTAACAGGTTATATTTGATGAAGTGCATTATGTAAATGATGTTGATAGAGGGGTTGTTTGGGAAGAGGTTATCATCATGCTTCCCAGGCATATCAATTTTGTCCTCCTATCCGCCACGGTAATTCAGTTCACATATAAACATATTATAAGATGTCCTGACACAAAATAATGTTAATTGACACAAAATAGTGTTAATTGACTACGTGACTCTTCACAGTTTATACCAACATGAACAATCTAACGGAAAAAAGTTTAGATCTTAGGGGTACATAAATGAAATTCAATTGAATATGGAGTCCCTGCTTAGAACCATCCTTGCTTTTTAATATGATAATCATTTGTATTTGCAGGTACCTAATACAATTGAATTTGCGGATTGGATTGGCAGGACAAAACAAAAGCAAATCCGTGTAACTGGGTAAGTTGTCATAAGAGATACCATAAGAAATAGATGAGTAAAGATTTGCTCACTCTCGGTTAGATACTTTTGAAATGGGTGGGTTGCGAGATTCGGGTAACGGAAGTAGTTTTCTAATACTGGTCACAATGGGCCATACTTGTCATTAGACATGGTAAATGGGTGGGCCACGAGGTTTGGATAACAGGGAAATAAATAATTTTATATTGGCAGTCACAGTGGGTCATAACTTCTTGTACATGTGTGTGTGTTACGTGTATTAAAAGTTGTGTGTTCAATTATTCATTAAGAAACAAGAATGAATTTTAATATAGGTTACATAGCAGGCGATTTTGTATCAACAGGGACGTGTTTAAGTAGTAAACTGTGAGTTACTTGCATATATCTCTTGCTCTTTTAATGATTAGTTTTAGCAGTTGGTTAGAGAACGATCAAACAATACAAGATTGCATACATTTGGGTTACTAACTGATGAGTTCTGCCTTTTGCTGGATAAGTTTCGTTTCAATGATATATAAATTCAATCAATTTATTGTAACACTTCTCTGGTACCAAAAGGCTTAGACCAGTAGTAATGGTGATCCTATGGGTGACCAAATGCCCCTGCCACCTCAGCTTCTCCAAATGCATGACCAAATGCCCTTAGTAAGGCAACCCCGTGCACAACCAAAAACATACCCCACAAAAGTTGATTAAAAAAATACTCACACACACAAACCATAAGCAGCTCATAAGGTCGCCTGGCCGATTGCCGATCGAATCAAGCAAAAAAAATAAAAGAGGGGGGGGGGGGGGGGGGGGGGGCGGCTCGAGAGGTTAGACTGACCCTTGGTTGGGTCTCCATTACTACTAGCCTTATAGCAGTAACCGTGAGAAGCTCCCTAACCAAGTGGTTGTGGACTTGTGGGTTCAAATCCCACCTCAGACGATGATGTGAGATCTTTGTGATGTATATATTGTAAGATGATTAATTGCTTTTTTTAAAAAAAAAAAAAAAAAAAAAGTTAAAATATTAATAGATAATTAAATAAATAAATTTACGTCCCGCGTAGTTTTTGCTTAATAATGATATCATATGGGATATACGTGCTTCTTCCACATTTTCAATGAAAAACATATTACGTGTTAGTCTCTTGGTTGATGTGGCAAAAATGATAGGTTGGGTAATGAGTAAAAGTGGGTTCTGGTCAAAACAGGTAACTTTTTAGTATGGGCCACACGGATGAGTTGACCCCTAGCGCTTCTTTATCCATATTTTGAACTTTTTATGTATTCGATACGTTTTTAGTACGAGTCGAAAGGGGCCATGTTCAAAAGGTCACAACATGCATAAACTGATAAACTTTGTACTATTAAACCACTCTGAGGTGGTTATCATCAACCACATTGGGTGGTTATGGCTAAAGCACAAATTTTTTTTGCATATCCTAATCTCTTAAACATAGCCAACTCATTATTTAAGACACAACTAACCTGCTTGAATAAAATGGTATAGGAGGTTGTAAGCTGAATATGATTGGGTGACTTTTAACATGAGTGGGCCATTCAAGTATTCAACCAATCGATATGTTACTTCTGAAACTACATTTCTTCTAAAATTCATTTGATGCTTGATAAATGACAACCCAGTTTAAGCCAGTTTTGAGTAAATGGGTGTATGTAACCCATCTGTCTTAAAACTATGCAGAAAATAGCACATTAACTGTAAATTCACGTATGTATTCTGTATTATATTTGACAGGACTACCAAGAGGCCAGTCCCATTAGAGCACTGTCTATTTTATTCAGGAGAACTTTACAAAATCTGTGAAAATGAGAAGTTTATATTCCAGGGACTGAGAGCTGCTAAAGATGCCCATAAGAAAAAAACTATGAGCAAAGTTGGTGGTGGTTCTGGATCGTATCCATCACTACCATCAGCTCATGATGGTGCCCGGTCTCAAAACCCCAACAGTTTTATGAGGGGCAAACCGAACAAACAAACTGGTCCACAGAACTCAGGAAATTTTGTTGGTGCGGGTCGGGGATACCAAGGATATGGTAGCGGTGGAAATAACAACTGGGGCTCGAGAATTTCAGAAAAATCTGTGTGGCTATCGCTCATTAATAAGTTGTCAAAGCTGTCCCTGTTACCTGTACGTAAAACTGCTTTATATTGAAACCTATATAATTATTTTTTCATTTGGAATATAATTTGATTTTATATCAGGCAAAGAAGAACTTGATTATGGGATTATTAAATGTTTATTTCTTGCCTGTTATAATAGGTTGTGATATTTTGTTTCTCAAAGAACCGTTGTGACAAATCAGCTGATAATTTACGTGAAACTGATCTCACAAGTCGCGCGGAGAAAAGTGAAATTCGCATTTTCTGCGACAAAGCATTCTCTCGTCTAAAGGGATCTGACCGGGACCTACCACAGGTAACCGTAACTAACATAAAAGTATATCTATAACTTGTTTGGTTCAATATTGACACCAAGCATAACTGGTACATACAATTTGGGTAGCTCAAAACTAGGTTTGGAGTGACAAATCTGAAGGACTAAACAGGGACCGGTTGGTTCTTGGTTCAAGATTATTTCGACAATTGGTTCTGAGTGCAGTCCAGTCCAGTTTCAAATGGAATCAATCTCTTTTTATTTGATTTTGTGAAACTATTAGGGACACTGTTTTGGTATCAAAGTCATTAAATTTGAAGCAAACCCAGGCATGTATTGGAGTTTGGTACCATAACGATTTGAAACTGTAACAAATTCATTACAAAACTGTTAAGACTGTTTATACCTTTTTTAAGCTTTAGGTTTCAGTCCCCAACATGAAATTTGCTAGGATTAAACCTTGTATTTTCATTTTGCAAATCAATAGATTGTGAGAGTTCAAGGTCTTCTTCACCGAGGGATTGGTGTACATCATGCTGGTTTGCTCCCAATAGTCAAGGAAGTAGTTGAAATGCTTTTCTGTCGTGGTGTTATCAAGGTAAGTTACTTGTACTGGTTGATATGTAATTGACCACTTAGAATTCATTTGTGATGCTTTCTTCTTCTTTTTTTATTTTTATTTATTTATTTATTTTTATTATTATTTATTATTATTATTTTTTGTTGTCTGGTGACATTTTGGCTACAAATGAGTACCATCTGTAGGCTGACGAGCCTTAACGTGTTCCATTACAACTTCTTTTAGTCATTGTCTGGTTTGTTGATTATTATCTTTTAAATATGTTGAATTCCCTTTATGTAGGTTTTATATTCAACTGAGACATTTGCAATGGGAGTTAATGCTCCAGCTAGAACGGTGAGTCATAATAACTATTGTTTTTCTAGTGAACAGTAGAATGAATAGTGGGTTGGAGGTAATTATGTTTTGCATGAAAGGGGCAAGAACTTCCTGAGCCTACTACACTACTGTGTATTGACATTAAAGGTGGCAGACCAATTAACTAATGGAATTGATTTTTTTTTTTTATTATTACTATTACTATTACTATTACTATTACTATTACTATTACTATTACTATTACTATTACTATTACTATTACTATTACTATTACTATTACTATTACTATTACTATTACTATTACTATTACGACTCAAATGGGTCGAAAGTCGTCCAAAGTGTATATGTAATGCATAAAACTTTCCAAGTCATTTTATTCAAGAAGTTAACTTTCTGTTGAAATAATATGCTTTTCATAATTGTAGTTGACACATAAATTGTTTATAAAAATTATAAATGTGCACATAAGTGTTTCAAGCTAACTGCGGAAAATGAGTTGTTTGGCCAGCGACCCATTCTGACCAACCCGGCTATCTTGCCACCTTAAAAGTGGACCCTTTTACTAATTTGAGGACTAGGATCACATTCTGCTTTGCAGACTTTCATACCTGTGTGAGTTGTGGCAGGTTGTTTTTGACACAGTAAGGAAGTTTGATGGAAAGGAATTTAGGCAATTATTACCGGGAGAATACACACAGATGGCAGGGCGTGCTGGTAGGAGAGGACTTGATAAAATTGGTACTGTTCTATTGATGTGCCGCGATGAAATCCCGGATGAGAGTGATTTGAAGCATGTCATAACGGGCAGTGCAACCAGGCTTGAATCTCAGTTTCGGTTGACCTATATTATGATAATGCATCTCCTCCGTGTTGAAGAATTAAAGGTACACTATGTTCAACAACACAAAATTCGTGGTTTTCTTTACATATGGTATAGACTGCTGTTTCAGGCCATTTTACATAGGACTGGGTCAATCTGGGTTTGTGTTTTATCTCAATGTCACTTTGGGCAAATCAGAAAATCTAGCTAAAAAGGAATGGGTCAAACGGGCCGAGAGTTATCGAAACTCTGAAAGTATGTTTTAATAGGATACAACCCTCTAAATCCTTTTATTCAAGATTTAGATTTTTGTGAAATAATGATTCTTTATACAAAGTTAACGCCTTCATTATTTACAAGAAATGTAATGATATGTTCAAAAAAGTGTTAGCTAGGCCACCTGAACAACCTGTTTTGACTTCAATTTCATCTCTATTGAATCTGAATATCCGAATACCGAATATAGTCATGATTCAGTGTGTCAGGTGTCCACTTAGCTATACTATATTATAAAGCATTTATTTGTGGTGTCCATCAAATATTAAGATAACTAGATAAGGAGGGTGAATCTTGACCTATGGATACTTCAGTGGCCAGTAATCAAGATGAATTCACATATCACAACAAACACAAATAGCCATGTTCTCCCCACCCAATTATAAATGGCATCACTCTCGCTCATTTACACCATCACCCCCGGAAGTTGTTGGCCACCGCCAAAATATCAGAAACTTTCCGGCTAATTATAGGTTGCCACCGCTTTGCGCTTCTTGCTAGTATTTCTTTTATCTAGTGATTCAATTAATGTACTATTAGTCATTAGGTGATCATATCACACAGTTGGTTACTTTTTTTTTTCTTTATTACTGTATATGTATACTACAATTAAAAAAAATAAAAATACAAAGCCACTTATGGGATCTGAATTAAGGGCTTACGCCTTACCATGGGATTACTCAGTTATCATAGTTTGTCTAAACCAATGTGTCAGGGTACATGTAATAGGCAAGTAGTTAATTCTTAGATGATATGAATTGTGCATATCATGTAAAAGTTAGTTTCTATTGTGTGTATCTGAAAGTTAGTCCATTTTAATTACAATTGTTAAGTGACCAGGTAAGTGTAAAATTACATAACTATCCATTGCTTTCAATGACAATCGAAAATGTACATAGCAGTTCCAGCTGAAATACTTGGAACAATTCTACCACTTCTACTAAGAGTAGCCTTTTTAGTGCTAGCTGAACGTAAAGTAATGGCTTTTGTGCAATGTCGAAAGGGTCCGGATGTGGGATCATTTGGATTGTTACGACCTCTAGCAGATGGTTTTAAATTGATTATAGAAGAACCTGTTCCACCAAGTAGTGCAAATTTCTCCCTTTTTAGAATGGCTCCAGTGGTTACATTTATGTTAAGTCTGGTCGCTCAGGCCGTTGTACCTTTTGATTATGGTATGGTATTGTTCTGATCCGAACATAGGGCTACTTTATTTGTTTGACATATCTTTGCCAGGTGTTTATGGAATTATTATAGCAGGTTGGTCTAGTAATTAGGGGGCGGCCATTCGGTTGCCTGTGATACTATCTGAATCTGAATTTCAAATCACTGTAATTAAACCGAAACACACCAAGGAACCCCCATAGTTTAGGGCACTTGACCACTAGCAAATACAGTATTCACACTAACACATAGAGAAGTTCTCTCTTTTACTAATTATGAAAAGCAGCTTTGTGATCCTGAAATTCTGATGTGTTATATTTCCAAACAACTTAGGTGGAGGACATGCTGAAAAGAAGTTTTGCTGAATTTCATGCTCAGAAGAAGTTGCCAGAGCAACAGCAACTGCTTATGCGAAAGCTTGCTCAGCCTACAAGATCCATTGAGTAAACTTACTTTCTAGATTCTTCACCCTCATAATCATGACTGTTGCAATTCCTTATGCATGCATATAGCATTCTATGGTGGGCGTTATCTGAGATGCAAACTTTGACCAATTTACTTTTGTGTATGTTGTTCGAGCTATGTTATCTCTAACGGGTAATTCTTGGTACGGGTCAGCTTGGTTGCCAAATATTAAAATCACATATTTCAGGACAAGCAGTGGCCGTATCCACCCATTTAACCACCTCGAGGCTTTATGTTTTGTTTATACTTCAGCCTTTTTTCCTCACCATCTTCCATTGTGGTTATTAGGGCCCGTTTGGTTTGTAGATAGGTTAAAGATTAGAATTTGGATTTGAATGTAAAGTTGTAGATTATGATTTGGATTTGTATTTAATGTAGGAGAGAGAAAATAATATTTAATAGTATTAATTATTTTATATAATGATTTTATAATAAAAAATATTATTATTAAAAATAAATATTGAGATAGATGAGAGTAGAGTTGTAAGTGGGGCCCACTAAAAACATAAATATTTATCAAACCCCACCCCTCCCCCTACTTTTATAAAACCCTCTAATTTGGCATTTAAAATCCTAATCCGGATATCAAAATTTTAACCAAACAAAGGGTTTCTCTTTCTAAATCCAAAAACCACTCAAAACCCACAAACCAAACGAGCCCTTAGTTTTGCCTTAGCAAAATACAAGCTTGGATCAATAGATTTTCCACCTCTTAAAATAATGCAAGCTTGGGTTTTGACATTCTTAAGTTATTTTGGACATGTATTATACTATGAAATTCTGGAAGCAGTCCCTTTACCCTTGGGTACTTTAACCTTGGATAGGGGTGAGACTGTCTGCATAATACCTCCCCCATACCCTGCTCCGGCGGGATTGGGTAATGTTGCTGTTGTACTGTACTATGAAATGATGTTTGTTTTCTGGATTGTTCAGTGTTCACTAGACTAATTGTTTTATGAACCGTTGTAACTTTAAAAAAATTAATTATTTGGGTAATTTCGGCCAAAACATCTATAGCATGATGAATGTTGAATGATTTTATAAAGTGTTGAATGGTCTTAATAAATAGTTTTTGGTAAGTTAAGTGATTTTATAAAAGATTTAAAAGGTGGATTGCTTTTAGTGAATGATTTTGTAGTAGATGAATAGCAGTTATTTTCTTTTTTATGATCAGATTTTCCCCATACTATTTTACCTTTATTATACGTAGTAGATGAGTTACAATTTTTGTCCTATTAGCTTGGCACTTGTATTTTTTACTTTTTCTGAGTAATTATTCTATGTAGGTGCATAATGGGTGAGCCAGCAATTGAGGAATACTTCGAGTGGTACTCGGAGGCTGAGATGTATGGCAACAAGATTACCGAGACACTCGTGCAGTCTCAAGTTTCTCAGTCTTTTCTTCAGCCAGGAAGGATGGTGGTTGTTAAATCACAATCTGTGAGTTCTCACTTCATGTTTGTTATAATCTCTCAATCTTTTTCTCCCTAATTATAGGTGGCCAGTGAATTCAGTTATGTGAATTTGGGTCAATTTGGGCTACATTTTAGTGAATCATGCCTAACTGGTAAAACTATAACTTTAGGTAAAATGAAACATGTAGGTAACGCGTTTGGTTCGGATGGGTTGACCCGCAAACGGTTTGTCATTTCTTTCAGATTTATAAATAATATATATTTTACTAACCAAAAGGCTTGTAGCCTAGCAGAATCCGTGAGATGCTCCCCAATCAAATGGTTGCGGGTTCAAGTCGCGTCAGATAATTGTGAATATATATTTACTAAGAAACCTTTATCATTATTATTATAATAATCTTTATATTTGCAACATACTCCGTAATTAATTAAAGAGGTAACTTCTAAGCATTTAAATACACTTCGGGTCTCTTTCAACCCATTCAACTTTGACCCGTTCCATTTTTAACCAAGTATAGAATCTAACTTGAATAAACCCATTTCTAGGTAAAAATCTATTAAAAATGCCACCTTCAAAGAAGCAAATCCACATGCTTAAAATCGTTATTTTTGCAATAAATTTTGTTCTCGTATCTCGTATGTTACATGTTTATAGAATCTTCTTAAAAAATGGACAAATTTGAAGTTAGTGAATCTGCCGATCACAGTTTGGCCTGTACCCATTTCCACTCGTCACCCAATCCGCTCGTAATATGTTTATTGCTAATTAAATTGACAATCTTTTTGCTTACAGATATTTATGTAATTGACAGGGCCAGGACCATTTACTTGGGGTTATATTAAAAGCACCTTCTTCCACTAATAAACAATACATTGTTATGGTGCTTACACCATCTTTGCCATTAACATTACAAAGTAGTGACGCTGCACAAGAGAAAACAAGTGCTGGTCTGCAAATATTAAAGCCAAAATCAAAGCGTGGTATTGATGATGATTATTATTCTTCTGCCACTGCACGTAAGGGGTCAGGTGTCATCAAAATCAAACTGCCTCACCGCGGTAATGCTTCTGGTGCAAATTATGAGGTCAGAGAGATTGATACAAAAGAGTTTTTGTCTATATGCAATGTCAAGATCAAGGTTGATCAAGTTGGGCTTCTGGAAGATGATAGCAGTGCAGCTTATTCAAAGACGGTACAAAATATCTTAGATAAGAAAGTTAATGGGAATAAGTACCCTCCAGCTCTTGATCCAGTCAAAGGTATAATTTCTCACATTTCCCTTTTCATGATGTTAGTGGTAGCAATTTCGAGCCATGTACTTATGGATGGGTCTATTGGGGCATCAATGCCTGTCCGTTGGTGTACTGTTATACTCCTGAGAGAGTTTTATCTTCTTATCCATGATTGCTGACTGAAATCGAGTGAATTTGGTCCATCTTCGATATGAGTTTCTTTTGAACAATCGAAACAAGCACACTCACTATTGGCTGTTCTAAGATTTTTGATCAGGCTATAAGTACCATAACAATTTTTCCGTGGAATCCAAATTATTCTTTTGTTTTATTTCTCTCACTGTTAAACACATTCCCTCTTGCCATGAGTTTAAGGGGGTGTTTCTTTTCCACTTAATGAGTGGGCCCAAACCCTTATTTCCTCTTACCAAGAAACACCCCCTAAGTTTCGATATCATACATGCAGTTTAAAGTGCTTAGGTGTTTCCTAACTGATAGTTGAGATGCATATATTTTTTAAAGTGACCTAAGTGTGGTTAAAAATTAATCAGATAAAAAACAAAAGAAGTAGGATGCATCCAACAACACGAACCAATAGATTAAAGTGGAGATGTTTAAAGTGCTTAGGTGTTTATTGTGATTGGTCACTTCTTGGTTTGTGGCTTAATAAAATAATCTCTCAGATTTGAAGCTGAAAGATATGGATTTAGTGGAAGCTTACCACAAATGGAACATTCTATTGCAAAAAATGTCACAAAGCAAGTGCCACAATTGTGTTAAGTTAGAGGAGCACATCAAAATCGCTAGAGATATAAAAAAGCATAAAGAGGAAGTTAATGACCTCAAATTCAAAATGTCAGATGAAGCTCTTCAACAGATGCCTGATTTTCAGGGTCGTGTATGTACAATATCGCTCTCTTCTATTTCTTTTTATGCATCATTTCATTTTGAACGTCTTTATGCATCATTATATGTTCAGTGTCAGATGTATAAATATATATGTTGCATCTTGGGCAGATTGATGTGTTAAAGGAGATTGGGTGCATAGATAATGAACTTGTGGTTCAGATCAAAGGTCGTGTTGCTTGTGAGATGAATTCAGGAGAGGAACTGATATGCACTGAATGCTTATTTGAGAATCAGTTGGATGATTTGGAACCTGAAGAAGCTGTGGCATTGATGTCAGCTTTTGTTTTTCAGCAGAGGAATGCTTCTGAACCTTCTCTTACCCCGAGACTTTTGCAAGCCAAAGAAAGGTATCTCTTTTTCCCTCTCCAAGCACATTTATACAGGTGGGTTGGGAAGCGGTCCAAATGGGGGGAAGTTTTAAGATGTGTCAAATTGGTTATGATTGACCATTTGACACGTCAACAATTTTGTGTCCATTTGTTTTTCATAAATTACTAAATGTAGTGTTTGAAGGTAGTCTGTTAGTAGTATGGGTTTATAAGATCTTAGGGTAACTTGTATTAGTTTTCTTAAATTTTGTATAAATTGAGGTGTTCTCGCAAGTAATAATTGAACAAGTGATGCTCCTGGAAAATATTATTAGGATAGTAGTACTACTTTTTCTGGATAAAAAATCATCTGATGTCGTGAACGCCACCTGTAATCAGAATGTATAACCTGTTTCCAAATAAGTTGAAACTGCACCTCTGAACACGTTTAAATTTCAAATGATCTAAGTTTATGATTTGTATTGCATTTTTTCGTTTTGGTTTTGACCATGTAGTTTATGCGATATATGTCTTATCAATTGAACATTTGAATGCGAGGTAGGTTGTATGATACTGCTGTAAAACTTGGGGAGCTTCAAGCAGATTTCAAGATACAGATTGAGCCTCAGGAGTATGCTCGAGAGAATCTAAAGTTTGGCCTTGTTGAGGTCGTTTATGAATGGGCAAAGGTTCTTTCTCGCTATCTCAGTCTCTCTCTCACACACACACATAAAGAAAAACCACGTATTCAGAGAATAAATGTTTTTGGCATTATGCAGGGAACTCCATTTGCAGATATATGTGACCTCACAGATATCCCTGAAGGCCTAATAGTAAGAACAATTGTACGACTAGATGAAACATGCCGTGAGTTCAGAAATGCTGCAGCAATAATGGGCAACTCTGCCTTATACAAGAAAATGGAAGTTGCTTCAAATTTAATAAAAAGGGATATCGTCTTTGCTGCTAGCTTGTACATTACTGGGTTGTAATAGCTAAAGGAATTCTGAGGAACAGTGTATGTTGTAAAATAATCCAAGACCATTTTTTAATTCATTGTTGGTGTATCATTCACTAGTTTAGTAAATTTAACAATTATTAGGTTGAAAATAAGTGTCGACCGATGTGATTGATGATGCCTAATTAGCAACGGGTTGATAAAATTCATCTCCAAGTCGGTCGAAAATTGGCTTGCTTCATAAGTTTTCATGGCCCGATGACCTTTTTTAACCGTTGGCGTATTTGGTGGATTCCAATAATCTGAATCGATACAAAATTCGAAATAGGATGTTGACAATTTAAATGAAATTTAAAACGTAATCTCTTGGACTAGTTGATCAGAATTTATTGTTTGGAGTTGCAATATAATGATAACGAATCTGTATATCTATAAATTTAAATCCATCGAACAAACGTAACAGATAATGATGTATACAAACCTAAAATACTCGTAATCCAATTGGACTATTTGATAGTAATTGAGAAAGAGCATGAGGGCTTTTGCGACAATTACAGCTTAAATCCGGCTAGCTTGTTCAAGATTAGTTTATTAAAATATTATCTTTCTAGTTTCGTGTAATAATCAGTTTTCCTTTACACACCGAAATCTTGTTATATACTTCATCGCATTTTTTGTATGTTTTTACGCTAATATTCAACTACTATTTGGTTTGTCGTTCTCGTTGCAGGTAACTTTTTGGTCAATCGAGACTAGAAGTACAAAAGCAATCAACAATTATGTTAGTTTGAACCTCTGTTCTAGCTGGTGTTATAAGCTAGTAGCTAAAAACAATTTGAAAGACATCAAATGAAATATACACATAAAGTCAGATATAAGGATCAAATGAGAAGAATTCTTAAAATAAGAAGAATGAGAAATAACTATAACTACACATTAAAGATGTATCAATTTGAATTAAATGCATCCCTAATCTTGAGATGCAAAATAATATATTTTATAGCTAAAAATTATATGCATAAACATATATTAGATGTATTTCTATCAAGTTAGACAAATCCTATGTATTTTTCATCATCTGCGGGTCAAATTTGTTGCTAGTACTACTTTGCATCGTTTTCACTTTAAAATCACTTTCGAAACTAATTGTGATACATCTAAATGAATAGAGATGCATCTAATTCAAGTCGATGCATCTCAAATATGCTATCATAGTCATTTCTCATTCTTCTCATTTTAAGATTTTTTCTCACTCAATCTTTACCCCATAAAGTCATCGGCAAATGAATATAGGCCCCGTTTGGTTCGCGGAATATTTTTGATAGAATTAGAATGTGAAGGAATTGGAATGTTAAAGAATGGAATGTTAAGGATTTGACATCTTAAGGAATTGGAATTTGTTAAAACTATCGCGTGTTTGGTTGGAAGAAAATAAAATAGAAAAAAACAAATTATATTAAAATATTTTAAATTAAAATTGGTAAATTGAATAATAATAATAATAATAATAATAATAATAATAATAATAATAATAATAAAGTGATGTTATAATAAAAAAATAATAATAATAATAAAATAATATTAATAATAAAATATTATTATTATTATATTAATAATAAAATATTATTATTATAATTATTATTATTAGTAATAATAATAATAATAATAATAACTGGTTTTTATGATAAATATATTGAATTCCATGGAATTGTAAACATTCCTCCTACTTTGCTATGGAATGTTGAATTCCATAGAAATGGGATTTTGAAGGAATTCATTCCATTCCATTTGTCAACCAAACACGCTAAGGAATGGAATTCAGATTTTGAATTCCTTGAATCTGCGAACCAAACATGTTATGGAATGGAATCAGATTCCAATTCCATCAGAATCCTAAGGAATCCGCGAACCAAACGGGGCCTAAAAGTTTATTTGAACCAACCAGATGTGTAAGAGTTAGTAAAAATCTTATACGAGTAGTTATTATCAAAATTTTAAGTTTTGAATACTACTTGATGCAAACAACATTGAAGTAACGATACCTACCTCCCAAAAGGGAGAACTTTACCTTCTTAAATCCGTGTGGCGGTGCAAGAACTATACATACACAAAACAATAGTATTGAAAAACGCACAAGTTTTATATTTATTGATAGGGAAAAATATTGAAAGACCTAAAACACATGATTAATTTTGTACCTAACTTATGTGTCATTAATTGCCTTACATGTTTAGGCACAAAATTAAGTATAACTTTTAGGTGTGCCAATCATTTCTCTGTTTGTTGACTATCTAAACATTATTTCAGTTTCCCTCATTTAAAATACCTTTTTCTAACAAATTAAAATGAGAATACCCAGTGTTTTAAAACCTGGTTTGACCCGGCCGGTTGAACCGTGACCTGGTCGGGTGACCGGAAGACGGTTTTGAGCAAAAGAACCGGTTGAACCGTAACCCGATGCCTCAGCTGGGTCAATTAAAAAACCGGTTTTTAAAACAGTAAGAATACCTAAACGGTAACAGGTAAGGGCATATAATATGCATATATATACGACGTTCACACAATGAAAATGGTTAAAGGAAGGATACTGAAATTTGTGCATCTCTCTCTCTCTCTCTCTCTCTCTCTCTCTCTCTCTCTCTCTCTCTCTCTCTCTTTTATTTTTTCTTTTTCTTTTATTTATTTTTTTATTTTTTTTTCTTCATATAAAGTTGAGACAAAATTACTTAACGTTGACTTAAAGCTGAATATAAAGCAACACTTATTTTCATAAGTTGTGTTTTAACAGTAAGAGACTTTTATACCAAAAAAAAAGAAAGTAAGAAATTACTTACAAGTATCCAACATGACGCCACCAAAGAGAGGCCGTAAGTCCGTAACCAAGAAAACAAAAAAGAAGATAAAGGAGCAAAAAACACCTAAACAACAAACAAAACTACCAAGCCCAAAACACTAATTAATGGGAGAATCAAATAAGTTACGAGGACATGAAATCCAAGAGTTCCAGTTAGAACTTGACTTAGTAGATTTGTTGCAAATCCACAACAATGAGCTAATTGAGGTTCAATAATCGTTTTGGAGGGAAGAAACAAAAGTCTTCCTACATGAAATCAAGGAATGAGAGGAATTGTGTTTGGTTGACAAACTTGTTGGAATCGAAAACATCACTTTTCCTCAAGGAATGAGAGGAAAAAGTGACGCCATTACGATACTGCCAAATAAACCATAAAGAAGCCGCAATAATCACGAATAAACGATGCTTTTTGTCTCTAGAAACAGGCCATGAATTCAACCAATCAATCCAATGGGCGTTGGAATCGAAAAGAGGAAAAGAATCCTCACACCACCTCCTAATAATCATCCAAATCTCCTTGGAAAAGATGCATTCGAAGAAAATATGGATATTAGACTCCACGTTACCGTTGCAAGTGGGACAAGAGATCTCCGGAATTTCAATACCTCTAGAAGAAAGATTAAGGCGGTGCGGAAGCCTATCTAACTTCAAACACCAAATAAAAATATTAACTTTACGTGGAAGGGATTAATCCCAAATCGTCTTGGTATCCAAAGAAGGCAACATGCGATCATTAATTAAGCGACGCAAGTCCGCAACATTGAGCGTCCCATCATGAGCAAGAGACCAAATACATTTGTTCGCACCGTCTCTTACCTCGAAATGTCTGATATCCTCTAGCAAGTTATTAAGGTGTGAAGAATTACGGGTGCCAATATGTAACACCCCCAAAATACCGCAGCGGAAGACTGTGTCACAGGGGTGCTACTTCATAATACAAAGTACAAGTTATAGAAAACGAACTCTAAATGAGACGTTTTGAAAAGTTACCATTCGATTAATGAATTCAAAGTTACAAACATGAGATTCCAAAGTATGATACATAAATGTATACAAAGTTTTGAATGGTAAATGATAAAAGCGTAAGTCTTCAGAGTATGCAGCTTGACTCTAAGTTTCACGCACTAGCTATCGCCTTACTAACCTGAGATAAACATGCTAAAGTGTCAACACAATGGTTGGTGAGTTCATAGAGTTTGTCTTAAAATAGTTGAAAAGCCTATAAAAGAATATTCGCACAGCAAAGGCATCGTGAATCCACTCAGTTGCAGGTCCCGCCATAAGAGACTTGCAACCTGTGTGTTCACAACCCACTGCTAATATATAGTTTCTCAGGATTATATTCACCCATGGTCACGTCATTTTGGACCCATAGGCGGGGAACCACCATCCCAAATAGTACATGTCACCCAACGTCTCGAATCTTGGACTTGGGTGGGGGGTGTAGGCCCATACTAGTACTATTAATACCTCTCTTTTGACAGCATAGAGTATTGTGTATGTACGTAAATACAAATCTTGTATTTAAATTAAGCAAGTATAGTGTAACAAGTATGTATAACGCAATCAAGTATAATTATCATGTATAACGCATTCAAATATAATGCCAATCAAGTATAACACAATCAAGTATAAATGTTTTGAGTAGTTGTACAAGTAAGCAAGTAGTTGAGCATGTATCCCCCCCCAAGAGTTAAAACAAGTATGAAAAGAGTAGGGGCTATGACTCACCTTAAGTCTATGTAATGAGAAATGAAAGTGGTAGTCGAATCGCGAAAGTCTCTAAGAGCAGCCTATAATAGAACGTTGCGACTTAGGTTTGGAGTAACGTCTAAGAATACGACGAATTGCCCATATATGTCTTGCATAATGTTCATGATGTAGTACTTAGTATATAGTGTAAGTCTTTGAATATAAATGGTTTATGAAGCATGTATAGGTTGTATATCTCTTACTACCGTTCGGGCCGACATAATTCAGAAGTCATGGAGTAAACGTTCGAGGAGCCAGGACACTTTAACTCGTAAATCCACAACTCGTCTCGACGGCTTACTTAATGAACTCCTCACATGAGGCTCCCTACTATTGTAGTATTTGATAACATATATATATATATATATATATATATATATATATATATATATATATATATATATATAAGTTTTAATCTTTAAAAGTTATATGGTCTTTAGCCGTGGCTTTGCCGTGCCTTTGGTCATGTTACCATGGTCTTGAGACTCAACCTTGGATTTAGCCATGGTTGTGGTCTTGGCTTTAGGTCATTAGACCTCTTGGTCTTAGTAAATCATAACTATAATATAGTGACTTTGGTCTAAAATGGGATGTTAAGAATTTGAAGAAATTTATCACTCAGAAAGTGTTTTCAGGGCTCGAGCTTCTTTGTTCCTAAACGAAAACGTCGTTCCGGACAACTTTCGTGTTTTAACTTTTTGATGAATCGGACCAGAAGTGGGACTTTCAAAATCAAAATTTGATCAGAATGCTATTTAGGCAGTTTTGCCGTTTTGGTTTCGCTAACTTCAAACGGTCATAACTTTTGACTCGTGTACTCGTTTTGGGTGATTCAAATTGCTATGTTTTCCTTGTTAAGTCCTCTTTAACAGTAAGTAAGTTTCAAATATCAAAGTTATACTATTTTGGTCGTGGTTTTCCATAAAAATCACTAGTTTGCTTGTTTACTTGTCATAAGTTAACATATGTATACCAATACTCGTTTTATCCATTTTTAAACATCATGAACACAATACAAAGACCATATATAGCATGAAAGAAACATAATAAGCATGAAATGATATTGAGCAAGAAAGTGTATAAGGGTTTGCTTACAACTTTTGGCTTTCTAAAGAAAGGAAGTCAAGTATGGAACTAGAACACTAAACCTAAGCTTGTAAACCCTTCACCATAACTCTTATAACCCTTGCTAGCCTTGATATAACCCTTGTAAAAACCATTTAACTTCAGCCCTAGTAACCTTGTGTAGCTCCTAATTCAACCATGGAATCACCAAACAAACTTAAGAACTAGGTAGAGAATACTAAGACCTTGAACTTTGTAGTGTAACTTGTATATTGAAGATCAAAGGATCATGGTGCTATGATATAAGGGTGTGGCGTTTTTGTGGTGAAGAAAGGAAGCAAATGAGCTCTCTATTTATAGCAAGAATGAGGAGGTTAGGAAGCTTACTAGGAAAGTGTTTAAACTTGGAGACAAAGTTGTAATTAAAAATGATCTAATGGCTAAAGTCATGAGATGATGTCACAAGTGTGAATGCCCCCCCCTAGTGGCGGTTCAAGAACTTGGAGAACAAGGTGTGGACTTTTGATGGTATTATCCTAAGTATGTAGCTAGTTTTGACACCGTAAATCGCTAACCGTAAATGATTAAGCCTCAAAACGTAAAACCGGGTATCGTAAAAATATGAAATTTGAAAGTATTGTTAAACATGTCAATATAGTCCATAATAAAATATAAAATGAGTGGTAGGTTCTATCGGGTGCTAAAACCCTGCTAAACACTGGAAACACGGGTCTAAAACGCGTAATTCGCGTAAAACGCTGAACTGAAAAACGTAAAATTCTGAAACTTTTGGAATTGTCATAAAATGATAGAAAATCATATTTCTATTGTTTATAATATTTTATGGATATATCGGGATGCTGGAAGGACGTTTAAACCTAAAATTAAATCTCGGACACGGCTTTGTGATTTTTGCAGAAATGATCCGACGAGCGTCAAACTCTCGGATTATCGTTAAAATAGTTTAACTTACGAGAATATGAAATAAAAATTTCTGAGATGAATAGTGAAAAGTGAATAGTAATAGTGAATAGTAAAAAGTGAATAGTGAAAAGTGAATAGTGAAATTTTCGGGAATAAAAGTTAACCTGAAATTGCGAATTGTTACACAATATTATCACGAGACCAATTCCACGACCATTGCCTGTTAGAAATTCGATCCACAACTAAACAATCCTTCTCTTGTTCCAATCGAAAGAGCCTAGTGAAACGGGTGTACAAAGGAGAATCGCCAAGCCAAATATCCTTCCAAAATCGAATAAGAGAGCCACAACCTACCAGGAAGCGAATGGAATCCATGGGAAGAATAGAGCTTGAATGAAGATAATTAGAAGTCCCGACAATCTTGGACCAAGTGCCGTTGAATTTGCAACCATTGAGATTAAAACAACCTTCACTACCATGCAAGCTTTAATAATTTTAACCCATAAAGAATCAGGAGAAGAGAAGAAGCGCCATCTCCATTTGTGAAGCAAAGCAAGGTTAAAAGAATTTAGGCTACCAATAGCGAGTCCCCCTTTGTCGAAAGAGGCCAATACGTTAGACCATTTCAACCATGAAAGCTTTTTCAAATCTTTCGTTTTTAAATGCTATAACTTGCATTTCATATCTGATTTTTATTTGCCGTTTAATTGATTGAAATCAAGAAGAAATAGTGACAAAATAGGTTAAGAGTACACTATGACGGTCCATAACTAACTAGTTTATTTATCGATAAATTTAAGGTAAACGAAAAAAACTGAAACCGAACTGGCTTGATGAAGAAAACCAAAAATTTGAAGCCAAACAATTTGCAATTTTCAAAAAACCAGAATTTTCGGTCCGGGTTATGATTAAAAAAAAAAAAAAAAAAAAAAAAAAAAAAAAAAAAAAAAAAAAAAAAAAAACTAGTCTTTATGTTGACCCAAACCGCTGTTATTGCATTAACGAACTAATCTTTAATAAAACTAATCTCAGATACTCTCTTTTTTAATAATAGATGTCTTTCTTTTTTGAATGTCTTAAAATGGTTGTCCACTTCTCATTTTTAATTTTAAAACGGAGGAAATATCACACACGCACGTGCACGCAACTCGAAAAACATCCATGTCGTATCATCGGAAGTCTTTCCAGCACAAATTCGTTGATGCATGTTTTTTCATCTCTAATATTGTTCGCTTTGTTTTCCTGTTTTAAACAAAATGGTAGTTTGCTTTTATGAGCATTCATTCATTTAGCATGTTTATCCCTAAAAGTAAATAGAAGAAAAAAGTCACACTACATTGCAAAAGATCCGTATCATTTATGTCCATCTAGTTCGATAATCCTACCCCTATTTACAAAATTTAAAGTGTACGTTAACAAAAGGTAAATAACAAGTTTCCTCAAGAAGACTAAAATCATTCACATTACACCAAAACTACACAATTTGTTGTTTTGGTCAGATCTTTAAGTGATGGTAAACTTAGAAGCCGTGGTCAAAAAGTGCGAGTAGGTGTATCGTTAGCGTAAACAGCGTAGACTTATGTGTGAATCGTGATCTCATCTTGTGTTGTCTCGGTCAGTGAATCCGAAACCAAAAGAGTTTAAGGTAGCTATACAAGTGCTTAATGCATTTTGTTTCACGCTTTTTCAGAAATTTTAAATTAAGTTGATTAGTATAGGGCGAGTTGGCAAAAGTACATGTCTATTTTATGAGATTAACCTGTTTGGATCGATCATTATTCAAAATACTTTCACTTGTGACCAACGAACACCTAAATGTATCATATTAGCATCGTGTTTCTAAGATTTAAAAACACACTCATAATAATTAAGAAACCGAAACTCCATTAGTACGTCAAGCGGGACAAGTAAAGCAAACTACGAGCCTTGCTTACTTACTACTGATCGTAACTTCATGGATCATGCACATATGAATGCCTATTTTCCCTCTTGATCCCGACACATATGAGCTGCCTGAAATGCTTTTTGCATGCCTTGATTTTTCAAGTATAGTTATTGTACATTTAATAAATCGTACAACTTTTTAAGAAAAATCTCTATTACAACTTGCATGACTAAGACTATTCCTGGATCTTGTAGTAATAATCATGTGAACAATCTTCTTGAGTTGTTGCAGTATTTAGGTAAGATATTTTAGTATATATCACATTCTTACTCTAACTATGAATTTAGCATAAGATAGTCTAACCACAATGCCACCATGGTTATTGTACATTTAATAAATCGTACAACTTTTTAAGAAAAATCTCTATTACAACTTGCATGACTAAGACTATTCCTGGATCTTGTAGTAATAATCATGTGAACAATCTTCTTGAGTTGTTGCAGTATTTAGGTAAGATATTTTAGTATATATCACATTCTTACTCTAACTATGAATTTAGCATAAGATAGTCTAACCACAATGCCACCATGGTCATGGTTTCGTTTTCCTGTATTAATTTATATAACTTGTAGCACAATTTATAGTTATTTACAATAATTCAAAGCCCCACAAAATGTTTCTTTTGCTTGTCAACTCACTCGTGTATGGTTGAGGTTGGCACAACATAAATTTATGCATGATCCCCATTAATAAAAAAGAATCAAAAAACTTCATTTGGTGGCCATTTAAAGATTGCAGGTAACCTAAAGTTAGAAATATTTTGACTTAAATTTATGGCAGTAATTTGCAATTTCCCAACAGTTTCACACCTAACCAAATTAAAATAGTTTCATTATACATTTCCCGAAAAAAAAAACAAACGATTAAATCAACAATAATTACCGAATACCAATACCAGTACATCAACTTTCAACTTTTTACATTTTTTTTACCTCCTCTTATTTTTACTGCCTAGCAACAAGCAAAAGTAAAACAAGATCCTAAAAAAGAACCCCCAAGCCACAGTTACCCACAAGCACGCCCATTTGCTTAGATCAGTGATTCCTTGTTGTTTTAGTATGTCTGCACCGGTTGTCAAGCAAGTCGTGCTCGTGATGTTCACTCCTAAAGTTGTACTCATGCTTTGGAGAAGCTTTATTTTCACGGTGTTATCAATTGCGCCTAAAGGGCTGTTGTCGAAGATTTGAGTCCCTCGAACAAAGCATTTGAGTGGGTCTTGAAATTCATTTTGTAGGACGCCTTCGTACGGGTACTTAACTAATGAGATGTAATGGAACCAAATCCAGTATGCAGGGATTCTATCACGGTTAATGAAGAATCCACTGAATAATAGAAAGTACGCAAGGATTGCGACTACTATAGTGTACCCAAGCATAACATGAGGGACAACACCCGATAAAAATGTGACAAATGAGCTTCCCGCCCAAAACGATGCCAAGATGATGAAATAGTAAAATAAGAAGCCCGAAAAACCACCATCTAGTCCCACGGCCCAAAATGTTATTGCAGCAAATGCAAATGATAGGAAAATAAGAGCCGGGATCGCGACAAGTGAATGTGAGAGCACATAAGATGACCTTCTATATGCGTTGTATGCTGTTTCCCTCATGAAAATATAACGTTCTTGTAGGAAAACAGGTAACGCGTCTGCACAAGTATAGAAAGTTGTAGACATCGCGAATGCAAAGAATCCTATCCTTTCTTGAACTCCTTTTGGTGAATTATCCAAATTCCAAAACATAGTCGCGAGTATAAAACCAGTAACAACAACAGCACCCAACCGAATCCCAAACAGTTCAGGCATCCTACGCGAATTCATAAACGACCGTCTAGATAAAACCGCCATTTCCATCCACATTGGATTAGCAAAAGTAGGTACCAATGAACTCGGATTTATATCATTAGTAGCCCCTGCACCCGAGACTAACTTTCCTCGTGAAATGCTAGCGCCTATCGCTTCTTTAAGAGATAAGCCGTGTGTCGGTGTTTCATACCCGACACTATTTCGTGACGACCTCTTCAAATTTTGCCAAGACTTATTAAACTCAACTAAACTTTTAGTTCCTCCAGGTGAACCTTCTAGCTCGCGTATCAAATCTAGCGCAAACTCAGTCCGATTTTCCTTATCCGGGATCGGATGACCAAAATCAGAAAAGTACAAAGGAAGATTCGCGGGTGACCCGCTGTAAACAGTTTGTCCACGAGACAAAAACAACAACCGGTCCAGTAAACCGAGTATACGGTAACTCGGTTGGTGGACCGACATGATCACAATACTTCCACTTTGCGCGATACGTTGTAAAACCTTTACAACCATATACGCGCTAGTGGAATCAAGCCCCGAAGTAGGCTCATCGAGTAGCAAAATAATGGGGTCGTGAATAATATCGATACCTATCGAAACACGCCTTCTTTCCCCACCTGAAACACCTCGATGTCCCTCATCGCCTATAACCGTCTTAGCCGCGTTCCTAAGGCCTAACTGATCAATCAAGGCTTGAACTCGCAACATTTTTTTCGACTTAGACAAAGTACGAGGTAAACGAAACTCAGCAGCAAACATAAGTGTTTCTTCGACAGTTAACATAGGAAATAAAAGATCATCTTGCATGACATAAGCTGAAATAACTTTTAATAACCTTGATTCGAGTTGTTCACCGTTTAACGTAATCATTCCTTTTAAACTTTTCTTTTCGATTCGGTTTGCTAAAGCATCGATCAACGTCGACTTCCCAGAGCCACTCGCGCCCAGGACCGCGAGTATCTCCCCGTCCCTCGCTTGTCCCGAAATATCATTCAACAACACTTTTTGCCTAGAAAATAATCTCTCGCCACCTACGGCCTCAACGGAAGTCGCGGAAGCATTTTTCTTACTCCCGAACAAAGACATCTTGTTACTAACATTAACACTATATGTTAAGTTACTAAAAGACAAAACAAAAGGCAAGGAGCGAGGCTCGTTGCTAGTTTCACTCATCTCCAGCACACGATGTGCTAGAGTAGTAGTATCTTCTGATACATCTTTTCTAGTATCTCCCACGTATTTTAACAGCTCGCCTAGAGTTGGCGACGCTGACGTCGTTGTCTCTCGGCGGCGGTAAAATGCGGAGCTATCAGAAGAATTGTCCTCCATAATCTTCTTGAACATAGGTGAAGTGCCAAGAATGAAGGAAAGAAGTTGGTTAGTTGTGAAGAAGGTGAGAAGTTATGGGAGGTGTGAGGAAGTTGAAAGAATGAGGTTAATATATTTATAGGTGTTTGCGTCTTGTGTGTTACTATATAAGAATTTGTGTTCAGATTTCTTTCTTGTAGAAATGCATGGCGGATGACGAGTGAGACAACTTTTTGGTGTTTCTCATTTTGTTAAATATGATTTTCATTTACCAACATACTTTGTTGTACCATTTTTGTAGTCACGTTATTATTAAGTTTTTTCAATCATGGTTATATCATCATTTCAATTGAAATAAATAAGTAAAGAAACAATTTTATGAATGCTGAAATCATGTGACTAGTAATGTGTTTCCCTAATTAAATTGAGGTTGATCATATAGAATATAGATATAAACGATTAAAACACACAAATAATGTGATTGTAAATTGTAATAATGTTGTTTTGGCATATACGGATCATATGATATATAATTGAAAAGGCATTAAAATAATAACGTGACTATAAATTGTAATGATGTATTGTGATAAACACGGATCGATCATATGACAACCCTTGAACAAAAAAACATAAAAACAATGTGATTGTAAATTGTAATGATGTATTTTGGCAAAAGCCGATTGAAATATAATCGAAAAGCCATAGAAACAATGTGATTTTAAGTTGTGATAATTAATGTACTTCGAATAATAATAAAGATCACATGAAATACAATTGAAAACCATACAACAATATGATTGTGATTTAAAAAAAATGTATGTTGGTAAAAACTAATTATTGCATTTAATTATTTCATACTCATATCAACCAACCCAATCATGTCAGCTTGTTAACTTGACATATTAGGTGTCGTTTATTTTTTAGAGTTTTACCTCTTTATCTGCAAATCATGTCTGCAGAAGAAGAGGTACATATAAGCTCTTCATCTGCAAAAAAGAAAAAAACCGTTTGTTTTTTTTAAGCTATTCAAGTACTTCTTTCTTTTTTATTTTTCTTTTTTTTTCCAAGAATATTTTTTGTGCTATTGAAGTACCCTTTATTTCTTTTCCTTTTTCTTTTTCACAAGTTTTTTTACGTTTACGTCCGCTTCTTATTGTTTTAGTACGTTTTCGACCGTTTTTTACGTTTCGTATGTTTTTTTACGTTTTTGTCCGTCTTTTTAAGTTTTCATCCGTTATTTTATGTTTTCGTCTGTTTTTTTACGTTTTCACCATTTTTTTTTACGTTTTCGTTTGTTGTTTTAGGTTTTCGTCCACTTTTTTATGTTTTTGACATTTTTTTTTTACTTTTTTGTCTGTTTTCTAAGGTTTTTTTGTCCCTTATTTACATTTTCGTATGTTTTTCGACCGGTTTTTTACATTTTAGTTTTCTTCTTTATGCTTTCGTCTGTTTTGTTATGTATTAGTCCGTTTTTTACTATTTTATCAAGTCTCGGTCATTTATAATAATATTAGGTTGCTTAGTTATTATTTACTTACACTTATGTAATGTTACAAGTTTACTAGACTTAAGACATATGGTCCATGGGCTTTAAGCCTACACGTTTTCATGAAAGGGAGGAGAGGGAGTGTTGCCCTAGCTCCTTCCCTATAAATAGATAGCTTATGTCATTTGTAAACTTGATTGTTATTTGAATATCTTAAAGAAACTATTGCAATTCTAATTCTCTCATTCTCATAATCATCCCATCCTAATATCTATCTCATTCTTGTTTGTGTGAAATCAATATGGGTACCTAACAAGTGGTATCATTCGCCATATGAAGGTGTAGCTTGTGTTTTTCTTAGAAATCGAACTTCTATCTCTATTTTATTTCGTTTTTTTGATAAAACTTTCTTACTTTCTTGCTTGTTTCTTGGTTTATATCACATCTTTGCTTACAAACTTGTGATACAAATCAAAACAAACAAAAAAGTTCCAAAATTTCATCAAATAAACACGACTTGAATTTTTGTACTTATTTTCGAAAATATTTTCATTTTTGAAAAAGTGTATCAAGTTTTCAACTTTCTTGAAGATCTTACCTCTTTATACATAAAAGTACAAGAATCTTTCAATAAAATTTAGTTTTTGGTAAGCTTTCTTTGAAAAACATAAATCTGTCAACTTTTCGAGATCACTACATTGTCACAGTTTCGAAATCGCTTAAAATTGCTTCCAATCGACTTACGAATTGTGCACTCAGTAGTTTCTCTCTTGTATAAGAAAGAAAAGTACTTTGACTTTTGGATTAATTTCGAAATTGTATAATTTCGAAATTTTGTACATGGGATTGTGTTTTCGAAAATACTACATTTTTTCGAAATCACTTACTTTCGCAAACTTTAACCAGTTTCGAAAATATTCTACACTCACCAAGTTTTGCAATCTCCATATTCAACAGTTTTCGAGATTATAATCATCCAAAGTTTCGACATCTCTCAAGTCCATTTTTTTTTTTCGCAATCACTTAAGCATCAGATTTTGCAATCTTTGTTGTGCAAGTGTTTTTTTCGAAATTTAACCTATAACCTATACCTTCTACAAGATCCATCTTTTCACACAAAGTGTTTCAATATGTCTCAACCACATACTACAACTTTAACCATCCTCAGCAACATCAGAATCAACAGTATCATCAGCAACAACAACAGTATCAACAATCACCACAATATTATCAACAACCGGTTTACTCACAACAACATTTTCTCATGCAACAACATCAGATGGTTCCAATGCAACAATCCTATCCAATGTCACAACAACAAGGCCAACTCCCATCAAAACCAACTCACTGGTTTGACAGGATGTGTGAAGTCATTTCAACTCAACAATCCAGACATGAAGCAGGATCTATTGACACCCCACTAATGCTAACACCGGGTAATTATGTTTAGTGGGCAAGTCGATTCTTAAGGTTTATAGAACTCAAGAAACCCAATGGTAAGTACATGAAACAAGTTATCCTTGAAGGACCGTTTCAGTGACCTGTTAACTACGTTGGAGGTGACCCATCTACTGATCCCCCAGTAGCTCCAACTGCTGTGCAAGTTCCTGAGTCTGCACTTACTGTTGAACAACACCATCATCGTGAAGCAGATGAGTATGCTATGTCTTACATACTTCAGGGAATACCAAATATCATATTCAGAAGTGTTGATGCTCAGACAACTGCAAAAGCTATATGGGAACACGTCCATCTACTTATGTAAGGCACACAACTGATAAAGAAAGACATGGAATCTAAACTTTACTTGTAATACACTAATTTCATGATCGAACCAGGGGAATCACTTGAATCTTACTATCATCGTTTCACCAACGTTGTCAACGACTTAGAGAGACATGAAGTACACCTTCCAAGGATCGCTGTCAATACAAAGTTTGTTAGTAGTCTGGGTTCCGAGTGGCAAAAGTATGTGACATTTGTGAGACAAGCTAAGAATCTTCATCAAGATCCTTATGGTTTGTTGTACGACTATCTCAAGCAATATGAGTCTGAAGTTGAAAAAGATAGAGCCGCACGAGGAGGATATACACCACCACCTACTTCTAATCCCCTAGTACTCGTTGCTCAATCTCATGCTGCACATCCTCCGATGTCTAATCATGCTTCTGTTCAAGAATAAAATTATTTCAGTTACCAGCAACCTGCTACCTCACACAAAATGGTCCCATTGAATCATCCCCGCAATACGCTTCTCCTCAACCTGCTCCATATGACAACCATGATAGCATGTATTATTCTAATCAGATTGACGATGATGATGAAGACGTCAACACGTTGAATCAAGGACTTGCTCTTATTGCTCGTGCTTTTAGAAAATTCTCTAACAAAACCAACAACCGTCTTTGTTCTTCATCAAATACAAGGAATCAAGCTGTCAATCAAGATGGTCGAGTTGAGATTCAGAACCGCAATCCTGGACGTTCAGGATCAGGAGGGTATTCTGGAAATTCTGGGTATGGACAAAGACTCAACAACAATGGGGGATTCAGAAACAATTTAGGTGCTCCTCAGCGAAGAAATGACAATGTGGCAAATGGCAATACATAATCTGGGAATGCGATATGGTGCTACAACTGCAACGAAAAAGGTCATATTGCAACATCATGTCCAAAACCGAGAACCCGCGGCAGTCAGTTTCACAAGCAGGCATTACTAATGGCTCTCAAAGATGAAAAGGAAGGAACCTTCAATGAACAAGAGAACAGTTTCTTCGCTAATGCTTACAACGATGATGATATGGAAGATCTTGAAGCCAATGCAGTTGTGATGCTTATGGCCAACATGCAGGAACATCAGTTGAATGATTCAGGCCCAATGTTCACCACTGATGGTTTGTCTCAGGTACATGACCTAACCACATGCTCCATAGAATTTAATGCATCACCCTCTGCTTCTGAATCAGATAAGGCGCAAGTTGTTCCATCTGAATCTTTTTTATCTTCTCAAGAGGATGAACAATTAGACACAATTGTTATATTTGATGATGACACTGTCGTTTCATTTGATGATCCTATTGAGCAAGACAAAAATAACAATATTGAACAACATGAACCTTCCTCTGATCCAGATCCTGACTGTACTGTCATGGCCAAACAACTTAATGAACAACTTCCTCCTACTCACATAATGGACGAGCAAACTAAAGTTTTGAAAGAAACTAATGCTGTTTTGAAAAAGGACATTGAATGTTATAAAATACAACTTTCACATTTTCAAAATGCAGTTCAACGTAAAAAGTGCTTTGAAAAGTCATTTCAGGAATCATATGTCAAAGAACAAAATCTTCAAAAGCAAATATATGACATAATTGAGTCAAACGGTAAATTGGTTTTCAAACTGAAAAATGATAAACATGATCTTCAAAAACAAGTTGTACAACTTCAAAAGGAACTTTCAAAAACACAAACAGAGGTAACAACTTGCAAACAGGAATTTTATGAACATAAAGTGCAAAAACGAGAAAAAGAAAATTCTTTAATTGAAGAAAATATCACTCTCGAACGTCAAATTAAAGCTTTTCAAAATATCGTTTATAAACATGGAGAATCTGTAACGACAATTCAAAAATTTACTTTAAAACCAAGACACGATAAAGGTTTTGCCATTAGCGATTACAGATCCACTTTTCTTCGCACTGCATTCAAAACAATTCCTAAGCTTTGCAGTATGGATCAATTGATGGATAATAATGTTGTGCGTGTTATTGTACATAATACTGAGGAAGAATACGAACCGGAAGAAAAGAGTCGATCAAAAATGAGTCAAGTTGAATATTGCAAACCATATGATTACTCAAAAGCTCCTCACATTTCAAAATCTTTTGTTCCATCAAGAGAAATACCTGAGAAATCATGGTATGTAACTGAGTCTTTATGTTTCATCTTCCAATGGGGCTCTTGTCAAACCCGTGGCACAAGTAAATGGTCCATTACCATCTTCTGGTACTGTGACACCCTTACCAACACGTTGTAAAGTTTTAGACTATTTTAAAACGTTCATGAAAGGCATCGAAAACTTGGAAAACGTAATTGCACATCATTCAGAAATTAAAATTGCTACTTTTCAATCAGCTTACGAGCGCGAAAAGCGAGACATTTTTCAAAAACAATTTCTGCCTTTGGTTCAAAATTTTCGTCATTGTGCTACTCGTTAGGAACAGGAACTTCAAAAAGAAGTTAAAGATATGCAAAACATTTTCGCTCTAAATGAAAATGCAATTTTGGTTCAACAACGCAAAAATCGATTTTTGAAAACGGATTCTGATCGACTCTTGGAACAACTTCTCACAGCTGATATTCATACTCTCATCATGAATGATCTCTATTATTCCAGCAATGCTACGGTATTTGAAAATTACTGTGCTGATATTGATTTGCTGAAATCAGAAGCTGAAACATTGAAACATAAATATGAAACGTTGCGTCAAAACAGTGATGATGTGAAAAATAAACTTTCAAACGAAATTTGTCAACTCAAACAAAGGCTTGAATGATGTCAAGCTCAAAGTCTTGAAACCGAATTGCAACTACAAAATAAAAATGCTTTTCTAAAAAACAAATGTCTTCAATATGAAAAAGAAATTGCGGAGTTAAAAATTAAAAACGTTGAATGGCAACAAAACCGCGATGACATTCGTTATTGCAATGGTTTACTTGAGTCTGATATTCAGGACCAAAATCACATCATCATTGATTTGAAAGAGAAAATTAAGCTACTTCAAAAAGGTAAGTTTGTTGACACCACAGTGATAGCACCAGGAATGTTTCAAATAGACAGAACAGATAAGGGTAATCATGCTAAGAGTTCTAATGTTAGTTCTTCCACTTCTACAGGACTAGTTTCCCCTAAGAGCATTAGCAGCCCAAAGCCAAAAACCGTTAAGAAGACTAAAAAGACTAGGCTCTGGCAACGTAGAAGAGGAACACTAGAAGTGCAAGAAGTAGAAGCTCACCTTAGGAACTTGAATAAAACTCATGTTGCATCTGATTTAGATTCTAATCTGGCAAATTGTAATCAAAATCTTAATGTAACGAATGCTGAACCTTCAAATGTTTTGAATATTAATGCATCTTATGTGTTTTGTCGTCAAAGTGTGTTATCTGGTGATCATACTAAATGTGTAGCTAATAATCTCTTACATCGTAAAAAGAAACGTAGATCCGGCTTTCCTTCTAGGCCCACTACTGCCTCTAAGTCTACATTAGGAAAAATGCCAACTACCGTTTCAAATGATGTTGTAGGCAAACCAAGATCAGAAATCAACAAATCTATGAACTCGCCAAAAGCTAGTGCATTTACCAAAAACAAAGCAAAAACTAGTTGGAATTGGCAACGTTGGTTACAATACAAACCAAATTTTAAATGGATTCCTAAACTGTTAAATACTTGTGTTTCTAACCAACAGGAACCCACTATTTTTTCAGGCTCCACCCTTACTTCTGTTCCATCTCTGTTGTCTATTTGTGATGCAGGTGGTTCAGATCGTTCTCTGGATTGTTGATAGCGGTTGCACCTGACATATGACAGGCAATCTCAAACTGTTAACTAACTTTGTCTCAAAGTTTATTGGAACTGTCAGATTCGGGAATGATCAATACGCTTTAATCATGGGTTACGATGACTATGTGAATGGGAATATTGAAATTAGCAGAGTCTATTATGTTGAAGGCTTGGGTCACAATCTATTTTCAGTCGGTCAGTTCTGTGATGGGGATTTAGAAGTAGCATTTCGAGAGAAAACTTGTTTTGTTCGTGATCTACAAGGAAATGATTTGATGTCCGGCAAACGTGACACTAATCTTTACACAATTTCAATGTCTGATATGATGGCTTCATCTCCTATCTGTCTTCTATCCAAAGCTGAAACGACTAAATCCTGGTTATGGCACAGACGCCTTTCTCACTTGAATTTCAAAACAATGACTGATCTCGCTCGTCTCAAACTAGTTGAAGGTTTTCCAAGATTCCGCTATGCCAAAGATCACCTATGTCCAGCCTGTGAACAAGGAAAAAGTACCCGTGCTCATTTTCCCTCAAAACCTGAACACATTACTAATCATGTTTTACAACTGCTTCATATGGATTTGTGTGGTCCGATGCGTGTTCAAACGATCAACGGTAAACGCTACATTTTAGTAATTGTTGATGATTACTCTCGCTGGACTTGGGTTTATTTTCTTCGAAGTAAAGATCAAGCTCCTCAAATGATCATCACCTTTCACACCAAAATACAAGTTCAACTACGCAAGACAATCAGAATTGTTAGAACAGACAATGGCACAGAATTTAAGAATCAGACTCTAAGGTCGTATTTTGAGAAAGTGGGAATTGAACATCAAACATCCATTCCACGAACACCCGAATAGAATGTAGTAGTCGAAAGACGCAACAGAACGTTAGTGGAAGCTGCTCGAACGATGTTAATCAATTCTCAATTACTAGATTACTTATGGGCAGAAGCTGTCTCAACCGCATGTTACACTCAAAACCGTTGTTTGATCACAAAACGCCATCACAAAATCCCATCACAAAACCCCATATCAGATTGTTCACAAAAGGAAATCGAACATCAGTTACCTTCATGTATTTGGAGCTCTATGTTACCTAGTCAATGATCGTGATGATCTAGGTAAACTTAAAGCAAAGGCTGACATTGGAATATTTGTTGGATACTGTGAAAATTCAAAAGGCTTTCAGATATGGAATCGTCGTACTAGGGAAATTCAAGAAACTATTCATTCTAATTTTGATGAACTCACTCACATGGCTTCTAAGCACAACAGCTTAGGACCCGCATCCAACCGTCTAAACTTTCCGGTATCTTCGGCTGAAACGTTGTCACTTTCCCGTAAAGAAGTGGAAACCTTGTTTGCTCTATTGTTTGATGATACGCCTGTTAACCGTCCATCTGAGGCCACACCAAATTCCACTGCACATCTTGATCAACATCAAGTACCTTATACACCTCAACAAACAACAACAAGTGTTGGAAGAGACGGTCCTCCAATCATATCACCCACAACAACAGAACAAACCGGGTCCAACTCACGATAATCAGCTGGAGACTCCATACCTTTATCAGTTCCACAAACCGCAGAGCATGATCAAGAACAATTCATTAACCCATTTGCACAGGCTCAACCTGTCCCCGACATTGCTGAGTTATCTACACGCAATCTGGGTCCTGCTCACTTGCGAGATAATTATCAACTTCATCCCTCGACACACAACTGGACTAGATATCACCCCTTAGTTCAAATTATTGGCCATCCAGATGCACCAATTATGACAAGACAACGCCTTCACACAGACGGTGAAACTTGCATTTATGCACTCACAGTTTGTGAAACCGTGCCCAAAAATGTCAAAGAAGCTATGACTTATGAAAACTGGATTGAGTCTATGCAAGAAGAATTCGAATCCTTTCAAAGATTAGAAGTCTGGGAAATGGTTGAAAAACCAGAAGGAATCATTGTCATTAGATTAAAATGGATCTGGAAAAACAAACTGGATGCAGAAGGCACTGTCATACGCAACAAATCACGCTTGGTAGCTAAAGGATACTCTCAAGAAGAAGGAATCGATTTTGAAGAATCCTTTGCTCCAGTAGCTAGACTTGAAGCTGTACGGATATTCTTAGCATTTGCTGCTCATCGGAATATGATTGTTTATCAAATGGACGTGAAAACGGCTTTTCTGAATGGTCAACTCCGTGAAGTGGTTTATGTCAGTCAACCTGAAGGATTTGTCGATCCAGAACGTCCCAATCATGTGTACAAGCTTAAGAAGTCTCTCTATGGTCTCAAGCAAGCCCCCAGGCGGTGGTATGATAAGCTTTCTAAATTCCTATTGGCTAATGATTTTACTCTAGGCTCGGTGGATCCAACACTATTTACAAAAACATACGGGATGGACTTATTAATCGTTCAAATTTATGTCGATGACATTATTTTTGCTTCAACCAACAAAAATTACTCAATGGATTTTGCAAAATTAATGACAGATAATTTCAAAATGTCCATGATGGGTGAACTTAAGTTCTTTCTAGGACTACAAGTTCATCAATCACCCCGTGGAATTTTTCTAAATCAGTCCAAATATGCTCTTGAGATTTTAAAGAAACATGGAATGCAAAGCTGTGATACAATGAATACACCCATGGCCAATTCCACAAAACTAGATGCTGATATACATGGGACTCATGTTGACCCTACCAAATACCGAAGTATTATTGGGTCCCTCATGTATCTCACATCTAGCAGACCTGATATTGTATTTGCTGTCTATATGTGTTCGCGATATCAGTCTAAAACAACTGAGAAACACCTCAATGAGGCAAAAAGAATCCTTCGATACATAAAGGGAACCATCCATTTGGGGAGCTGGTATCCGAAGGATTCTGGTATTGAATTAATAGCTTTTTCAGACGCTGACCATGCAGGATGCTTAGACACGCGAAAAAGTACATCAGGTGGCTTACAGTTTCTTGGAGATAAACTTGTGTCTTGGCAATCAAAGAAGCAGGACTGCACTTCACTGTCATCAACAGAATCTGAATACGTAGCTATGTCTGCTTGTTGTGCTCAAGTCATTTAGATGAGATCACAACTTAAAGACTATGGCTACCTATTCAATAAGATTCCGATCTACTGCGATTCTAAAAGCACCATTGCAATCTCTTGCAACACGATCCATCACTGCAAATCCAAATACATTGATCTCCGATATCATTTCATCAAGGAGCATGTCGAGAAGGGTACAGTTGAATTATATTTTGTGGGCACTGAGTACCAATTGGCGGACTTACTTACAAAAGCCTTAGCTCCATCAAGGTTTGCTAGTTTAGTTCACCAAATTGGTATGCGATGTTTGACACCAGATGATCTGGAAAAGTTTCTAAAACAAAAGTAAAATATCAAACATCAAATACAAAACTATCTTTGTAAAATAATTTTGTTTTCTCATATTTTCCAAAACCTCAAAAACACAAAAAGATTTTCTCTATTATCTTATTAAAAAAAAAAAAAAAAAAAAAAACCAACAACGCAAGTATATCGCTTCCTTTCAACACCTTGTTATTTTACAAGTGTTGAGGGGGAGACACGCTCACAGTTTTTTCTCATTTTTTCCAAAACGGTGTACTTGCATATTTCCTTTAGATGCGTTGTTTCAGGAAGTTATGGATATCTCAAATCATTTTTTATTTTCTCAAAACGATGTCATAAGGAGTATATTTTCATAAAATTGCCATTGTTTAACTACTTGTATCTAACTCTTGGACTTTTATTACAAAACTAGTAGTTAGGGGACTAAAAGTGTCAAAAGGGCAAAGTTTCAAAATAACACTACATTTACAAAAATCACATACCCGTTTTTTCTAAAACATCAAAATATCAATACTTATACTCTTTGCAAATCCACGGCTCTAATTCAAACAAGAAATCCAAGCTACCAATCTTCAAACCGTAAGGCTCTACGTGATCTTTAGACAATTTCTAACAATGGTTTTCGTTTAATCACAAAACTAACGGTTAGATTTCATGTAATCTCGATTTGAAAACCTAGGATTAGAGAATTTCGAAATTTTACATAACGTGTTTGGGGGGTTGATTTTTGAAAGGGGTTTTGTTACATTACATGTTTCTAACTTACCTATATCATTTAATCACACTTTCTATCATGTTTGAGCAAAATTCGAAATCTAGGGTTTATGCCGATTTGGTTTTTGTGGTTTTGATGTTTGTTTCATTAAAATTGTTGGTGGGATTTGTTGTTATGTGTGTAAAGATCATTGCTATGCCCTTTAATTTGACCCATATCCATGTGTGCTTGATTCTCGATGAGTGGGGTTTTTCGTTCAAATGGGGTTATTCTCGTATGATGTTTATCTAGCATGTTGCTTGTGCTTAACTTGTTCCTATGAATGATAAAAGTTTAACTAGTCATAGCAATCATAAGTGGATTCATACTCTTGTGTTTCTTTCGAAATCGTGTTCTTGCCATTTTTTCGAAATTATAGCATACATGTTAATTCCATGTTTCTCATCGTTGTTTATAATTATTTACGACAGGTTTTAATCTTTGGAAAAGCATATTGCTATAAAAAATGTACGTTGACAGGATTTGAAGAATTCTTGTATAAGAGTTTTTCGAAAACGCATTTTTGCAAACACCAGCTCTAGTGAAAATTTTCGAAAACACACCTATCAAGGGTTTTGGAAAAGATCTCAAGACTTTGTATTTTTCCCGAAAAATATACCTTGATATCTTTTCGAAAATTGTTGTACATGTGTTTGCGAAATAGTTTCATCTTTGGTCATATTTTCGAGATCACAATTAAAGACAATGTTTTTCGCAATCACTCACAACGAGTATTTTCAAAAATACTTCAATAGATCTGTTCTCGATAAACTTTTATCGAAAATACATCTGGAAATATTTTCGAAAATGCTCACTATGTTTGTTTGCGAAAATATTCCTTTTTGTCTGATTTTCGAAAAACTTGGTACTTGTAACTTTTTCGAGAACATGTTATGTCTTAGTGTGTTCTCGATAAAATTTGTCTTTTTGTATTATTTCGAGAACATTGTACCTTTGTAATTTCGAAAACATGTATATTGTGATGATGATTTATATTAGATGTATTGTGTAATGTGATTATGTATCTTGGATAATCTCAGTGTCTATATGGATATATTGATGCTTCATGATTCCAAATTTGCCTAAGTATACTACATTCATCACAATACATATAATAAATGAAACCATCTGTGCTTAAATGACTCTAAATGCTTATCTATAATCAAACTTTGCAATCGTGCTAACACGTAACAAATCTGGATGTTTGGTTGATGATATTGTTTTTCAGATTAACATGGCTGAACACAACGAGAATGTCCCTGAACAAACTCTTCTACTACTCACTATGGATGACATCACTCCCGCTGACAACAACGTTAAAATTGGCAATAACAATCCTCGAGTTGACTTTGACAAATTGAGAATTCCTGAGAACTCGTGCAGGATTGTCAAAGATATTCTCCTTGCACATCCATGCAAGCATCTGCTCAACAAATCTACTTCAGTTCCTGTGTTCTACCTTCATCAGTTCTGGCTTAAGGCAAAGGTTAATTTAGATGATGAGTCTTTCACTATTACGCTGGATCGACAAGTCTACACTGTAGATCACGATGTCCTTCGTACAGTCTTCCTTCTGCCTCAACCTGACAATGAATTTGCTCCAATACTGCCTGAACTGGATCTCCTGGATTTCTTCATTGACCTAGGATATGATGTTCAAGACGACTTACCTCTGATTAAGCATTCCAGATTCAATGCGAAGAACATACCTCAGCCTTGGAGAACATTCTGTCTGTTAGTTATAAGATCTATATCAGGAAGAAAAAGTGGTCACGAACATCCCAGACTTCAGCATTTATAAGCATTTTGGGGAATGGTGACCATGTCACCTATTGACTTTGCAGTTCCAATAATAAACGATATAGTCTACAGCATCCAAACCGGACGTGAAAAGACTATGATCCCGTTTACAAGATTCACAAAGCTTCTCATTGAATATTTCTGCAAAGACACACCGGAATTCATCAAAAGAATGGGAGACCCTAATGAGCCTAAGCACCTCTTCGAGGATGGCTTTGTTGGAATATATGAATAATACAAAACTATAAACATATAAACATCAAAGAGTACGCAGCGGAATAGATCAAATACAAATAATAAATTAACTGAAATATAAATGGATACATACCTCTTGATTGCTAGCAAGAACAAGAACTTATAAACCCTAGGAGAGGGCTTATATGGATCGACTAGGGCTAGTCACAAGGCAAGATCACCGTTAGCAAAAGTATGCTAACACTTCGTTCTCACACACACGTACTATAAGCGTTTCAATGGAAATGCTAGATTCGTAGTACACGAAAAGATTAAACTATTGGTCCTATCAATCAAAGATCGATTAGACACAAAGAAAGAGATTAGAGAAGATTAGGTTGCAATGGAACCAAGGGATGATTAGAATGAATGAGAGGGGTCTCATTATATACTAATCAAGAGGCTTGGAGCAAAAGCTATCCCAAACCCTATGGGGTTATGGGTGTGGCCGGCCATGGGTTACAAAAGCCCAACCCGAACCGAACTTTCACTCTTTTCCAACTCTAGTCCTTCATGTCTCGTCTAACGGTTGTTAGTTACCGTTAAGTTTATATTTCGTGTATTTAATAATTATTCGTCACTAAAACAATAATTATTAATTCATTGAAACTCATACGTAAAGTGTGCAATCCCGAAGTCTCGAGTTTGAATCCGGTCATGATATATTAATTTATTATCCGTCAAACTAACAGCTCCCACTCGGATATAGATTAATGTAACAATGACAATGGTTAGTCTAGCATAACACGCCAATGCCCCCAGAACGATCTCGAGTATGGTTTCCTGGAAAAAACCACCTTTGATGATTCATCATCATACTTATCCTTTTGATTCTAATACTATGTTAATTTGGATATGGATTGAAGTCATTCCATAATTAACTAGTGTTTCTCGTTATTTATGATTAAGCAAGATTACCAACTCTTCTGAACGTATTCCAGATAGACCTTGGGCATGGCCATGCAAACATCTTGTTAATCCTACGAGCGGCCAAACAGTATTACACTTCAAAACAAATTTGAAGGAACCAAATCCTGTATTGACTACAAGCATAACCTATGAACTTCGCATCACCTCTGAAAATAATCCTTATAACTACCAGTTACGGATAGCGTTAGATTATGTCACAGAAAATGAGCTACATCCACAGTAGTTACCTAGTATCTCAAGTCTGAGGATAAATATTCATGATTTACTATAATGACAACATCCATAAGTACAATCATGTAGTTGGGATTTTGTCCTATATTCAATTTATCCAGTATTGAATATCATGTGAATTTGGCATGTCTACGCACCAATATAATTTATATATATTATACCAAATCTCACATTTGTCTTAGTTCAATGATACTCCCATATCATTAATTGACAACAGACAATTTTAGAATAACTTAAGTTATTCATGGATTAAACATGCAAATATAGGATACAATATTTATGAATAGAAATAAACATAACACAATACTTCATTTCATTCGAATAATTATTGTTTACAATCCTTTATCCAAATACTAACCACAGATCTACATGAAACTACTAGCTAAACGAAGTCCAATGCCATCAGCAAGTCGAGTAAGCTTTTCCTTAGATAAAGCCTTCGTAAATGGATCAACTAGATTGTTATCTGTGTGAATTTTGAGTAGATTGATTTCACCTATGTCGACTTGTTCTCGAACATAGTGATATCTTCTTGGAAAATGTCTGGCGCCCTTCATAACTCCAGGTTCATTGGCGAATGTAACTGCGGCAGAGTTGTCACCATACATATTAATAGGTAATTCAATTGACGGCATAATACCAAGCCCCGAAATGAATTTCCTGATCCAAACAGCTTCCATCGCAGCTTCCGATGCAGCAATATACTCAGCTTCTGTAACAGACATCGCAATTGTTGTCTGCTTCTTGCTCTTCCAGTCAACTGCTCCTCCATTAATAACAAAGACATAACCCGTCTGAGACTTTGTATCATCTTTATCAGTTTCAAAGGACGCATCACAGTAACCTGTAACATCAAGTTCTGCTTCTGGATTTCCCCCATACACTAGAAACATATCTTTAGTATTCCTTAAATACTTAAGAATGCTTTTAACAGCGTGCCAGTGCTTTCCACCTGGATTCTGTTGATAACGACTGGTCATATTTTGTGCAAACGCCACATCAGGTCTTGTGCATCTAACTACATACATGATAGATCCTACTGCTAAAGCATACGGAACCTTCTTCATGATTGCAACCTCTTCAGGTGTTGAGGCACATAGTTTGCTACTTAAGCCATGTTCCACTTGCATTGGCAAATATCCTTTCTTGGAATTTTGCATATTAAATCTCTTCAATACTTTATCAATGTAAGTACTTTGACTTAATCCAATCAACCGCTTTGATCTATCTCTGTAGATCTTGATTCCAAGGATGAATGTTGCTTCTCCTAAATCCTTCATAGAAAAACATCTACCAAGATAAGCTTTAACTTCGTTTAAACTTGGTATATGATTTCCTAATATTAATATGTCATCGACATATAGGATAAGGAAAGTAACATTACTCCCACTAGCTTTCTGGTATACACATGGCTCATCAAGATTTTGACTAAATCCAAAACTTTTGATTTCTGCGTCAAATCTCTTATTCCATTGACGTGATGCTTGCTTTAATCCATAAATGGATCTTTTAAGTTTGCATACACGGTTTGGAAATTCTGGATTCACAAACCCCTCAGGCTGCGCCATATAGATGTCTTCATCTAGGCGACCATTCAAGAAGGCGGTTTTGACATCCATTTGCCATATCTCATAGTCATAGTAGGCAGCTATGGCTAAGAGAATCCTAATTGCTCTAATGTCAGCTACAGGAGAAAAGGTCTCCTCGTAGTCAACACCAAATGTTTGAGTATAGCCTTTAGCTACCAAACGAGCCTTATAGATGTGTACAATGCCATCCATGTCTGTTTTCATTTTGTAGAGCCATTTACTTCCAACTACCTTAGCATTTGGAGGTAAGTCTACTTCTTCCCAGACTTCATTGTCTTTCATGGACTGCATTTCCCCATTCATAGCACTCTGCCATTTCTCCTTTTCAGGACCATTAATGGTAGCCTTATAACTAGTAGGTTCATTAAGATCCCCTAGTATCGTTTCCTTACACTCTACGTTAAGACATAGACGTTCGGGTGCTTTCACAGTTCTTGAAGATCTGCGAATAGGTACCACTTCCACTTCAGGTGGAGGACCTAAACTTTCAGGTTCCACAGGAAGTGTGCTAGTGTTTTCAGAAGGTGATGTATCTTCATCTTCCAGATCATAAACTCTCCTACTGAATTCTTGAGATATAAGATTCTTTTCAAAGAAATCTCCATACCTAGCCACAATGACTTTATTCTCTGGTGGAAAGTAAAAGTAGTAACCCATTGTTTCCTTTGGGTATCCTACGAAGATACACTTAATAGATCTCTGTTGGAGTTTATCTGGTGAATCACGTTTAACAAACGCGTCACAACCCCAGACCTTTAAGTAAGAAAAGCTAGGAGCTTTTCCTGTCCATAATTCATATGGAGTCTTATCAACCTTCTTTGTTGGAACCATATTCAATATGCGAATAGCAGTTTCAAGGGCATAATCCCAAAAGGATAAGGGTAGAGATGTAAGATTAAACATTGATCGTACCATGTCTAGCAAAGTACGATTTCTCCTTTTAGATACACCATTTTGCTGTGGAGTATAAGGAGCCGTGAGATGTTGGACTATACCACACTCAGTTAGATAATATTTAAACTCTTGGCTTAAATATTCACCGCCTCTATCGGATCGAAGTGCCTTAATCTTCTTACCGAGTTGTAATTCTACTTCACTTTTAAAAACCTTGAAGGTATTAAAGACTTCATGTTTATGTTTAAGTAAATAAACATAACCATAACGACTATAATCATCCGTGAAGGTTATGAAGTAGGTAGCACCACGTCTTTACACATGTCTAAGTGGACCACACACATCAGTGTGTATTAATCCAAGTAAATCTGTTGCCCTTTCCACTTGTGGTGAAAAAGGTTTCCTTGTCATCTTCCCAGATATGCAGGACTCGCATTTATCAAATGATTCATCATTGATCTTTTGTAAAAGCCCATCATGTTGCAGCTTTTGCATGCGATCCTTGCCTATATGAGCAAGACGATAGTGCCAAAGATAAGACGAATCCAAGTTAGACTTGATTCTCTTATTGTTAATGCTATACATAGAATTATTTCTATTGGACATGGAATCTTCCATATCAATTTCAAACACACCATTTATTGGAATTGCTTTAAAGTAAAAAACATTATTTAAAGAAACAGAAATTCCATTATTAATAAATGTGTGAACAAAACCATTATCCAATAACAAAGAAACTGAAATGACACCCCTAACAATAGAGGGTGCAAAGTGACAATTATTCAATACTAGTATCATTCCCGAAGGTAAAACTAAATCGAAAGTCCCTATGGCTTCAACTGCTGCACGTACTCCATTTCCTACGTACAAGTATCTTTCTCCATAGGCCAGCTTCCTTGCTCCTCTAAGTCCCTGCGACGTATTACAGATGTGAGTACCACATCCTGTATCATATATCCAGGAATTATTCTTACGAGGAAAAGAAAATAACTCAATCATAAACATACCTGAAGTGCTTGCGACGTTACCAGGCATTTTACTTTTGTTGAGGCGCGACTCCTCTAGAAACAATGGACAGTTTTTCTTCCAATGACCAGGAGTGTTGCAGTGGTGACATTTAGCCAAATCCTTATTGAAATTTTCCTTCTTCTTCTGAAAAGGAGGATTTTGCTTCTTAGGCTTCTGTTGGTGATTTGCAATCTGCTTGCCTTTACCAGTACCATTGCCTTTACCATTGACGTTCGCATTATGCGGTTTGTTGGGTTTCTTGGTGATCCTACCACCCTGTATCGCCATTACAGCAGGTGTAGGTGCCTTCTTATTCAGGCTTTTCTCATAATCTATAAGCATTGCATGAACTTCACTTACTGTCTTCCCCTTGCAATGCATATTATAGTTGCGTACAAACTCACTATACAGATCCTGATTAAGGGATCACAAAATGAGACCAATGCACACACTTTCCTGATATCCGCAACCAAGTCGCTCCAATTGATCCATATAATATTTCATGGACAAAAAATGGGCACTCACGGATTTTCCTGCTTCCTGCTTACAATTGTGCAGAGATTCTATTAGATCATATAATTCTGCAGCAGGTGGTTTCTCAAACATTCGTCTGAGTTCGTTGATCTTGTCCATGGGACCAAAGGGCTCAAACCGCTTTTGCAATTGAGTATCCATCCCAGCCAACATGAGACAAGCCACATCATTGTGCTTCTCATATTCAATGTTGTATGCATCCTTTACGGCTTGTGTTGCATCATCAGCAGGTTTCTCAGGTAGAGGTTCACCAAGATAATCATATCTTCTGGCCATCCTTAAGGTGATTCTTAAAGATCGATACCAGTCATTGAAATTTTCACCAGTCAACTTGTCTCGATCAATCATTTGCTTGAACGCAGAACTCATGTTGCTCATATTAGTGTTTTCAGGTGTAGCCATTTCTACAGAAAAAATTCAAAAGTTAGTACTTTCGATAATTAAATTTCAATAAAATTAAATACCCTTGGTTCATAAACATATAACCATTTTATTTATATATTGAAAAACTAGGATCCAAATTGACATAAGTTCATCACATCAGTTGATCTGCTAGTGATGACGTTATTCAATAAGGTACGGGTCGTGTCCCAATTGCCAATATTCAATTGCAATTCCTAGAATCGATGGGATTTACATTATTTGCCAACCGCAGTTGCAATGTAAACATGTTTTATCCCCATCTTCTTATGCCTTGAGTGATCAGTTCCCACTATCAACTCAATTAAGTTAACCAATTTAAGAAACAACAAACTTACATAATGACATCACACCAGTTGATCTGCAAGTGATGAAATCATGTAATTTGTCCTTCCATTGCAATCTAGTCAGGTTACGCCCTGGCGTAGATCCAATTTCAGGTGTTTCCATTTCATTGGATGGCATATAACTTAAATTTAAGGGTAGTATTTTTGATGTGTGTAATCAAAATATATGTACAAAGATTTCATGCATTCATCTTGTAGCATATGTTTCATGTAAAAAAACTTTTACTCATTAGTTTCTTTACGAGCTTAAATCTCCAAACTTTTGATTGAGGCGTTGAGAAACTTACAACTTTGCCTTAAGTGCTTCGTAGTTATCATGGATGTTAGGTAAAGACTAAAATATGACTCACAGGCGAGCGGTAAGCCAGAATGGAGGCTCACTAAGGCCGCAATTTAATGCGTAGCCAACCTTATACCCACTTTAATAGTTTGTCATAATTAGTTCCACCTTTCAACCACTTAATACAGTCGCGATCAATCAACCAAAAGTTCAAGATTTATAAGTAAGCTCAAAACAAGATTTCACCATTATTAAGTCCGTTTAATATTTTATTTCTTGAAATTACCCTTTGTTACTATCATGTTGCAAAAAACATATAAAACAAAAGTAGTAAAATAAAATAAACAAACAACAACAATAATGGTCATGCAAATTACAATCAATATAAAACACAATATTGATTTAATATACGATTAATAGGGTCTTCCCTAATTTTATAATTAATCAAATTTTAGTAATCTTTATACATAATATTTACTAAACCATTTATCAATTATAATAAATCGCATAAATAAGCATGAAATCAAAACAAATCTTAATCCATAACAACACATGCATAGTTTGTCATGGATGCCCATATTGCACATATTATACAAATAATCATGTCAATCAAGGAACGCAACCAAACGGCATATAACAATATCCATACACATAAATTACATGCAACCTATGGTTTCTACAAGTTTTTATTACATAATTCATCAAACCCTAATTTCTTTTTAAATAAAAAAAAAAAACTTTCGACATATATATATAAATAATTAAATAAATTCGAAATAAAAAAAAATAAAACTAGGGTTTATGAAAAAAAATAAAAACACAAGAACACCAAGCATGTTATAATCAAACGATTCAATTTTATGTGTTTCGGTAATTCATTATAATGTATTAACGGCTCTTGATGCCACTGTTGGAATATATGAATAATACAAAACTATAAACATATAAACATCAAAGAGTACGCAGCGGAATAGATCAAATATAAATAATAAATTAACCGAAATATAAATGGATACATAACTCTTGATTGCTAGCAAGAACAAGAACTTATAAACCCTAGGAGAGGGCTTATATGGATCGACTAGGGCTAGTCACAAGGCAAGATCACCGTTAGCAAAAGTATGCTAACACTTCGTTCTCACACACACGTACTATAAGCGTTTCAATGGAAATGCTAGATTCGTAGTACACGAAAAGATTAAACTATTGGTCCTATCAATCAAAGATCGATTAGACACAAAGAAAGAGATTAGAGAAGATTAGGTTGCAATGGAACCAAGGGATGATTAGAATGAATGAGAGGGGTCTCATTATATACTAATCAAGAGGCTTGGAGCAAAAGCTATCCCAAATCCTATGGGGTTATGGGTGTGGCCGGCCATGGGTTACAAAAGCCCAACCCGAACCGAACTTTCACTCTTTTCCAACTCTAGTCCTTCATGTCTCGTCTAACGGTCGTTAGTTACCGTTAAGTTTATATTTCGTGTATTTAATAATTATTCGTCACTAAAACAATAATTATTAATTCATTGAAACTCATACGTAAAGTGTGCAATCCCGAAGTCTCGAGTTCGAATCCGGTCATGATATATTAATTTATTATCCGTCAAACTAACAGGCTTCACCATCTCTTTTGTCAAGATGACCACTTCCTCTATCAAGCAAAAAGGAATGAGGCTTCCCGAATACCTTCTTGATGACAATATCAAGAAAAGTTTGAACTACAAATTCTACGATGATGCTTAAATGGGATACAGGAAGAAGCTACCATACAGACTCGCAGTAAAGGAAATGTCAAATCTGGGAGTACTACAAGCACCACTGGCTTACCGCAGACAAAGTCAAAGGCTACTCCCAAAACCAAACCTTCTGCCAAAACTAAAACTTCCACCAAACCTAAACCTACACCCAAACCTAAGCCTGCAACTAAGCCTAAGAAGAAGGTAACACCAAAGTTCGCTCTTCAAGATGAACCTACACCGCCACCCTCTGAAAGCGACTCTGAGTTTGACACAGAATCTGAAGAAGAAGAGGAAGACTTTGAACGAAGAGTAAGAGACCTGAAGAAGCATTTCCTGAGACGAAGATTGCTATTCAACAAAGTCTTGAAACCTTTGAAGCAGATTCAAGAAAGAGAAAAGGGATCACGATAAATGAACCCAATGATGATGAAGAAGACGAACCAATCGTTGAACAATTGGTCGACAAAAGGAAATTGAAAAGCATAATTGCCGACACACGAGCTGAAGAAAAGCAATTTCCCAAAGAACAGAGGGAAGCAGCACTCCACAACCGACTTCAATCTTAACCTTCAACACCACCTGTCAATCAACCTGAGCATGAAGGCGCTACAAGTAGCATAGTTCCTCCCATTGTGTCTACTATTTTAGAACCAGCCTCACAACCTGATGACGAAGTAAAAGACACGGATGATACAGGAGACATCACTATGACTGAGATTGCAAATATAGAGGAGAATGTTGGCGAACAGGAGAACGTTGCTACGGATCTGGAATTTGACCACTTCACTACTCCAGAGTTTCTTGCACAGGAAGAAGAGGAACGCAGAAGAAAAGAAAATGAAGAAAAGGATGCATTCGACACCAACATATTCCTTCAATCATCTTCACAATCTAAGCAGACATCTTCACAGCAACCTCCACCTCCTCAAGACTCTCCACCAAAGGATCCAACTCCTCCAGCTTCTTCTTCAAGTTCTCACAACGAGTCGTCATCTGAATCATCACCTGAGCATTCATCTCCTACACCTTCTGAAACCGCATCTAAGAAACAATCAATCAATGAACCGACTAAACCAGTTGATCTTCAGGAGCAAGTCAACACTCTCACAACTATGGTCACCAGTCTTGCTAAACAAGTTGAAGACTTTCAGGAGGCAAAGCAGCAGATCGATAAGTTCATGAAAGCTGACTTGATAGGAATGATCAGGACTTTCACACTAGATTATCTTACTGACAATCTGGTTGAAATTGTTACTCCTGAAGTTACAAATCTTATTGTACCTATCAGGGACAACTTGGAGCACAGGATCAGAAGTGTTGTAAAGAAAATGCTGTCAACAACACCCTTCACGCTTCACCCTACTAAAGCTTCTGCACCAACTTCAACCATCCCTGAACCATCATTCGATGACCTGCTTGCTCAACTCTACGACAAAGTTGCCTACAAAACCACACAGACTACTGAAGAAAAAGCACTTGTCGATGCTATTTCTGCCAACTTGTCTAAAGAGTCGTGCAAAGACGCTGCTGGAACCCTTAAGAGGACAAGGAAAGATGATGACCTAGACCCTAACTCTAAAGGCAAGAAACACAAGTCCAATACCGGTCCATCATCTTCTCACCAATCATAAAAGGATCCTACTCCTCCTGGAAATCAGCAACACACTTCAGCTACTGGTCAAGGTCCCACAGATGAAGAAGAAACTCTTATGCACCCAACTGATGATTATGAAGGGCAACCCGATACCGATTACCGGGCCTCCCCTATTCCTGATTCTCAACCTGGACCATCGTTACCATCAAAAGCTAAAGACAAGGATGCTACATCCAAGTCTAAGAAATCAAAGGAAAGAAGACGTCATTCATGGCTCGACAATGATGACACACCTGAAAATGATTGGTTGACAGAATTGGTCAAAGCTCAACCTCCTCTTGAAGATGAAGAACCTCTTCCAGTCAATTCACTGCAATATACTCAGGTTATGATGAAGGAGCTTCAGATTGAGAAACTTACGAAGGCGGAGCTCAGAAGAATCATTCGGGATGCACAGGAATTCCTAAAATCCAGATCTGGAAACAAGATGGAATACGAATTTCACATGCAGAATATAGCTAGTGCAATGTCTGGAAAGTTTGACTGGCTAAACCCTGAAGTGAATTTCGACATCAATTCCAAAAACTACGAAAAGCCTTACTTCACCGATTGGACTAAACCATTACCTCTACAAGGATTTCCCGAAAAACCAAAGTTACCTTACAGCTTCTTCTTCAACAAAGATCTTCGTAACCTCCAACTCACCCAAGAGAAATCTAAGAAGACATATGATTCCTCATTGACTATCTCAGTACCAGCCGCAAGATACGAAGTTCTTGCAATTGAAGAATCTACTCCAGTATTTAGCGACTCTATCGTAGCTTACGACAGAGATGCTTTACACGGGATTCAGCACTGGCCAGAACGTCGTCGTCTCGGCTATACTCACAGATTAGACACCAAATCATTGGAGAATGTGAAGCATAAGTCAAAGATCATTGCTATCTTGGAGATTCAAGAGTCGAAACGGTTTAACTACATGTTCATGAATGAGATTGTGGTTAAAAGACAAGATGAAAAGAAGTACAAATTCTCCGAAGCAGACTTTCCTGACCTTTATCTAAATGACACTGAAGACATGTATCTAGAAAAAGTTCAAGGAAGAATGCGTGGATTCGATAGAGAAACTCAATACAACTTCATGTCATCTCTACTTCTCTTCATCCGACGATTGATAGTTCAAGAAAGAGTGGAAGATCTTCAGCTTGGAGTGGAAAGTTACCAACAGAAGATCAATTTGACTAAGCCACAATTCTTATTTGATGGAATCTATCAAACGTCACAGTATACTCTCATCCAAAAACCTTCATTTGGTTTCACCTACACCAACAGCAAAAAGCTACAAAGTTTCATGAGGCTCGATGAGATACACAAGTTCTGTGATGTTACGTTCAAAACCGTTCGTGATGGGCTAGTCAAAAGGTTGAATGATGATCGCAGAAAGATAGCAAAAGGTGAAACTCCAAGGTGGAAATCCAGCTCCAGAAGACAAGTTCGAAAATTTGTCCTAAAGATTGAAGAAAGGTTATTTCCCTGGGAACAGATCAGACGATTGGAAAGTTATATCGGTGTCAGACCTTCATTTCCCGTCAGACTCTTCAAAAGACCAAATCCACAATTCACTGACTTTGATGCTCCACTCACTGATGAAGCTTAAACTGGTACACATGGGTATTAACTTTTCAATATTAATTATTTCATTTGATTGAATTGTTATCACTATGGCTTGTGCACACATAACAGTGTACAACCCGTACTTGTAATGAAAGGACCCTAAGGTACGCATCAGTGCCTCAATCCTCTTATAAGGAGTGAAGGCTTCTTATTTTTGAGTAGAATTAATCAAACACTTTCTGATTTTCGTAATTCTGCTCAAAAGACAAGTTATTCACCTCAATAAGAATTCACTTGTTGAGGGGGAGCACTTGAAACAAAATCATCGTTCTTGAAATCAAAAGTTCTTGTTGAATTCTCCCTATAAGACTCAAAAGGCATATTTTAATCAAAAGATTGTCAAAAATATCATCTTATATGCTATTTTTGAGGGGGAGAAAAAGTGAATGTGATTAAAATATGTAAGCTCAAAGTTGCTTAAAAGTCAAATCTCATGCGAGCTAGACTCAGATTCACCTAAGAATTGACGAAACATAAAAGTTAGTAATCTCGAAAAGACTTATCCTCGACGGGTAATAACATCAAGTTAGTTACTAGAGCTAGTTGTCACCTGAATGCTGACAATGGAACTCTTTAACTAGCCACGCAAGCGTGTCTCGAAAAGGATTTGTCTTAGTAGAAATGTACCGTTTCGAGAAACTTTCTGTGGACTTGACATGGCCGGGTAATAACTTCAAGCTAGTCTAACTAGTGATGTAAGCGTGTCTCGAATCGGTCTTGTTCATTGAAAGTGGATCAATTCAAAAAGTGCTTGCTCCTCCCGCATGTGCAAATTTATTAAAACACTTATGAGCACATGTGAAGGGGAGCCCTTCATAAGTAAACACAAAACTCTCAAAGTGTTAAACAAAATGTTTGATATTCACAAACACTTTGAGAGATTTTCAAAGATTTCATGGCTACTGTCGGATAACCATGGAGTTATAAGGTGATTAAGATAGGAAAAACTGTCCTATGATCCGCCAGAGCCAGAGGGATCTGCCCAAGGACATCACCAATAGTTAGAATTAGAAGTCCTTAAGTATGATATGAAAAAAAAGGAGAAGAGAATGAAAGGGGAAAGAAGGAGTTGAAGAATTAAAAAGAAAAGTTATGAAAAGGGTGAAAAGAAATAGTCCTCCAAATGTTCAATTTTAGGGCAGACATCGGGTACAATTCGTATGCTACTGGTTGTTACTAAGGTGACACCGGTATTGAAGACAAAGACGTCATGGACCCAGTGATGCACTGCACTAAACCTTCTTAACCACTCAAGTTCTCTTAAAAGAGCTTGTTTCATTCTCACGGGGAACCGGTGTAATCTATCGACCTATCTCTTAGAGATGGTTGATATTGAAGCAGGAGACCCCTCCCTGGTCTCCGCATAGGAAACCTAAGTGTGCACTTTTTCAGTCTAGAGCCATGAGATACATCAAAGATCTCTTAGGAACACTTAGTATTTCTACAACTGGTGCTCTACTTCAATGGACACTAGCTGTAAATTATCGAGTCCTTCGCAGATCTTAGCAACCTGCCGAGAACATTTATGAGAGAATTACAAATGTATTTCTCAATGATTGAACGGAAATCCTGCCAGGGTCGACATCAAACAGCCCAGACAGCAGGTCACTTCGGTAACTCCTTGTGGGTTACGCTTAGTGTTTGCGGTGGTTTCTTAGCAGTCTACAGTCGTGGAGTGATCCCCAGCGACTCACCCAGTCATTGAGCTACTTAGTAGGTCTCGTAAGCTCCTTCGGGAGTATCTAACATGGGAACGGCCTTGATAAGGGTTAGAAGGAGTCTTCACAATATGCTGTTCACTGATTGACTCCAAACAGTCAACCTAAATTGACTAGGGAATGGTCAACCAGGTCAAACAGCCTAGAATCAATGCTCCGCGGAATATAGTATTTCCCCGGGTCGTTATGTCCCGACGAGGTGTGATGGTTATTAAACGGGTTTGTGATCGGGTGAATTTGGACAGGAAAAGGGGTTTGTGAGTGATTACACTATTGATTTATACAATGAAATAGCTTAAATAAGCTATATGAACAAGACTGGAAGTTTGGAAAAACCAGAAACGTTTAAAACTTAAAACGCGTACGTTTACGTTTAAAATAACGCGAACGTACAAAATAAAACGTGAAAACTGAAATCTAAAAACCCCCAGGGGGTGAAAATGACTTTTTTACAAACTAAAAGATAAAAGAAAATTTTTAGAAAATTAAAATAAATTTTTACACTAATTAATTATTTAATATTAATTAAATACTATTTATTATTAATTATTAATATTTAAAATACTTAAATACAATATAATATTATTTAAATACTAGAAAAGTGAAAATAAAATTTCTAAAATTATAAAATAACTAAAAACAAGTTTTAAAATTAAAAATATATATTTTTGTCTTTTTGTGATTTTTCTATTAATTAATTACTAATTAAATATTAATTACCTAATTAAACTAATTTAAATTATAAAAAATAGAAAATGAACAGTAAAAATTCTAGAAAAATTCCTAAAATTATATTATGTTATATAAAAGCTAGGAAAAATATAAAAACTAGGTCTTACCTAATAAAAACTAATTTTGCTATTTAAAACTTAATTATTAATTAATTACTAATAAAACTAAAATTAAATCTAGTAAATACCAAATGATAAAATAAAAATCTGAACATTTTACTAAAATTACTTTAATATAAAAGGTAATTAATTAAAATATAAAAATGTAGGTTAATTAATAAAAATCTAAAAATGAAAATTAAAAAGATAAATTAAATTAAATAGAAACTATCACTTAAAATTAAATTGTTTTTTCTGGATTTTTCTTTTTGAAAACTATTTTACAACTAAAAATACACAACTTTTGTGAAAACAATTTTTTTATAACTTAAAATTAAGCACTCTGAGTAGCTTAAACCATGACAGTTGACTTTTGTTGACCACATAGGAAAATAAGCTCAAATGAGCTTAAGTGGGACCCACTCTTGTTAATTCTGATCTAAATAAGTTATTGAAACTTGATTAAGCAAGAAAAAGCAAGGGGGGGACCACTGAATAAGCAAATAAGTTCAAAATAAGCACTTGCTTATTTGTTTCAATTCAGAAAATGGGACAAGCTTTTGTGCCTAATTCAGGTGGGGTCCATAGGGTTTCAGGTCAAACAAAGGGTCAAAACTAAGAGCCTACCGGGGGGGGGGGGGTTGAAAGAAGCTAAGTGGGGCCTGTGGGACCCACTATGGTGGGCTGCAGCCACCACCAAAGGTGGTGGTGTGGGCTGATGACCTGCTGCAGTAGGGGATACACCTCCCCTGCAGGTGTGTTTGATGCTCAGTGGGGCCCACAAGAAAATTCTTAAAAATACAACAAAGATGGGATTTTGAAGGTGAGGTGTGGAACTTCAATACCTCAAAAACTCTCAGTCTAAATCTCACCACAAAAATCTATAAAAATCCCACAAGATTTGGAAAAAACTAAATGATTTAAACTGATGTATTAAGTTATATTAAAACTAAATATGGCTAGAAGAACAAGCTTTAATCAAAATGGGTGAGGTTTGGAACCCAAAAACCTTGATAGTTAACTGTAAAAGGGAATCAAGAGGTGTTTTGACTTTTGGTTTCAAAAATACCAATGTAAGGCTTTAAATGGGATAACTTGAACCTGAGAATGATGTCTCAACAGGTTGTAACCACTGACAAGCTCAAATTCTTAGATAGATACCCAAATCCAAACACCCCTATAATGACTGTATTTGATGATTTTCAAGTGATTCCACTGATTAAGGCCACTAAGCTAATTCATAAACACTTAATATGTTATTTCAAACTAATTGAAACACAAAAACATAAATACTAACAATAAACACTGATTACTATGATTATGCTTAAAATGACAGTAAGAACAAAAGTGAGCACAAAGAAATTTTATTGAACAAGTACTTAGTTTTATGCAATAACAGAGCTAAATTACACTTGAGAATGATAAAAACACAGGTTAATACTTGAATAAACAGATTTTAAACTAAGCTACAGTAACATGATAAATTTTTGAGAAAATTGCTTACATATGAAGCCTGTGAGTGCTCAAACCAAGAACATGGTACTCAAATCCATCCTACTGCCTCCCATGAGGCATCTAAACCAAATTTTCACCATCTCCTTCTTCTTCCTTCTTTCATTTTTTGAATTTTCTACAAATTTTTTTTATTTTTGGTACATAAGTGAAACTGACTGACTTTCTTTCCAAACTTTTACAAAACTTATAATTAAGCTACTATGAGCATAAACTAACAAGAGATAACAACCTAAAGCACCACAGAGTCAATAAGGAATTTTTACTTGAAAACACAAAATTAAAATTAAAACTGAGATATTGAAATTAAAGGTTAACATAAGTTTTTAATTCACTAAGGTTACTCAATACAATGATTTCTAATTAAAAATTACAACAGAACTTGAAATATTTAACTAAATATGAAAGCTACAGTACACTATTTCTAACCTAAACTACTACTACTTCTTCTGGCCTTCTTTTTTGGATATATATTGACTTCTAGGGTTCCTGGAACCTTTCTCTTTCTATCCCCATCAAATCCCAGCCGTGGGATAGCTTAATTTGATCTCAACCATTAAAAATGATTTTGGCGGGAAACTTGCAATTGGCAGGTTTGGTGATGTTTGGTGAGAGCATTTATGAGGAGAGGGCATGATGAGTGGGAGGTTGAGTGTTTGGTGGACTTGGTGAGAATTTGGGAGGAGGGAGGAGACAAAGCACCAGGGATTAGGGGGATAGTTAGGGACGATGAACAGTAAACGGCTTGGGGGGTTTGACTGTGGTCAAAGCGAGGGAGTTATATTTGGTGTGGGCCGGATTTGTTTGATGGGCTTTGGGGTTTATGTGGATCAGGTTTGGGTTTGGTTTGGGCATTTTTAAACAAAAGGGTCCATTTGGCTTAATGTTATTTCACAAGGACCAAAGTGTAATTATCCTGAATTTTAGGGACTGAAAATGTACAACTCCAAAGTGCTCACAAGTACCAATCTTGCCATATTCCAATAATATAAGGACCATAAATTTATTCTCTCTCTCTTTTTTCATTTTAAAACACCAGCGACCAAAATTGACAAGTTTGCAAAGTACAGGGACCAAATATGTAATTTCCACAAAACTTTCACCCAGGGACCCATTTTGATAACTTTTGATTTCCCAAGGTCCAAGAATGATTTTTCTTTCAAAAATATCCCACCAGGGACTAAATCTGCCAAAATCTAAAACTCCAGGGACCAAACTGTAAATTCTCAAAACTTTTCCAAATTTTCACCAAAGGACTAAATATGACAATTTATGATTTCAAAATGACCTTTGGTGACTTTTCTTTTCAAATAAGTGTTCAGGGACTATTTTTGCCAAATTTTGAAAGTTGGGGGATTGAAAATGCCAATTTTGCAAACTTTGTACGTTTTTCATCTGTTTTTACTCGTTTTGCATCTAAAACATATAAAACACAATTTTGAAATATTTTTGGTATTTTGATACATTTCTGAGTGTTTTTATATGTTTTGCAGTTCAGATTTGACCAAAAATGATGAGTGTTTGAGCACTCATCATTGACGATCTCTAATTCCTTATCTGTAAGTACCAGATGTTTTATTGCTAACTGTTTACCTGCAGGGACATATCATCTCCATGGCGACAGATTCCACATGCATCTTGAAGTCATCAAAAGCTCCCTCAATGATCAAAGCAACACAAAGTTCAAAGAAAGATTCTACGCAAAATAAGAAGAATCTACAAAGTATAAAGACTAAAGATCAAAAGTGAAAGAAACGGAACTACGTGCATGTATAAGTCAGAATTCAAAGATGTATGAGCATGTTGGAATGGCGGACTACCACCACAGACGCGGAAGTGACGAAAGGCAGACAACTTCATAACTTGATCACTATCACAACAACAACGAACGAAGAACAAAGAATGATGAATGATTCTTATCTAATGATTTTTTAAAGACGTCTAAAGCTATGAATGTCAAAGATGAAGAAATGACAAAGACGTCAAGCAACCGTGATGACCGACCCTTAGGGGGAGATTGTTGGGATCAAAGTTTTACTATTTTATCAAGTCTCGGTCATTTGTAATAATATTAGGTTTCTTAGTTATTATTTACTTACACTTATGTAATGTTACAAGTTTACTAGACTTAAGACATATGGTCCATGGGCTTTAAGCCCACACGTTTTCATGAAAGGGAGGAGAGGGAGTGTTGCCCTAGCTCCTTCCCTATAAATAGATAGCTTAGGTCATTTGTAAACTTGGTTGGTTATTTGAATATCTTAAAGAAACTCTTGCAATTCTAATTCTCTCATTCTCATAATCATCCCATCCTTATGTCTATCTTATTCTTGTTTGTGTGAAATCAATATGCGTACCTAACAGTTTTCAACCGTCTTTTTTACGGTTTTATCTTTTTTTAGGTTTTATTTTTTTTATGTTTTCGTCTGTTTTTTACATTTTTCTTTGTTTTTTTTATATTTTCGCCCATTTTTTTTTATGTTTTTTTATGTTAAAAAACAGAAGAAAGCGTAATAAAAAACAAACAAAAAAGTAAAAAAAAAAATGGTCCAAAATATAAAAAACAGACAAAAACAGATGAAAATGTAAAAGAAAGATGAAAACGTAAAAAAATAGATGAAAACATAAAAAAAAAATAGACGAAAACGAAAAAGAACAGAAGAAATCGTAAAAAAGCGTACGAAAACCTAAAAAATGAGCGAAAACATAAAAAAAGCAGACGAAAACATAAAAAAGGGGCAAAACGTAAAAAAAGGGTGAAAAAATAAAAAAAACGGACGAAAATGTAAAAAAATCAGAAGAAAACATGAAAAACAGACGAAAAGGTAAAAAAGCAGAAGCTAACGTAAAAAAAGCAAAAACGTTAAAAAAATAGACGAAAATGTAAAAAAATGGTCGAAAATGTAAAAAACAGGCGAAAACGTAAAAAAATGGATATTGAGAAAGAGACTTAGGGCTTGTGAATGAAGAGGTAAGAAGTGAAAGAAGAGGTAATAAGAGGAAGGAGATGTTTAAATTTTGGAAGAGAAAAGAAGAGGAAAGAAGCTCTTTTGTCTGAAAAAAAAACAAACATGTTCCTCTGCGTGCCCGCAGAGGAAAGAAGTGAAAAGAGGCAATAAGAGCTTATTTTGAAAAAACAAACAAGGCCTTAGACTACTTCGTCACACAACTTCAACTTTTACCTCATTCAGCGGCAGAACTTGAATTTTTTTCTTAAGAAGGCCGAATTTATTTAGAGGGGGCCTAATCAGAGATTTATTTGTAACCTCAACTAAATTACCCCTAAAACCTATAATATTTACACTAGGTGTCACAAATTTTTGGGGGGACCGGGACCCTCCCCTGCCCCTACATAGTTTCGCCCTTGCGCCTCAACGCCACATCAACTTTCTATCCCTTCACCCCCTCTCACTTTTACAAGGCCAAACAAGGACCTAATCGAAACCTAAAGAACACCACAACCTAACTATACAATAGGCTAAAGAATACACACAAGACCATCAGAACTAAACTTGATCCACATTTCAAATCTTGCAAGCTTGAGAGGGATTAGAGCACCATTCAAGCCATGACGATATCGACCATTTTGTTCTATTAGATCCCCAAAAATACGAAAAGGTTTAAAGCTTATCACATATGGTAGTCAAGTTTGACACTATATATTTGAAGACTCTCATGTTTCTAGCTTGCCATAAAAGATCAATCATCCCCCAACAAACCAGTTGCCAGATAGGTTTTTGTTTATTGTTAAAGTTGTTATGACCCGAATGAGCCAAAATATCTTCAATGGACCCGAAATTGCACCTACTCATATTCCACCACTTGAACCCACTATGCCATCCCTTTCTTACTCGGGGGTAATGGAGGAAACAATAATCCACCATTTCGATCTCGATCCCACAGTGCGGACAAATAATTGAGTTGAGATCCAAACCAAGATGATGAAGTGACTCATACATTGGTAATCTTCCTTTATGTGTATACTTAAATACTTGAAATAGTATTGGTCATATATAATTATTTATACAACAACAACAACAACAACAACAACAACAACAACAACAACAACAACGACGACAACAACAACAACAACAACAACAACAACAACAACAACAACAACAACAACAACAACAACAACAACAACAACAAAAACAACAACAACAACAACAATACCCAATCTTGTATACACGAGGCTAGGTATGGGGGAGGTGGAGTGTATACAGGTCATACACTTACTTTAGGGTAAATCTGAAAGTAGAAATACTGCTTCTAAGAAGACCTCCGGCAAAAGTAACTGTGAGGGTGAAAGTGCCCAAGAAAGTGAACGAATATACTTAAAGACGCAAGAAAGAATAACAATGAAAGCATAATAATCCAAGCAGGTAACAAAGGGCACATTAAAACTATACAAGCAAATAATCATACAATACATGAAAAACATGGCATATAAAATAAAGAACTAAAATATGATAACGGGGGAATAAACATACGAGCATAAACGAACACATACACCGAACACAAGTAAGGGGGAAAAGTATTACCGCGAACAAGCAAGGGAACAAAGACGCACCTAAAGAAAAGAAAAAAAATCTACAATTACAAGTCATTTTGATCTATATTAATTATTTAATGTAAATGTAAATTATGTCACGTCTAAAAGGTAAACAAAATAGATAAGGAGTGTTTCACAAAATCAGCGGTAGCTGAAAGCATTAGCCGGAAACAGTAGTTTATACTTTTACACTTATTGACGTTTAAACAAAATTCATAACGTTGCACCATATTTTTCACCTTATCAAAACAAGTTTTATATTTCAAATACTAAACGGTAGTTGCTAGTTGCTTTATAACTCTCTATAATGTTGAGATCCAAACTTATACCTTTTCTAGCGAAAAGGTTGTAACCGTGTAAATGATGTGTACATTCTATATTATTCTTATATATACTACAACATAAAGGTAAAACACATTTGCTTTAAACTTACACAGTAAAAAATGAGCAATATTATTAGACTAAAATATCTTTACTTGTAGAAGGCAACGCAGTTATTAAATATCTAAATACTTAGTTACGATTTAAATCACGAGTTTTCTACACTTTCACTTACGCCACACCCCATATATACATAAAAAAGTGCACACACAAATTAACGCTACTATACATTGTTTCCGCTATGCGCGGATAATCGTCTAGCATGCAACTATGTGTCGATGTTTTACTTCTAAGTGTTTGAATGGTTAACTAGATTTTCATAACAAGATAAATGAAAAGCATAATTTTGACGTTTCAACCTGCTAAGTGGTTTCCTGATTATTATTAAGGTGTAAAAATCACATTTTGTAAAGTAAAGGAAGTAATTTCCTCAACAAAATTCGGCATAACTAATATCTTCCAATTAATGATTTGTATTAGATATTAAAAATATGTGTCTGTTAAACTGTATGATATTTGCGGCGAAACATTTGTATATGATAGTATTATATGTATTGGAAGACCAAATTTTTGTCCACTCGAAGTAAACAAAACATCAATGGAGTTCTAATAAAAGATCTAAACATGAATGAAACATCTAACCGATGAAAAAGTAGAAAAAAACAACTATTATTAGATTACTTAACCACTTGCTTTTGTAGGTAAAATACACATATCACTCCAGCTCTTGGTAATTTGCTGTTAGTATTATCCGGAATAGTTGCTTAGAGTCTCTAAGTGCAAGTAACTTGAATAGCTTAATCCCCTTTTCTTCCACTGTTTTGTTTAGATCACCTTCAAAATCACCGTCTATTAGAAAGTGCACAACATTATTACACCTACAAAGTCATAAATCACTAATTTGAGGTAGTGACTAATTTGAGGTACTAAACCATAAATAGTCAAAATAAATACTTAGAAATGGCACCATGTATTATATTGTTGGTTTTGCACTATATAAATTTATCCAACTGAAATTATACAAATACACAAAAAAAATAGAAATGTATAAAATTAGGTTTACTAAGAGATCTACAAGACATTCCATTTTCTAATGCACACTTGGCTGCTAGATGTTCCAACAACTCGACGTCAGATGGATCTTGTATGTGAACCTGGCATAATAAGGTTGCTGGACCCAACATCCGTGTCACCTTAGACGTTATTCACTTTCTATTTACAATATACACGATATGTAAAATGGGCATACTAACATTGAGGTGAGGAGGATAGGAGAAATCAATATAAATTTTTTCTAGTAAACGTGCATGGAGTTTTTTTTTTGTCATGAAGAAGCTCGGATAATGGTTGACTCATGACACAAATTCTCTATGCAAGCATCATAGAGAACATTGTTATCGATTCTACCACTCTCCTTACTCCAATATTAATATGTCCATTTGGTGTATTCTGGATAGCCTAAATAGAAAATATAACAATGTTTCAGTGATCAGAGACAGAATATTTATGCCTTGACTAGGAAATTGTATTGACTAGAAAACACGTTACATTTTATGCCTTTCAGATTTTGCCATGCCAAAATTAAGACACATCAGGTAATCGAATCAGCATAGTCAAGCAACTATTATCTGAATTAGATAAACGAAAACAACCCATGAAATTTATGGAAAATTGTATTGCCTTAGACTAATGGTGGATGCTTTAAAATATTAGTGGTAGCATTAATATAAAAATTATTGCAATAAATAGCATACATCAGCAAATCCGTAAACTTCATAACAAAAACCCTCCTTCAAACGTCATACAGAAACTTTATATCGATCTTTTCCACCCTCTTCACCCAAACATTAGTATGTCTAGTTGACATTTCTTGTATGGGTTGAATACAAAAGAGAACAATGTATTAATAATTTTGCCAAGAATATTTATAGTGCGGCTCAGATACCGTACTGGGTACAAATCATGGTTGAATTTTATAGCTTACAGGTTTTTCCACACCAAAATTAAGACTAAAATATAGCCAAGGAACTACTGTCTAAATTAGATTTACAAATATAGCGTATGAAATATGCGGCAAACTGTATTACTTTAGACTAATGTTGGATACTGTAAATCATTACTGTTCAAAATAAAACCTGCCCTGTGCTACAGCCAAGACGTGTGTTGAAAACTTTTAGGCTCAGCTATCGAAGTGGCTGAAAAACACAGTTACAGTCTATGTCACCTCGTTTTTGCGAATCCAAAATCTCAAATCACCAGAACCATCCTCGCTTGGAATCTTTGGAGAAGGAGATCTAAACAAAATGTCAGGAGAACTGGATATATATGATTCGTAGGGAATTGAGGTGTACAAGTCACTTGAAATTAAATACTCTAATATTTCAGATTTACCAAAACAAAGATCTTTATTTTCTTATCATCTTAGGTACCAAAAGCCTTGTTATTGTGGAAGAAAATAAGGATCCCCTTTGCTTGGGTAAATCCGGAATAACTGCTTAGAGTATCTAGGTGCAAGTAACCTGCAGAGCTTAATCCCTTTGAGTCATACATTAACGCTTCTTCCACTGTTTTGTTCAGATCACCTTCATTATTGTGCAACATCGCTACTCCTGCAAAATCTAATCGCTAACTAGGAAGATTTTCATGATGGATGTAGCATAATCGCTTATCTACACCAAATTTCGGGATGAACACAGTTGTTTCCATTCCCCAATGCACACTTGGCTGCTAGCTCAACTTGATAAAAAAATCCACATTTAAGCATAATACAAAATCTTTAAATCGATTTCTTCATCCTCCTCACCCGAGCATTATTATGTCCACCTGACAATTCTTGTATAGCGAACACAAAAGAGAACAATCCATTAATAATTGTACCAAGAAAGTTTTTGACACGCTAAAATTAATACTAACCGAGCCCGACGGACCAAATCAACATAGCAAAGGAACAACCGTCTAAATTATATTTACAAAATAGCACAGAAGTATGCATAAAACTAAATTAACCTAGACTAACATTTAATAATATAAAATATTAGCGTTAAGATAAACACATCATATTCTATAGAAAAACCAGTTTCCAATGTCAATTAATAGCACTTATTAAATCAACAATTATGATCACATCTTATACACAGACATATAAAATCGGCATTCATGACCACATATTAGACTTTAAAGGAAATCAGGAAGCACCTATTTTGCAAAGGCAAAAAATATCTTGTAGCACTTAAAAAAATAAACAGACATTACCACAACTTATATACAGCTTGCCAAATATCACCCTTTAAAGGATATCATGATGCAGTTACTACCACAAATTATACATAGTGTATAGAATCAATATTCATGACCACGTAACATACTCTAAAAGAAATCAAAAACCTTGAACAAACAGAAACACACATATATTGCCTAATTAGTTATTACCTCATAAAATGTAAAGTATTAATGTTAAAATAAAACCTGTACATGTCTTGCAGCTAACCCGTGTGGTGAAAACCATTGGTTGCGCCGTACACAAAATTCCCACGATAATAAAATCACTGGGAAACTAAAAACATCAATTCAGATATAATAAAAGACCCTTATGACTATCCAAATGAGATCTATGATACGTGGGAATCGCACCAGGCTTTACCTCTCAAGGGATCTTGAGAAGCTTACAACCCCCACCAGGCAGTGTACCTGATCGTTGTAGTATAGTATAGTGACAAGTACCGGGGGATTGATCGTTCAGCTAGGAATAGTGTCGTTAGGATTGAAATTAATCTAACTAGGTCTAAAGGTGAAGGATGATTCTTTTTGTATTTTTATATTTTATGAAAAGCAAGTAAAAATTTCGGGTATTGGGAGAATGGGCGGAATTAGTTGCTAATCAACTAACCCAAAAGCTACTAATTAAACTAATTAACAAGAAAAGTAAACTAGAGTTCTACAAGATAGGTGAAGCATGTCTACCCATGATATGTTACTCCTTTCTAGCTATCTAATCCTACCTATTGAATTGTAACCTTGTTTTAATTGATGGGTTGTATTCCTTAATACCATTCATGGGGTATCGCACATAACTCCCCAATTCTATGAGCTCTTATCTCCTCCTATACCATGCCCAGCACAACTATAGGGAATTTAAACAGTGGCTCATGCATTAAATACAACCAATAAAGACCTTAGTGCAATAGGTTCACGTTTCCTAAGACGTTCAAGCATGTTACCATTTGGAGATCTGCCAGTTTTCTTAAGCCTAACATATAAATCATTCAATCAAAACAAGAATCAATAGGAAACAAGGATTATAAACTAAACCAACTAGATCTATTGAAGTTGTCACGCCTTAATTGATGGAGATAGACACACACATCAACAAGAAATCAATGAGATCTAATCAATTATATACAAGTTTCACATAATCATAAGTAGACACAAGGTGAATTAGCAAATCATCATCAAAGAAGAGCAAACAACAATGATAATGGAAAACATAATTAAGATAGAATCATAAAACAAATACATGATGTTTATGGAGTGATTGAAACCCTCTAAGTTACTGGAAAAACACCCACCTAAACCCATGAATCGACCTTAGGGTTTAGGGCTTACAAAAAGTGAAGTTATGATGTTATATTTATAGGCATGTTTTCTGTCGGCAAGGCTTGACGGCTTCAGCTCGTTCTCTTGACGCCGTCATGACCATTTTTTCACCAAATTGTAGATCTCTTCGTCCTCTTCGCGTGGGCTTTTGAATCACCTAAATCCGAGTTCGTATGCAAAAGTTATGACCAAAACAATATCAGCTACTCCGCGCGCAAGTTTTGACAAGTTAACACGTGACGGCCTTGGGTGACGCCTTCACATTCTCTCTGGGCCGTCACCACTTTTACTCTTGACGCCGTCACCAAAATGCTCTTGACACCGTCAGGTACTGTTCTCAGCATAAAAAATTAAGTCTTTGGCGTTTCCTACACTTTTATGGTCCAAAAACGTCCAAAATCCTTCTTTTTCCAGAGTTCACTCCCAAAGGACCTAAAATCACAAAAGGAACGATTTAGGGCAATATTTGATCAAATAAATTCGAATTCGGGCTTAAATGACCCCCTAAAAATGAATCATTTTTCGCCTCATCAATCTACAAAACATATGCCAGTCATTGAAATCCCACATCCTGGCTCGATATACAGTTACATTTAATGCCATGCGATTTTTGCATCGGCAAAACTAAGGTCAATCGCCCTGGTGAAAACTTAGTAAACTTTTCCCGTCACAAAGCAAATTAATTTTGTTTATTATTTTGATAATAGAACACAGTTGCAAAACATGCAGCTGACCCCAAAGATTACGTGGCAACTGAGTAACGAAGCTGTAAAATCAGTGTCCAAACACCATTTTTCTCTGCTGTCCAAACCACATATAAAAGCTAAAGTTAGGCAATCTAGATATCTATGAGACGTTGGTTAGACCACTTGATATGCCACTAATTTTCGTCATCTCTACTAAACCCAAATATGAGTGACACATCAACTGGCCTAACAAACGTTTCACGGTCCTACTATTTCACGTTTAGTTTTCACACAACTTGCTTTATGACAAATATTGAAATCCCAAATTTGGTACCTTGGCCAAATATCAAATTGGTTGCAAAATATAATCGCATTTTATACCATATGGTTTTCACCACACCAAAACTATGGTTAGAGACGTCGCTTCAGCAAATCCAAATCTTGAAACAACCATGCATTTAACATTCACATCAGAAAACATCCCAAAACATCAAACACCCAAATCCTAAAAAACTTCGCATTTAATGTTCACATCAGAAAGCACTCAATACATCAAACATTTGAAGTAAAATTGCTCAATTTACGTTACTATAACGCCTAATTACATGAACATAACACGCTTACTACACTAACAATTTAAAAATCTACAACAAATAAAGCACCAAATAGTGGAAGTAAACTACATAATTACACCTTCTAAACCACATACCCAATTTCACCTTATATAACCTCTCACTGCAAACAAAAGATTACCAACAAGTGCTTTTTCGCCATATGGTTCTCGGCAGACCAAAACTACATTTGGCTACAAAACACAGTCCATTTCACGCCATCCAATTGTTAGTACTACCTATACAAAAAGCTTAAACAACCTCTAACAACATACAAACTAAAAAGAATATAGAAAGATCATGACAACCAAATAAAACATAACTTGTATCATATATCAGGCTTATCATGATGATTTAGAAAACACAAACACAAACACATATCCACAAATCCACATACTAAATAAATAATAATAAAATAAAATAAAAAAAACCCAAAAGAGCTTACATTAACAAACCAGATGACAATGAAACCTCGCCATCAATTCTTGAAACACCGAAACCCTAAACGCTTACCACTCTCTCAGATGTAACCTAAAAAAAACTAGTATGTACGTTTAGAGAGAGAAATTACAGACTAAACAAAAAAACTGGTGATTGCTTATGTAAATGGTTCTAGCATTGATATAATGGAAAAAAAGTGTACAACATTCATCAAACCCTAAGATTTAATTGGCAAGTTAAACGATAATGGAAAAAAGGTGTGTACAACATGTAGCGAAGCCTAACAATTAAGTGCCACATTAGTGGAAAACCCACTAAGATTTTTTTAATCCTTATAGTTAAAGGTTCTGCTCGACGTGTGAACAGTGCTGGCTAGAGCCGCATCTCCACATTACACCCGAGCCATCCTCCTCCCTGGAGCTGACCACACAACTTGTGGCTTGGCAACAGTACCAGCTCCCAAGTTCCATTTCAACAAATGTTATATAGTATAATGTGTTCAATCATTTAGAAAAATAAAATAGTGTATTTTGACTTTTGAAGCATAAAAACACTCGTTACAATTACTAGTACATAATCAATAGAGTAAATTACACATTTAGTCCCTAAGGTTTTTGCAGATTTCATGTATAGTCCAAATTTTGACAAAATTACTGCAATCCATCCCAACGTTTGAAATGTTGCTTGCCAATGGTCTAATTTCGTAATGATGTTAAATATCTCTCGTTATCTCATGTCACGTGCAAGTCACACAAGCGTAGGCTTGTCTTATCACTTTTTTGTCCGTTCATGCATTTGTTTAATGTTTATGTTTTGTCCTTTAATGCATTTTTAAATATTTATTATTTTATCTTTTTATGATCTTCAACACCTTTATCACCAATACGTAATTTATATTTGAAGTTTTTTAATCACATACTAGTACAATTAACAACATCCACATAAATTAAATTCTATCCAAACACTTGCATATAAACATTGTACATACAGTCAAATACCGCTTTCCCAACCCTTTTCAATTTTCTTTAACTGACAATTCATATGCATTCATTTCTTAAAAAATAATAATAATAATAATAATAATAATAATAATAATAATAAAAACGGTTTTCTCCCTCTCTAGGGGCGATAGTGGCTGTTTCTCAGGGGATCCTCTCGATCTCATTCCATGATCATCGTTCAACACTTCTGTTGAATATCACAGGTCTTTCATCATTCTCGTTTTGTTCTTTTTTCTATTAGGGTTTCTTTTCATCCCATCAGTTCCATCCTATAGGGTTTCGTTTGGAAACCTTGTTTGTAACTGGTCGTTGGTTCCTGGGTTGCTTGTAGTGGATCTCTTCGCAACTTCTGGTTCGATTGTGGTTCGGTTATCTTGCATCCTTGTGGAATTCTAGATTAGTTTCTGCGTTATTTAAGGACTGTGTGGGCTGTTTCTTTTTAGGGTTTGGTTTTTCGTGCTTCGTTTAGGGTTTTTCATTTGTTTCCTGCTTTCGGATAGGCTGTGGCACTTTACAGCAAGGGTGTTTTGGTTGTTCTGATCGTTTGGTGAGCAAGGTTTGTGGTTGTTCTGATCGATTGGGGAGCAAGGGCAGGTTACTGTTTCGTTTGGTGAACAGGTTGTAAACCTTTTGGAATGCTACAGTGCTGCTCTTTGTTTAATACTTTGCTGCTACAGTTGCTTTTGTCTTTGTGAAAGCAGTATTCTAGTTGTATTTTTATTTGTTTGGTACTTTGCTTGCTGCTCTAAAAGTTGGTGCATTGGGTTTCTGTTTTGGTGCATGCTGCTACAGTTGACTTACAGGTTGTTGGAGCAGTTTGCATATATTGGTACTTTGGTGCTTTGTTGCTTAAGGTTTGGTTGCAAGGGGTTTTGCTTTGTTCGTTTTGTTGCTATGCCCGTGGCTAAATTTCATTGCCCCTTCGTGGGCCTCAATGGATGTCGGGATGGTGGTGGAAACGGGCTTACTAAATCCTATTTGATCACTCACCTTCGCGATCGGCACTTTAATGGTGATGCTCAACTTATTACTAAGCATTCTCTTTTAACGGATTTGGCTATTTTCATAAGGGCTGAGACTACTCTTAAGCGTATGGGGATGTGGTTGTGTGGTGTTTGTTTTAAAACGCATACCTTCCGGGCTAAGTGTCGTCATGGTACGGGATCTGATTTTGTGTCTCCTCCGGATTGTGGTGATGGTGTTGTTCGGTTTGTATTATATGATCTCACCAAACCACATGTTCCCTCTCATGTTGATGTTGTTGAGGATTTGGTTTTGGACGAGCTTCGTGGTTTCGATTTACCTCTTCTTGATTCCTTATTCTCTAAGGGGCTGCGTACTGTCAAATCCATCCCTCCTAAATGTCGTTTGGAATTCTCTCGTGTTTTGAAAGGAGCCCTTGACAAGGTAATCTGCGCTCCTGATGACATTTCTTGTTGGGTTGGTTTGTTAGTCTTGCCTCTTTGTCTCCTTAAAACCTTTTACCCGAGGAGTAATCAAGAATGTAGGTCGGCCAATAAGCGCCAACGCCAGGAAGAATATATTGTTAATGCTATTCGGGCATGGGGTACCCCTAGTGGTAGTATACAGATTGTGCGTGACGTTTTAGCCGAACCCTCACCTGTTTGGTCTAATATTGATGATGACAGTTCGGATTTGGGTGACCGCAATGTCAAGCAATGTAAGAGGAAAATTTGTGATGGTCATTATACTGCTGCGGTCAGAGTTCTTTCGTCCTCTGGTATTGCACCTTACGATGTTTCTACTCTTGAGGACTTAAAAGCTAAGCACCCTTTCCAGTCTGCTCCTCTTTTGCCTGATATACCCATTGATCATCATCACCTTACTGCATCTACTGCTACGGTTCTTGACATGATTAAGAGTTTCCCTCGTGGTACTTCTTGTGGGCGAGATGGTTTGCGCGCTCAACACCTTTTGGATTGTTTAAATGGTGCGGCTGTGGCTATTTCTGATGAATTAATCGCATCTATCACCCAAGTGGTGAACCTTTTCCTTGCTGGTAAATGTCCGAGGGAGTTGGGTGAGTACATTGCTAGTGCTCCTCTCACACCCTTAGTCAAACCAGGTGGGGGTATCCGTCCTATTGCTGTTGGGACTGTTTGGAGGCGGTTAGTTTCCAAGGTTTGTGCGTCCATGATTGGCCATTCTTCAGACGGTTATTTAGATGATTTACAATTTGGTGTTGGGGTATCGGGAGGAGGGGAGGCTATTCTTCATGCAGTGAATCGTTTGGTTGAGGATCGTGGAGGTGATGTTGGTCTTTCTATGTTGTTGGTTGATTTTAAAAACGCTTTCAACATGGTGGATCGTGCTGTTATGTTGCGTGAGGTTCGGCTTCATTTTCCGGCTATTTCACAGTGGGTGGAATTCTGCTACTCTAGCCCCGCCAGATTATATTATGGTGAGCATACTCTTTGGTCTCATCAAGGCGTGCAACAAGGTGATCCACTTGGGCCACTTCTTTTTGCTTTAGTGTTACATCCCCTGGCATGTAAGATTAGAGACTCTTTTAACCTTTCTTTTCAAGCATGGTATCTGGATGATGGTACTCTTATTGGAGATACTTTGGTTGTGGGTAAGGTTTTAGAGTTGATTATGATGGATGGACCTAGTCGTGGCTTACACCTCAACGTTGATAAAACTGAGGTCTTTTGGCCAAAGGAAGACCCTAGAAGCAGATATGCAGGTGTGTTCCCCCCCAATATTTCTCGGCCCGTTCATGGTGTTAAATTATTGGGTGGGCCTGTTAGTGTTGATTTTGAGTTTGGTAGTAAGCTGGTTTTGAAAAGGGTAGCTAAAACCATTGATCTTATGGATGCTGTTGCTAAACTTAACGACCCTCAATGTGAGTTGTTACTACTCCGTGCATGTGCTGGTATTTCCAAGTTGTATTTTTCTATGCGCACATGTTCCCCCAGGGTCTTTGAGTGTGCTCAGGTTTCTTTCGATGCGGCACTTCGTTCGTCATTGGAACGTATTGTCACTGCCTCTGGGCCTGGTTTTGGTGATTGGCAGTGGAGACTTGCCACCCTTCCGTTTGCCTTTGGGGGGCTTGGTGTTTATTCTGCAGGAGATGTCTTGAAATATGCTTTTCTTGCGTCTAGACTTCAATCTGCTAGCTTACAGACTAAGCTTCTCCATAGTTCTGGTATTGTAACTGCTGGTCCCTCCTTTGATGATGCTTTATGTACTTTTAATATGGATATGGATCTTGACCTTTTGAGTAACCTAAGCGAGGTCGCTGCCCCCAAACTCATGAAGAAATTGGCAGATATATATTTCGATAGGGTTACCCAAACTGTTGAATCTACATTCCATCTTTCTCCTCGACAAATGGCGTTATGGAGCTCTCTAAAGGAGGATCATACTTCAGATTGGCTTAGGGTGGTTCCTATATCTGGTTTGGGTCAAACTATGAATGCCCGGACATACCGTTGTGTGTTGTGTTATCGGCTGGGTGTTCCTCTTTTCACTGTTCAGGTACCGTGTTCAGCTTGTTCTCGTGTTTTTACTGGAGATATCTATGGGGATCACGCGGTTTCTTGTGCGGGTATTGTTGGCATTAAACATCGGCATAATATTGTGCGTGATGTTCTTGTTGATATATGCTCTCGGTCCGGAATTTCAGCTCGTAAGGAGGTGGATATTGGGCTTTACGGTGATAGGGATAGATCTTTGCGCCCAGCTGATATATTACTTTACTCTTGGGATGGTGGCCTTGATGTTTGTGTTGATCTTACGGGGTCGTCACCTTTGACACAATCTGGTATGATTGATTTTAGGCCAGGTCGTGCGGTTATTGAAGCTGCACAACGTAAACGTATCAAATATGAGGCCAAATGTGTGGATATCGGATATGGGTTCCTCCCCTTCTCTTTCTCCTCTTTTGGAGAACTTGAGAAAGATGCAGTAACTCTTCTAAAACGTATTCGACGTTTTTCTACGACTCAAGACATTGGAGCGCGGGCTGCCGTTCATATTTTTAATAGGATTGGTTTCGCTATTGCTAGAGGTGTGGGGGCCCAGTTGGTTTCTCGACTCCCCACCAATTTCTTGTAAAATCCTATTTATTGAAAATAAAAGTGTTGATTAAAAAAAAAAAAAAATAAAAAAAAAAAAAAAAAAAATAATAATAATAATAATAATAATAATAATAATAATAATAATAATAATAATAATAATCACTCTCTTTTCATGTTCATTCATTTCTTAAAACTGAATCCGCAATCGAATCTCAAATATCTTGAAGGTCTCGGTTGAGGTTGTTTATCTTGTGGGTTTGACAATTTTTTATTTAAAAAAAAACAACAACATCTTGCTTGTCTCTGTTGCTATAGAAAAATCTTAAAGATCTATGATGAAAATTCAAAGTCTTGTTAACACAACCCATGAAGATTTTTGAGTGGAAGTATGTTGACTAGATCTATGTATGATACGCGGGATTGCACCCTCGCAACATGTTTTACCTCTCAAGGGATCTTGAGAAGCTTGCAATCCCCGCCAGGCAGTGTACCTGATCATTGTAGTATATTATAGTGACAAGTACTGGGGGATTAACAATACATGTGAATTTTGCAATCAACAATATACATCCCCCCACTTGAGATGAACAATACATGTGAATTTTGGGGGGGTGGGGGTCTTCAAATTATCTTCAATGATACGTATTTGTAGGTGTGATTCCTGAATTCATCCACTTAGACCTCAAACTAGGGCAAACAACAAATTCCCAATCATAGACTAGACTACACAGTAGGCTAAGGTGTAATGGTGTATTGAAATAATATATCTTGGGTAAGAAACGAAAGGAATGGCTCAAAAGGGTGTACTAGAGGTATCTTGCTCTAAAGATGAGTGCAACAAAAGGGTTTACACGGGGGTCGAGAAGTCAATGTGACTAATCGATAAACACACACATATAAGGCTATTTGGTTGATAATCCTAAAACATTGCCTTCTAAAATTGTCCCTTCCAAACGTGTCTAGCACATTACTCGTCTATGGGTTTGAAATGATGTGAAAGCCAAGTTCTAAAGTTTACAAAACTACCGGCACACTCAATATTTAGGTTGATTTGGGTAAACAGGGTGAAACTGAATAGGCTAATCCTCACCATATTAATTCAAGGGTCAAATGCGCTCGGCTAAGGTGTATTCTAGTTCGGTTAAGCAAAACATGTCAAAAGTTTAAAAATGGCAAAAATTTCAAAATGAACTAGAAAAATGAGGGCTAATAAAGTTCAAGATAATTCTACTCCCGTCCCCCCACTTGAAATGTACAAAGTCCCTTTTGTACTAAAATTGAAGTAAATGTGAAGAGAAGGTAGAATTAGAGCGATAACTTCCCTGAAATTTTCTCCAAAATGAAAGAAGGATCACGAGAAATCTTCATGCCTTCGACTACCCTTCATGAGCAAACTCCATTTCCCTGAAATCACAACACTACCACAAGCATAAATCTGAAAAAATAAAAATAAAAACAAAGAAAATCCTAACTCACTTTCGTAGGAATCACGATTGCATTTAGCGTATGCAACAATCCTTATAATCCACTTGGTGTCCCAAGTGGATGAGTTAAGTCTCACGAGGGCTTATAGGGAACATACCCACAAAGTTCATTTAATTACTAATACAAGTTTAGTATGTTTGAAAATATTTTAAAGGATACACCTCAGAGAAGTGTTACGGCGTAACCATGAGAATGAGTTACGCCGTAATTAGAGAAAATCTAGAGAGATCAACTACGGAAGGATGGTTACGGCGTAGTCATAAGACTTGGTTATGCCGTAATTGTTGATTCGAGAGCATCAGTTTCTGCCAAAAAAAGATTCTCTCGCTCCTTGATTGGCTCCAAACAGTCAACCTAATTGACCAGGTGAATGGTCAACAAAGTCAAACAGCCTAAAGTCAATCTCCGTGGAAGTATAGGGTTTCCCCGGGTCGTTATGTCCCAGCGAGGTGTGATGGTGTAGAAAACGGATTTATGATCGGGTGATTCTGAACAGGAAAGGGGTAATAAGGGATCGGGTGAATTTGGACATAAAGGTAAGGAATTTGGTTTTGTATGATTACGCTAAGGAAATACGAATGAGAACAATTTAAACAAACTATATTAACAATAACGTGAAACCTAGTTAACCTAAAACGTAATCTAAAAAAAAATTTAAAATCAGAGTTTGCTTATAAATCAACAAAAAAAATAAGCCAAAAGGGCTTAAATAGAAGCTATCACTTTTTTTTTTTTGGTTTTTCTTTATTTTACAAACTACTTTTACTAATGTAACCTAAATTTAAGAACATAAAAGTTATTTAAACAAAATGCGAGTGCGCGAAATAAAACGTGAATTTTAAGCTAAGTTAACCCTACGGACATGAAAATTATATTTTTACAATCCTAATGATGAAAGAAAATTTTTGGAAAATTAAAATTAATTTTTACACTATTTATCTATTTATTATTAATTAAATACTATTTAAACTAATTTAAATTATAAAAAATACTTATAAAACTGTGAAAATCCTAAAACTTTTTCTAAAAATAGTTAATATTATTAATGAACTAGGAAAAATATAAAAGTGCTAAAAAGTTTACAAATAAGCTAGAAATAAGCTGTTAAGCTAAAAATAAGCAAAAAGGGAGAAAATGGGTTAAAAGGGTGAGGGTGTAGGGACTTTACGAGAAAAGTCCCTAGGGCAGATGGTAATGGTGCGTGTGTGTGAGGCTTGGTGGTGCTGGAGGTCCAGGGTTCAAGTCCCACCTCTAGCACTTTTTTCTAATTATTTTTTTTTCAATTTTTCTTTTTACAAAACTATAAAACAAGTAAAAATAAAAAACTTTAATAAAGGAAACTTTTTAAAATCTTTGAGATAAGCCCTGAATAAGCTGGTTAGCTTAACAGAAAGCTTTTGAAGCCAAGACTTAATTTTTATGACTAATAAGCTACAAATAATCTATAATCTAAAACCCAAAGTAAAATAAGCTGAAAGCAGATTCAAACAAACATAAAATAAACCAAAGTAAAGAGAAAAGTATACTAATTAAGCTAATAAGATGAAATAAGCAATCCCAAACCACTGAATCAACAAGCTGGACTACAGGCACAATGAAGGCTTGAATTAGCTTATCAAATAAGCTAATAAGCCAAGAATGATCTTAAAACCAGCAAGCTCAGTGGGTGAGCTTTCCAAAAAGTCCACAAGCTCATGCTGGGACCCACTATTAAGCCCTACAAGAGCTTATAAAAGTGGCTAGCTACACTGATTTCTCAGTATAGCTGAGTGATTGACAGCTATTTGGAGACCAAGAAAAAGCAAACTAATGAGCATAATATGACATGAAAAGAGCATGCAGAGAAAGCCAACCATAAGGGCTTTTCAAAACAACAACAAGCTCTTAGTGAGCTTCACTAAAGAGCTTTATGTGAGCTTACGAAATTAGGTACATAACCTGGTGCAGGGCATGCTAATTGCAAACAGGCCAACTTTGGACCATGATTAAGCTACTAAATAAAATTCTAAAAATTACACAAAAATTACCTATTGAAACACAACCTGACAAATACTAAAACAAGCCAAGTTTCGAAAAAGATTGATTGAGAATCGAGTTCATGAAAATTCTAAGCATAAATGGATAACCTGACAAGTATACAAATTTGACTTTTTCACTTTTCACCTCAGTTGACTTTTGTCAAATTCTAATGACCTTAAGTAATCCTAGATGAAGTATTAAGCTGGTTTGAGACTGAGTTAAGCTATATTAACTACTTTTGCAACAAAATCAATGATTAAGAATCCTAAATACCTTACAGTGATTTCAATTGAGAGGGTAGAACAAGATTTTGACTTTCTACTAATGGAGACCTGGATTTTAGGCTTTAACTATCCTACATTGGCCTATGATAGCCTGCTCATACCAAAACAACAACAATACCATAACACACCATGCTAATCCAAACACCCCTATAAGTGCAACCTGTTTTTGATTTTCAAGTGGGAGTGTCCATTACAAGCTAGGATTTGGATTCACATAGTTAAAACGGTAATAATGAAAGCCTATGAGCAAGTTAAAACTGAAAGTGAGCAACTAACTGAGCTTGAATCACTTATGCCATCTTTTTGGATCTTTTTCTTTTCTTTTTTTTCTTTTTTTTTTTCTTTTTTTTGGTTATTGAGCACATAAGAGAATGACTGAGCTAAACATTTTCACAAGGCTATCTAACAAATCTAATAAGCTAAGTAAACAGAAAATTAGCAAATGAGCACTGATGAAGACAGATTAAGCAGTTAACACTAATGAGAAGTTTAATAAAAAAAGAAAACTAAAATTTGTAAACATGGGAAACTCACACTGATTACTGCTCAAACAGGTTTGTTATGCTCATTAGAGCTTAACATCAAGCTGCTTCACCCAAATCAATCACTTGTCCTTACTGAATCAGCAACTAACCCACTGGAGCTCTTTTGACTATTATGTTAACCAATTTTTTTCTTGAATTTAAGAGATAAAACAATGCTTTGCACACCATTGAGCTCTAAACAGGTTATAAAAAGCTTGAATGAGTTTAATGAACACACATAGAAGCTTATGAGAGTTATTTAAGCATAAATGAATATTGTAAGCCAAGACTTAATTTTATATTGAAACTGAAAATGGAGTACAAAGGTTGAAATCTGAAAACTTGAACATTTAAATCAAAATGGATTACAACTTTTACTGAACTACTTGAATTTTAAAGTTTAAAAGGAAAGCATTACATGAACTTTTAAAATTACACTAAGGGCTAAATAAAACTAAAAATCTAACTAATTAGCTAACCACCCTCAGCTTCTTTTTCTACCCTTTTATACTGAGAGTTTAGGGTTTCTGAGTGCCCAATTGTCTTTTCCCAGTAGAATTTTCCACCCTTGGATGATTTAATCCAATCTTGGCCGTTTATCATTTTGGCACCCAAATGCATTTTTGGCACCTTCCTTCTGAATACTTGTGCCAATGGAGGAGTATTGGACTGTTGGTGTTTGTATTGATGTAGGGGTGATGATGGAGGGGGCAGGGGTAGATGTAATGATGAGAGGAGATGGGTAGGGTTGCAGGGTTCACGGGTTGGAGGGAAGGGAGAAGGTTGACTGGGGGTTTGACCATGTTGTTGACCAGGGTTAATATTAACGGGGTGGAAGGGGAAGTGGGCTTTAAGGGAATGGGCTTGGGTGTAAGGTGGGCTTGGGTAGTGGATTTGTTTATTGGGTAGTTAATTGGGTAGGTTTGGTTTAATATTAAGGGTATCCGTTTGGTTTGTAATTTATAAAGCCCACGAACCAAACTTGCATATTGCTGAAACTTGAGGGTTAATTCTACCAAGCTTCCAAAAGTCTTTCCAAGGACTAAACTTGTCTCAAATTAAATTCCCAAGGGCCACAAATGTATAATTTCCAATTTTAAACTTGTAAGGACCATTTGTGTCATTTTCGGATTTTTAGGGGGTAAAAGTGTAAATTTCCAAAAGTTATCAAAAATGGTTTATTTTGCCAAGTCTAAATAGTACAAAGGTTTTGAATGATAATTTTCCATTTTTAAAAAACCCAGGGACCATTTTTGCCATTTTTGAAGCTTCAGGGACTAAATTGCAATTTTCTCAAACTTTTCACCCAAGGACTTATTTTTACAACTTTTGAATTCCAAATGGCTTGGGTTGACTTTTCTTTCATTTTAAACCTTTAGGGACTAGTTTTGTCAATTTATAAAACTTGAGGGATTAAAACTGTCAATTATACAAACTTTGTTCGTTTTTCATTTGTTTTTAAACATTTTGCATCTAAAACATATAAAACACACTTTTGGGATAATTTCTATATTTTGATGCATTTCTGAGTGTTTTTGGATGTTTTGGCAGTTCAGGTACGATAAAAATGATGAGTATTTACACACTCATCAATCCCCTACACTAAACTATTGCTAGTCCCTAGCAATCTTTTGAGAAAACTTAATGGATTTGAAACTCTTTACCAAAAGCCATCACTTCTGGCGTAGCCAAATGTATCAATTCAAGTAAGAACTATGGTCCACCTGATAACCATGTGATTTTGAGCAAACCACCAGCTGTCAACGGATTTGATTTGTCTTTACCAAAAGCCGTTTGCTTCTGGACTAGCCAACTCCTGATGGAATAGTCAACATCTTGGTGAGCTGATTACCAATTATGGTTTTTCCACTGCCTTTACCACAAGCCATAATCTTGTGGGCTAGCCAACTCATTCACTTTTTTGGATATGGCGAATTGATATACCATACAATTTTGGGCAAATTGCAAGCCGTCAACAGATTTGATATATCTTTACCAAGAGCCGTTTGCTCCTAGATTAGCCAATCCTTTTGTCGTTTAGACATGGCGGACTGATAACCACAAAAAATTTTGAAACTCAAGTGAAATTTTTTTTAAAATTTTTGAAATTTTGGCTAAAAACGGGGGTACTAGATGGTAAAATGTGATAAAATTCGCTAGAATACCCCCTACACTTAGAATGAATATTGTCCTCAATATTCAAAGTTCCGACTATTATACCGACTCTTTGAACGTAAAAGGGCAACATTACAATCTAAATGTGGAAACACCATTTTTGCTTTTTCACTGTATTGGTAACCACAGTAGGGGTAACTCCCCCACACTTAGGGTGAAAACCCTAAGTACATGCTACTGTTTTTGTTTACCGAGTCGCTAGCTTGACTCAACCCCGAATTCATTGGTTCCTGAGGAAGCATGATGTGGAAGAAACAATCTCAATCGGACTTTCATTCAAGATGTTTGGACAAACATTTGAAGCACGTGAAAGTTCCACACCGATGAGATAAGTAGACCCAGGCTTAAAATAGTATAAACTATAAGCGGTGATGCCAAGGTCAAAGATAATGTCTTCATTCCCGAAGGAGTGAAGAACAGGAGAAGTCACCCGGTAGGTGAAAAAGAGAAAGAAAGTCATGATAAACATCTTGACTAACTCATCATCATCAGGAGGAGGATTCATGGATTCATCATCATGAATCTCATCATTTAAGCTCATGTGATCAAGACATATCTCGGGTGTGTCTAGATCAAAGTGGAAGTTATCATACTCCGGTGGAGATATGATATGAGTGAGTTCACAGGAGAACTCATCAAATGTGAATGAATCATATTCTGGATTGATGTGCGTGAGTTCACGGGAGAACTCATCGAAGGTAAATGATTCATAATCGGGGAGAGAATTATGAGAATGAGAAGCGGTACTACCACTAATCTTCTCTCCTATAGGATCAAAAGTAAACGCTTCAAACTCCAGAATAGGATCATCGGAGAAAATGTCACTATCTTTAATGAGGATAGGAGATTAAATAGGTTTCTCTTTGAAAGCCTCGATTTTAGAAATGAGGAGATCAACATTCAATAATGTTGCACGAAGTACTTCATCCTTGATTTCAGTGTCAGTCTCATCATTCACTTCTTCTAAGCTGACTAGCTCAGAAGGTAATCCTTCCACATGACTGATGTCTCCAGAAGATAAAAAATTTTCATCAGCATGTGAAGTACTAAGCTCGATGTTGGGATAAGAGTTTAAAAGATTTTCATTTTCTCCCATATCGGCTTCAAGGTCAAACAGATCATCATCACTTCCTAATGGAAGTGGATTGATGTGAGTAAGTTCGTCTGTGAACTCCTCAATAAGAGGGTCAACATCAGAATGAGGCAGTGGTGCCTCTTCATACGCAACTTCCCCATAAGATGTACAATCATCATTAAAATCGGAGAAAGTTTCAAAATGATCTTTTGGATTTTCAGGGGGAGAAGGTAAATCACACACATGATCAAAAGTTCCCTGTGACTCTCTTGGGATTGGGACAAGGTTCTCAACACTAGACTTTATGAATTCGTCCGATTTGAGGAATAGTGCTAAGATGCTCATCCCTCATATTCAGAGAGTGAGTGTGAACTTCGGGTGTGATATCAATAGACTGTGGGAGTTTAGAAGTTCTAGCAGTTATGGAATTTTCAAGTTCCATTTGATCAACCGGCTAGTGACTCTGTCACATTATTTTCTCCCTGATTATCTATGGAAGGAATCACAACAGATGAATCTGATGAATCTTTTTGAATAATAAAAATGTTATTTTCATCATTATCACTGTCATCATCGTCATAATATAGAGCAACATAGCGAAGATTGGCACGTACTTTAGCCACTCTTGCTTAGCAAGTAATTCTTCCATGCTCATTTCGTTTCTAGCATCTCGTTCTTCAACAAGTAATTCTGCCATTGATTTCTCACGAGAATCTTGAAAAGATGTACTAGCCAACTCCTCCTTAAGTTTTTGCACAATTTCAAGAGCCTCTAGTAAAAGGTCTTGCTCGGTATCATGAGGAGTTGCTTGGGTCATTTGGTACTGTGGAGGTTGGTCTTGAAATGAATAGTCATAATTGTTACAAGGGAACGGATTCTTTGTTTGACAATCAGAACTGCAATGAGGACCTCCACAGTATTCACAACACTAAAACTGATGTGGCTATGAGTCGTATGTGCTTGAGTCATAACTGTTATCAGGAAACTGCTCATAGACAAGTGTGTTTCCTGATTGACAATCAGAACTGTAGTGTTGGGCACCACAGTACTTACAACAGTTAAACTGTTGAGTCTGGTTTGGTGAATTGTATGGATATTGGTCATAACCAAAATTTTGACTATTTTGACAATCAAAACCTTGGTGAGGACCTCCACAATACTCACAAGAAATGTTTGGTGTATTTTGATACGAAGCATCATTATGATTTGGACAATATGATTCTTGCTCGTATGAATGTGATGGGTAATTGGAAAAATTTAGAGAGTCGTAGAATGAGTTCTGATTAGGATCATAAGAAAATGAATTCCTCGAACCACAAAACAAACAACTTCCGTCTCGAATATCATTACCACATTGTTCACATGTACACCAACGACATGGTAAACCAAAAAGCGGCTCACCACAACCGACACAAGGAACAAAATTTGGAGGTGGGAAAAGTGGTGTGCTCTGAGAGCTAGGAATTTCCACCACTTCTGTTATAGTCTCGGGTTTTTGTTCATGATAAACATGAAGATTAGGTAAGTCGTTCTTTTCAGTCACTGCCCTAAGCTTTGTACGTTTGCTTGACGACCTTTTAACCATATATCGTGAAAGGTCAGGATTGATTCTTGAAGGTTTGTCATTAATAGCACGTATCTCTGGCTGTGAAGGGTAGTTGGAAGAATTTGGTGAATCATTGAGAGAATTTGGACTTATGATCAGATTGCACACAGTACAAAATCTGTTACTACAATTATTGCCACATTTCTCACAAATACACCGGAGACAACGAAAGACGTTCTCAACCGGGCTTTTATAGTGAAAACACTTGTAGCCGAGAGACACCATAAGAATTATACATGAGAGGGGTATAAGAAGGTAGAATCAAATGGATAGAGGGTAAAGGTGAATATTTTTGGAGTTTTGGAAAGACATTTTATATACAAATAAGAAAGAAAATCTTTTTGGGTTTTTTGTGTTGGTTGAAAACTGATTTTAAAATGTTTTCGTGAACTGTTTTGTTTTTATAATAAGAAAATATGAACAAGGGATGGTAAATATACAATGAGTGTATATCCAGATTCACTAATCTGTAAAACCGTTTAAAAAACGCGCACAAACTCCCCGCCAGCGGCGCCAAAATTTGATTGGCTCCAAACAGTCAACCTAATTGACCAGGTGAATGGTCAACAAAGTCAAACAGCCTAAAGTCAATCTCCGTGGAAGTATAGGGTTCCCCCGGGTCGTTATGTCCCAGCGAGGTGTGATGGTGTAGAAAACGGATTTGTGATCGGGTGATTCTGAACAGGAAAGGGGTAATAAGGGATCGGGTGAATTTGGACAGAAAGGTAAGGAATTTGGTTTTGTATGATTACGCTAAGGAAATACGAATGAGAACGATTTAAACAAACTATATTAACAATAACGTGAAACTTAGTTAATCTAAAACGTAATCTAAAAAAAATTAAAATCAGAGTTTGGTTATAAATAAGCAGAAAAATAAGCCAAAAGGGCTTAAATAGAAGCTATCACTTTTTTTTTTTTTTTTTTTTTTGGTTTTTCTTTATTATACAAACTACTTACACTAATGTAACCTAAATTTAAGAACGTAAAAGTTATTTAAATAAAACACGAGTGCGCGAAATAAAACATGAATTTTAAGCTAAGTTAACCCTACGGACATGAAAATTATATTTTTACAATCCTAATGATGAAAGAAAATTTTTGGAAAATTAAAATTATTTTTTACACTATTTTTCTATTTATTATTAATTAAAAACAAATTAAATACTATTTAAACTAATTTAAATTATAAAAAATACTTAATGAACAGTGAAAATCCTAAAACTTTTTCTAAAAATAGTTAATATTATTAGTGAACTAGGAAAAATATAAAAGTGCTAAAAAGTTTACAAATAAGCTAGAAATAAGCTGTTAAGCTAAAAATAAGCAAAAAGGGAGAAAATGGGTTAAAAGGGTGAGGGTGTAGGGACTTTACGAGAAAAGTCCCTAGGGCAGATGGTAATGGTGCGTGTGTGTGAGGCTTGGTGGTGCTGGAGGTCCAGGGTTCAAGTCCCACCTCTAGCACTTTTTGCTAATTATTTTTTTTTTCAATTTTTCTTTTACAAAACTATGAAACAAGTAAAAATAAAAAAAAAACTTTAATAAAGGTAACTTTTTAAAATCTTTGAGATAAGCCCTGGATAAGCTGTTTAGCTTAACAGAAAGCTTTTGAAGCCAAGACTTAATTTTTATGACTAATAAGCTACAAATAACGTATAATCTAAAACCCAAAGTCAAATAAGTTGAAAGCAGATTCAAACAAAGTTAAAATAAACCAAAGTAAAGAGAAAAGTATACTAATTAAGCTAATAAGATGAAATAAGCAATCCCAAACCACTGAATCAACAAGCTGGACTGCAGGCACAATGAAGGCTTGAATTAGCATATCAAATAAGCTAATAAGCCAAGAATGATCCTAAAACCAGCAAGCTCAGTGGGTGAGCTTTCCAAAAAGTCCACAAGCTCAAGCTGGGACCCACTATTAAGCCCTACAAGAGCTTATAAAAGTGGCTAGCTACACTGATTTCTCAGTATAGCTGAGTGATTGACAGCTATTTGAAGACCAAGAAAAAGCAAACTAATAAGCATAATATGACATGAAAAGAGCATGCGGAGAAAGCCAACCATAAGGGATTTTCAAAACAACAACAAGCTCTTAGTGAGCTTCATTAAAGAGCTTTATGTGAGCTTATGAAATTAGGTACACAACCTGGTGCAGGGCATGCTAATTGCAAACAGGCCAACTTTGGACCATGATTAAGCTACTAAATAAAATTCTAAAAATTACACAAAAATTACCTATTAAAACACAAATTGACAAATACTAAAACAAGCCAAGTTTCGAAAAAGATTGATTGAGAATTGAGTTCATGAAAATTCTAAGCATAAATGGATAACCTGACAAGTATGCAAATTTGACTTTTTGACTTTTCACCTCAGTTGACTTTTGTCAAATTCTAATGACCTTAAGTAATCCTAGATGAAGTATTAAGCTGGTTTGAGACTGAGTTAAGCTATATTAACTACTTTTGCAACAAAATCAATGATTAAGAATCCTAAATACCTAACATTGATTTCAATTGAGAGGGTAGAACAAGATTTTGACTTTCTACTTATGGAGACCTGGATTTTAGGCTTTAACTATCCTACATTGGCCTATGATAGCCTGCTCATACCAAAACAACAACAATACCGCAGCACACCATGCTAATCCAAACACCCCTATAAGTGCTACCTGTTTTTGATTTTCAAGTGGGAGTGTCCATTACAAGCTAGGATTTGGATTCACATAATTAAAACGGTTATAATGAAAGCCTATGAGCAAGTTAAAACTGAAAGTGAGCAACTAACTGAGCTTGAATTACTTATGCCATATTTCTGGATTTTTTTTTTTTTTTTTTTTTTTTTTTTTTTTTTTTTTTTTTTTTTTTTTTTGTTATTGAGCACATAAGAGAATGACTGAGCTAAACATTTACACAAGGCTATCTAACAAATCTAATAAGCTAAGTAAACAGAAAATTATCAAATGAGCACTGATGAAGACAGATTAAGCAGTTAACACTAATGAGAAGTTTAATAAAAATGAAAACTAAAATTTGTAAACATGGGAAACTCACACTGATTACTGCTCAAACAGGTTTGTTATGCTCATTAGAGCTTAACATCAAGCTGCTTCACCCAAATCAATCACATGTCCTTACTGAATCAGCAACTAACCCACTGGAGCTTTTTTGACTATTATGTTAACCATTTTTTTTCTTGAATTTATGAGATAAAACAATGCTTTGCATACTATTGAGCTCTAAACATGTTATAAACAGCTTGAATGAGTTTAATGAACACACATAGAAGCTTATGAGAGTTATTTAAGCATAAATGAATATTGTAAGCCAAGACTTAATTTTATATTGAAACTGAAAATGGAGTACAAAGGTTGAAATCTGAAAACTAGAACATTTAAATCAAAATGGATTACAACTTTTACTGAACTACTTGAATTTTAAAGTTTAAAAGGAAAGCATTACATGAACTTTTAAAATTACACTAAGGACTAAATAAAACTAAAAATCTAACTAATTAGCTAACCACCCTCAGCTTCTTTTTCTTCCCTTTTATACTGAGAGTTTAGGGTTTCTGAGTGCCCAATTGTCTTTTCCCAGTAGAATTTTCCACCCTTGGATGATTTAATCCAATCTTGGCCGTTTATCATTTTGGCGCCCAAATGCAATTTTGGCTCCTTCCTTCTGAATACTTGTGCCAGTGGAGGAGTATTGGACTGGGGTGTTTGTATTGATGTAGGGGTGATGATGGAGGGGGCAGGAGTAGATGTGATGATGAGAGGAGATGGGTAGGGTTGCAGGGTTCACGGGTTGGTGGGATGGGAGAAGGTTGACTGGGGGTTTGACCATGTCATTGACCAGGGTTAATATTAACGGGGTGGAGGGGAAGTGGGCTTTAAGGGAATGGGCTTGGGTGTAAGGTGGGCTTGGGTAGTGGATTTGTTTATTAGGTAGTTAATTGGGTGGGTTTGGTTTAATATTAAGGGTATCCGTTTGGTTTGTAATTTATAAAGCCCAAGGACTAAACTTGCACATTGCTGAAACTTGAGGGTTAATTCTGCCAAGCTTCCAAAAATCTTTCCAAGGACTAAACTTGTCAAAAATTTAATTCCCAAGGGCCACAAATGTATAATTTCCAATTTTAAACTTCCAAGGACCATTTGTGTCATTTTTGGATTTTTAGGGGGTAAAAGTGTAAATTTCCAAAAGTTATCAAAAATGGTTTATTTTGCCAAGTCTAAATAGTACAAAGGTTTTGAATGATAATTTTCCATTATTGAAAACCCAAGGACCATTTTTGCCATTTTTGAAACTTCAAGGACTAAATTGCAATTTTCTCAAACTTTCACCCAAGGACTTATTTTTACAACTTTTGAATTTCAAAGGGCTTGGATTGACTTTTCTTTCATTTTAAACCTTTAGGGACTAGTTTTGTCAATTTATGAAACTTGAGGGACTGAAACTGCTAATTATGCAAACTTTGTTCGTTTTTCATTTGTTTTTAAACATTTTGCATCTAAAACATATAAAACACACTTTTGGGATAATTTCTGTATTTTGATGCATTTCTGAGTGTTTTTGGATGTTTTGGCAATTCAGATACGATAAAAATGATGAGTATTTACACACTCATCACTCCTCCATGCTCCAATTCCTTCAAAATTATAAAACAAACATACAAACAAACAAAGAAAAAGATAATACGAGTTGTCTCCCATAAGATCACTTATGTTTATTAACGAGTCTTTAAGTTAGACCCACAGTTTACCAATGGCTGTTGGCCATCTCGTAGACATGGCAACCTTCACATTGAATCCACTCAATAAGCCCTTCGTTTTTCTTGTATTCTTCTCCAAGCATGAGGCAATTATTGTAGAACTTCTTTATCTTTTTGTATGGATAGTTATACCCATTAGCCTTGTCCTCATCGCTTAATTCTCGTAGTGGCTGCATCCGACTTAATTGCTTAACATTCATATGTTTAAAAAATTTAATAACCCTCGACATTTTAAAGATTGTTTTATCATTCCCGTGTTGCAACCACACAATTCCTTCTTTGGAATCTTCTCATAAACCTGATATTGCTTTATGATGCATGGGGTTTTACACCAGGCTTTACCTCTCAAGGGATCTCGAGAAGCTTACAACCCCCACCAGGAAGTGTACCTGATCGATGTAGTATAGTATAATGACAAGTACCGGGGGATTGATCGTTCAGCTAGGAATAGTGTCGCTAGGATTAGAAAACCTAAAGACTAGGTCTAGAGATGAGGGATGATTCTTTTTATATTTTTATACTTTTTAGAAAGCAAATTAAAATCTCGGGTTTGAGGGATTTGGGCGGAATTAGTTGCTAGTCAACTAACCCAATACTAAGATGCAATCAAAATAAAATACTAAAAATGAAAATAAACTAATTATACTAAAGTTGTGAGCAATATGTGGGAGAAATGTGTTTACTTAGATTTCACTACTCCCTAGATATCTTTTACACGTTAATTACTTGTTATAGTTAAGTGGATGACGGATTGTATTCCTTAATACCATTCATGGGGTGGCGTACTTACTTCCCCAATCCTATGAGTGCCTACTTCACTCCTATGTCGAGCCGGCTAAGAAGCTCCTAACATGGGATCATTAGAATTTACTCATGCATTAAATACAACCAATAAAACCTAGTACACATCGGTTCATGTTTCCTAAGATGTTCAAGCATGTTACCAAATGGAGATCTGCCAGTTTTCTTAAGCCTAACATTGAAATCATTCATCCAATACAACCATAAACAAGTAATCAACACATAATTAACATCTAGGTTTCATTAGATCTAAGCAAACATAAGATAGATCTAGCCTAACATATTGAAATCAAGACAAGCATAAGAAATAGACAACCAACACATAGACATATTGATTGAATTAAGAGAAGACTTATCTTAATAACACATGAAAGGGTTCAAGGGCTGAAAACCCTTGAAAAAGATGTAAAATAAGTACAAGGTTCGGCCTTAGGGTTTCTCCACACAAGTTCCTTTCAATGAATGAAAATTAGAAAACTATATATAGATTTTGGAAGGTGACGGCGTCAAGAACAAATGTTCGACGCCGTCATCTCGCCGCCAAATAATTCCTCGGACTGCCTAGATCTGGGTCTGACGCCGTCATGTGTACACCTTATGCAGGCCGTCATGAATTTAACTCTTGACGCTCTACTTGTGACGTCTTCAGGTTTCTTCTGGGTCATCATGGACTTTACTCTTGACGCCATCAAGTATTTCCTCTTGACGCCGTCATACACTGTTCTCAGCATGGAAAATTAAGTCTTTGGCGTTTTCTTCACTTTTATGCTCCAAAAACGTCCGAATTGCTTCCTTTTCCAGATTTCACTCCCAAAGTGCCTAAAATCACAAAAGGAACGATTTAGGGTAATATTTGATCAAATAAATTCAATTTCGGGCTTAAATGGCCCTCTAAAAGTGGTTCATTTTTCGCCTCATCACTTTAAAAGGATTCCCCAAAATTACGCCCATCAATCCATCTTCAATGAATTCGCTTACATCATCTAACACAACGAAATCCACAAGGAAAGTGTATATGCCTATGAAGACATGGATGTTTGTGGCAATCCCTAGAAAATTATTCCCCTTATATTCCAATTCCTTGATCATAACTTGATTGTAGCATTCTTTGGAAATTATATTAACGGGTGAACTTGTGTCTATAAAGGGATGAAAATCCATGTACCCAATCTTGCAAGAAAGCTGAAGGTTATAAGGATTCCGGTGGTGTGTTCTTGCTCGAATTCCGAAGAACAATGGTTGTCCATTATCCAAAGGAACCTTAGGTTGCTTATCTACTAATGGGACTATATTGACCTGATTTTGGAAATCTTCCAAACCAACTCCCAAACCATCATTGTTTTCCTCATAATCAATGAAAACATCAAAGTCATCTCCAGATGAAATGTCGTTGTGTTCTTGAGAAACGCGAGGAGTTTCGTCGGCCAAAAATGCATCCAATTGGTTTCCATAATTCCCGTCTTCGTGACCCTGTTCCATCATACAAACCTTTTTGGGAAAAGTCACAATGTCATTAGCCATAAAAGTTAGAACTTCCCCGTTTACTTCAATAGTCATTTTCCTAGCAAAAACATCCACTTTAGCATGGGCAGTGGCAACCATAGGTCTTCCTAAAATAATAGGGATTTTATCATCCTCCGTAATTTCAAGGATAACAAAATCGACTGGAAAAACAAACCTATCAATTTTTACTAAAATGTTTTCCATAATTCCCTTAGGGGATTGCATGGACTTATCGGCCATTTCTATGTCCATCTTAACAGGTATAAGGCTACCAACCCCTAAACGTAAGAACATGGAATAAAGCATAATGCTTATACTAGCTCCTAAATCAGCTAAAGCATTGCTAATCTCAAGTTCGCCAATAAGACAAGGGGGAGTAAAGCTTCCCGGGTATTTTTCTTTTGGTGGGAGTTCGTTCCTCAGAACCGCTGAACATCTTGCGTTTAGTTTAACAGATTCCATCTCTTCCAAGCTTTCCTTCTAGTTAATAAGATCCTGCACAAATTGCACTTTGTTAGAATTATCCTTAATGGATTCAATAAGAGGTAGGTTAACGGGAAGGGTTCCGAGATCATCAAAGAGAAGCTTTTCTTTATATATTCTTGATTTAACTTTCTCTGAGAACGTTTTTTGTTTAATAGTAGTTTCCCTTGTGATGCCTGTAGTAATGGTGTTGACAATTTCTTCGGTCACTATAGAATTTTTCAAGCCGTTCTTAATAGCTAGAACGCAGTCTCCAACTATTTTCTCCAGTTTAGTGATTCTTTCATTGTGAGCCTTAAGGGATGCCATTGTACTTTCAACAAATTTCTTCATCATGACTTCCTCACGAGCTTGTCTTTTTGTTGTTTCTTCAATATATTTTGAAACTAACTCTTCAATTCCAACCTTTGTGGTGTTGATGATGCTTTAACTTCTTCCCTATTTTGTTCCCTTTCCATTCTATTTCTCTCGTCCCTTCTTCTCAGGAATAGTTCTCCATATTCCTCCTTACTTTTGACAAAAGTTTTCATCACCTTATGTCCAAAGTTGTCTTTAGGTCCAAATCCGGTTTCAGCATGCCATTTGTAACAATGATTTGCCGTTCTTTGTATTGGCTTCAAATCAAGATCTGGAGTCATTCTAGGAATGTGGAGTTGATTATCGAGCAGTTGGCGATTATAGTCATCGAGGCCTCTGTAGAATATAATAACCATCTGGTGCTTGTTTAGGTCATGAGTCGGGCATCGGTAAAGGAGTTCATTGTATCTTTCCCAGGCTTGGTAAAGTGCTTCTTCCTTTACTTGTACAAATATGTGGATGCTACAAAGTAATTTAGTCATTCGAAATGGTGGACAAAATTGTTTCAGGAAGGCTCTTCGAAGATTGTCCCAAGATTGCTTTGACTCAAATGGTAACTTATTAAACAAACTCCTTGCTGCCCCCGTTAGAGAGATAGGGAACACCTTCAGTATCAATGAATACCTTCCACGTGTTCATGCACATCCTGATCAACTTCTCCTGCGAATTATTTATTATGTAATTCTTGAATGAGCGTGCTTGGAATAGAATACCCGTCATGATCAGGTGTTGTGTCAAACATCCTCTGGTAGATTTCGTTAGTTTTGCCCAAGTATTGGTTCATCATAATCCCCTCAATGTCATGCTCGTTGTTTGTCTCAAACTCCGATTCCGAAGACTTATATTCGTAAAATGAGAAAATATTATGAATTGGCATAGGGAAGTTGTTCCTCCTTGCTCGAAACTGTCTTTCTGGATTGTCAAATGGTGTAACCAAAAATGGTTTTGAGCTCCTTGTCTTGTATCCTGACATTAAAAAAAAAAAAAAAAAAAAAAAAAAAAAAAAAAAAAAAAACTTAAAAACAAAAATAAATAAAAGCAGACTTAAAAATAAATCCTATTATAACTCCCCGGCAACGGCGCCAAAAACTTGATGCATGTTTTACCGACCAGGTTTTAATATTTATATTTACTTGTTTTACCTAAGGTATACCTATTCGCACTAACGGACAGAGAATCCGGTCGTGAGTAGAATAGTAATGGTAACTCCGAGGTCGTCCCAAGAGCTATGTGGTGCGGACTATGTCTAAGTCTAATGTCACTAACTAAAAGTAAATTAAAGGAAATGATTGATAGTTGGAAGTGAAATGAAACTACAAAACAAATAGCAGATAAAGTAAAGGTTGTGAGTAGTGGGAGAAAAGTGTACTAGCCTAGTTACTCATCCTATAGAATTTCATGACATGTTCCCTATTAAAATAATCTTATGCTTTAGGTGGGGCGGACATATATCACTAGGTGCATATGGTCAAGTTCCTTAGCCTATCTCCCCCGAATCCTGTCAGGAACCATAGGCACTACCCTATGCAAGTAAGCCGACGTATGGTATACGGGGTTTGAGTCATTAAGTGCCACTACATGCTAGACTTATCTCTAATGGCCCATTGTCACGATCATAGGCCATTTCTCTAACTTCTTAAGTTCATCAAATACGGAAGGTGGTCCTATGGTCAATTCGAAAACGAGGCAATATGGTCAGTTGTCATCCCACCCATTTCCTCGCAATCCATCATGCTAGTGTCCTATGGTCAATTCTTCTAGTCTACTAACTCAATTGAGGTCTTAATTCAATTAAAGCTAGCGTAATGGATACAACCACATATCAAAACTACCGAAATAAAAGGTTCTCAAGATAAACTAAGCATGCACATACGTAAAAGCATATAAGAAAAGTACGAAAACATGATTAAAACAATATAGGCATCATAACTAGGCTAGCACCAGAGGTGCTTAGCCAATCATATTAACACTCGAAACAATGTTTACAAGATCCATGTATTCAAAATGTAAATGAAATAATGAAATGCTAAAACTTATGGTGATTTGAGTGTGATTTCTCCCTTGGAAAGCCTTCATATGCTGCTGTAGAAGGGCCACCTAAAAGCTCCTAACGATATCTAACTTTGTGTGTGAGAAATTTGTTGTCAAAATGTAGAAATTATGGTTGTATTTATATGCCCGTCGGGAGTTATGGCTTAACTATGAAATGTGTTACGCCGTATGATGAGGTGAAAAATGAACCGTTTTTAAGGGGTCATTTAAGCCCGAATTCGAATTTATTTGATCAAATATTGCCCTAAATTGTTCATTTTGTCATTTTAAGTACTTTTGGAGTGAAATCTGGAAAAGGAAGCATTTTGGACGTTTTTGGAGCATAAAAGTGAAGAAAACGGCAAAGTCTTAATTTTCCTTGCTGGGAACAGTACCTGACGACATCACTTGCTCCATAATGACGGCGTCAAGAGTAATACAAGAGGTGGAAGTGGATGATACACATGACGGTCTAGAGTGTTTTGTGCATTGGAGATGACAGCGTCACCCAAGGCCGTCATGGTCCAATATTAGTGATGGCCCAGAACAATTTTACACATGACGGTGTCAAAAGTAGATCTAGGCAATCCGATTTCATTATGGACGGCGAGTTGACGGCGTCACAGATTTCTTCTTGATGCCGTCACCCTGTAAAATCTATATATAGTTTTCCAAATTTCATTCATTAGGGTGTAACTTTTAGGGTGCAACTTTGGAGAAAAACCCTAGTCTGATTTTCACAGCTTTTTTAAGGGTTTTAACCCTGTGAAACTTTCATGTTCAATAAGAGATAAGTATCCTTTCAATTCACTCAATATGTCTATGTGTTGTTTGAATATATCTTACGCTTGTCTTCTATTTAACATGCTTGGCTAGATCTCTCTTGTGTTTGCTTAGATGTAGTGAAACCTAGATGTTAATTATGGGTTGATTGTTTGTTTATAGTTGTTACGGATGATTGTATTCGATGTTAGGCTTAAGAAAACTGGCAGACTTCCATTGGTAACATGCTTGATCTTCTTAAGAAACATGATCAGAGGTGTACTATGATTTTTAGTTGTATTTAATGCGTAGGAGAATTCTAATGATCCCATGTTAGGAGCTTCTAACGGCTTGACATAGGAGTGAAGTAGGATCCTATAGAGTTAGGGAATATTTTACACGGTCCTAAGACTAGTATTAAGGAATATGACCCGTCATCTATGCAATTGTAACAAGCTATCAACCTGTAAAAGATATCAAGGGAGTAATGAAACCTAAGTAAACACAACTTTCCCCATCATTGTTTACACCACACTAGTATAATTAATTTAATTTCATTTATGTTATTTTATTTTGATTGCTTTAGTAGTTCATTGGGTTAGTTGATTAGCATCTAATTCCACCCACTCTTCTAAAAACCGAGATTTTACTTGCTTTTATAAAATATACAAATACAAAAAGAATCATCCCTCATATCTAGACTTAGTTTAAGAGACTTTCTAATCCTAGCGACACTATTCCTGAGTTGAACGATCAATCCCCCGGTACTTGTCACTATACTATACTACAACGATCAGGTACACTGCCTGGTGGGGGTTGTAAGCTTCTCGAGATCCCTCGAGAAGTAAAGCCTGGTGCGATTCCCAAGTATCACTGTAACTGGTGAAATCTTATCCAGATCCATAGTTTACGGCATAACTGATGAAAGGTTACGCCGTAATAGTGATTTAGGGTTTCTTCTCCGTCGTAATCTCCAAATGTGTTACGCCGTAGAGTGTTTATTGGATCTGAGATAACTCTTGTAGTCTTCATTACGCCGTAATCCAAAAGGTATGTTACGCCGTATGTTTATTCTTTGAGCTTGGACTACTCTCGTACTCGTTGCTACGCCGTATTCCATAATTGTGTTACGGCTTCTGATCTGAGGATTCTTCAAGACTTGTGATTGTTACGGCGTAAACCATGGAATTAGTTACGCCGTAACTCTTGATCTGTGTTGACTTTGATCTTCTTAGTAGAAATCCTAGCTACGGCGTAGTTGAGAGATTGAGTTACGCCGTAGCTTCTTCCAGCATACTTGGATTTTTCTATCTTTGCACGTACTTTCCAATTTCCTCGTCTCTTTAGCTCCTATGCTCACTTGTGACCTGGATACAAAATATGAAGGAATAATAGCATTTATCCACATAATTTTTAATATAAATGAGCATAATAGGGGGAAATTGACACTTAAATATCAGGGTTATTTGATATTATCAGATTTATTTGGAACCTTTTTAAGGGGTCATTTAAACCCAAAATCATATTTATATGAGCAAATATTATCTCAAATCATTTCTTTTTTGTATTTTAGGTACTTGGGACAAGAAATCTGAAAATCAGCCTGGACGTATTTGTAACATTTCAACCCTTAAACTTCATGCTTCCATAACGATAAGTTATCCCTTTAATCATTTGTTATGTCTTTGTATCGTTCGATGATGTGTTTATCTTCTTTTTCTTTATAATGCTAGCTTGAATTCACTTTTGTTTGCTTAGATCTAGTGAAACCTAGTTGTTGAATATTGATTTGACGTCTATTGTTTAGTTGATTGCTTCGCGTTAGGCTAAGAAAACTGGTCGATCTCTTATATGTAACTGGCTTGGACGTCTTAGATACACAACCATAGAGTGCAGTATTTGTTTTTCTCATTGTATTTATTGCATGAATTGAGGCTTGTAGATCCTAGAAAACTTAATAGACTTTAAGGTTTTTGGAGGAGACTAAGATTCATATAGTTGGGAACTTCGGCATCTCCCCACGACCGATATTAAAGAATACAACGCTTCAACTAAAACAAGGGTGTGAAAATTCGACAGATCAATAGGAGAAATACGCTTTTCCTTATCATTAAAAGTCACCAATTATATTTTCTCTTTTTATTTTTATTTAATTCAGTTATCATTAGTTTTGGATTAGTTGATTAGCAACTAATTCCTCAACTCTTTCTAAAACCCGAGATTTTTACTGCTTTTATATAATAATAAAAATACAAAAAGAATCATCCCTCGCCTCTAGAACGATCTCATCATACATCTTGACCTATCGACATTATTCCCCTAGAGAATGATCAATCCCTCTGATTTACCTATACTACACTACAATGATCAAGTACAATGCCTGGAGGATTGTAAAACTTCCTTGTGAGGTCTCGCAATCTTCACATCATATTACACTTGTGACGGTGTCACTTGCAAACTATGACGCCGTCAACCCGCCGTCATTAGGGTTTCGTCTTAGCTTTATAGAATTATAGCCACTCTAACGCCGTCACTCTATGAGTTGTGACACCGTCATATGGTGCGTAACGCCGTCGGCCTTTAAAATATCTGAGCCATCGCTTGTTAACTTTACACTGAACCTTGGCCATCAAATACAAGTGACGGTGTCGCCTTGTGGACTGTGACGCCGTCAGCCTCCCATCTTTGACAAATTCATGACTTGGTCGTTTTTCTTCATTTCTTCGTCCAAAATAGCCATAAATGTGCCGGTTTTCATATTTCTCGTCCCAAGTACCTAAAATGCAAAAAGAAACGATTTAGGGTAATATTTGATCAAATACATATGACTTTTGGGACTAAATGACCCCTTAAAAAAGGTACCAAATAAATCCTTATCAAATCTTTGAGACAAAGTAGATTAACGAAGCCCATTAAGTACTTTGTCTATGTTCTTGCTTCTCGTTATTGTTTTGGTCAACGGTTGGTTGTCATGGTTTTAAGTGGAAGTAAATTGAAGTTCGCTGGGTTTTCCTCATTTTTGGTTAACAATCATTTTTTTCCTTTTTGGGTTATGTGAGTGTGTAAAGTTATGGTCTCTGATTTTTTTTAATTAATCTGAAAGTGTTTTCCCAATACTTATATATTCACTTAGGGATATTGATTGTAAATGTATCAAAGTTGTCATTTTTTACAATGTTGTGTAACATTCTTTGTTTTTTCCTATTAAATTTGCAAAACTTGCTAATTATCCTATTATGCGTATTAAATGACTTAATTAAGTAAAAGTTATTATGTGGCACGGTTAATCACTTTTACTTAACACACAATAGGATTAGGGGCGACAATTCGGGTCGGGTAGGGTTCGGGTTAATAGGTTGGCGGGTCAAAAAACCCCAACCAAAACCTGACCCATTTAAATAATCAGGTCAGCTATGTCAACCCTAACTTGTTTACATATAACTGGAACCTGACCCATTTAACCCGTATATATACTTAGGTTGGTGGGTTAAATAGGTTACACAGGTTTAATTAGTTTAATGGGTTTTGGGTTGACCCATGTAATCCGTTTATATACTAAAGTTGGTACATTAAATGGGTTAAATAGGTTAAATAAGTTTGTGGGTCGATATGTTTAACCCATTTAACCCGTATTATAAAATATAAATAATTTTTTATTTAAGAAAAAAAATCTTAAATGGGTTAGCGGGTCGACACGCTTAATTTATTTCCAACCCAAACCTGACCTATTTAATAAACGGGTTAGATGGATCGACCCAAACCCGACCCGAAATCTATTTAGACTCAACCCGAACCTGTTAATTTTTGTGTCAGTTTCAGGTCGGGTTTCGTGTCGGTTTCAGGTCGGGTTTCGTGTCGGGTCATAAATTGCCACCCCTAAATGGGATAATTAGCAACTTTTTCCTTTTTAATATGAAAAAGTGACAACTTGAATACATTTACAAACAACTCAGTTATGTTGGAGCTAAGATAACTCAGTTATGGGGTATCCAGATTGAGTTTCTCTATTACATTATATTTCCCCGAAAAATCTATAACAATATTACCACTAATTAATACGGGCCCTTTTATGTCAGATTAGTTGTGTTTAAAAGTTCTGAGTGGTAAAATGTGGTAAGGGTGGCTGACCTGCAGAAACCTCCAAAGATGTTAACTGGAAACATGACCGGAGGTTGGTAGTCACATGCTTAAATATATATAAGCATAATTTCTTTTTCCTTCGGAACTGATCATCATGTTTCTATTTTCTTGACGAATTTATTTTCCTTCGATCTTCCAACTCTTTAAACACTTCCATCATAAAGTATATGTTATTCATCTTACACCATTTTACATTGTTGGTTTGTCATAAAAGATAAATGATGAAGTGATTGTGAGTCTTGTTTTTAGGAAATCTAATGAGAAATGAGATGGGAGCGGGTTCTATCTAAGTTTTTTGATAGCATATCAATATATCGTCTAAGCCAAATAACTATACGCCAAAGTCAAGCCTGCCAGAAAGCCCAGTTAAATTCTTAGGCTACACCTAGCCTGAGAAGACCTCTCAGGCATGTACCAAGTGCACATGGGACAACTGTATCCCAACTGTCGCTAACGGTCATGACATACTCTTTGACATATGACAATGGGGACATATTATCAAGAATAGAGGTGGTGGCTATGACCTGGTATGAACCAATGAGAGCACACCATCTGTCTTTCTTATCTTCACCACAAATGAATAACACGTGACCTTACTAACAACCGTTTGATCATTCTTGTGAGGTTTATCCTTAATCCCTAAATGTCTCTCTATAAATAGAGTACATATCTCACTTATCAAGGGATATCCATTAACTCGAGTTCTCTCTATACATTTTTGTACTAACTCACATAGTAAAACATACAATTGAATGGTTTGTTTGAGTGTTATCCAAACTCTTTGTTGAGGAAACATTGACGAGATCTCCTAATGTTTTAATGATGACAAATAAACTTTCAAAACACATAAAATAACAAACGTTAGCCAAAATTCACCGACTCACATGTCTGCTCCTGACGCGCTGACCACGCGTCAACGCGTAGGCAACGCGCTAGGCTTCTATGAATGTCAGGACGAATTTTGAAAGTTGGCTTTCCCCTTACCCGAAAAATGTGGATCTTTCAATATAGGTATGAATATGCTATGTGCATAATTGAGAAAACTCGAAACGAGCTTTGGGATTAGAAAGATCCAACTTTTAAAATACCCGTTTTTGGGAAAACGCCAACTCAATTTTTCTAACTCTCGCCTCTAGCCAAGGCTTTTCTAAACCTAGGGAGTTTATATATTTCACGTGACATCAAGTGAAAGCATTCATATGCGCATAACCCGTTCTTACGTCTTCTCTAATCACGTAACGGGTTTACTCCCTTATTGGTCAAACTAAGTCAAATGTCACTTCGCATAAACGCATCCTTTCCCGCATGGGATATGCTTTACAAGGCAAATCACTTGGATTGTTTGGACCAAGGTGTTAGTTGAATACGTCGAGTCGTGAAAAGTCACGAGTTATGAGATTATGAATTCTCGACGGCGAGTTACTTGAGATTATAAGTAACCTTTGATTTTCTCAACCTATAATCACAATTGTCCAAATTGTTTTCTTCCTAATGACAATTTGATTATCTCTTAATCACTCTTTCACAAAAGACAAAATCACCAAACCTCCCAAAATCCTTCCCTAAATCTCATCTCGAACATTCTCTAATATTCCCTTACACCCTTACAACTTTGTCTCCCAAACTCCCATACAAGATTCCCCTTTTACAACATTCCTTCCACTTTACACTTTTCCCATATATTTTCTTATACACACACATACTTACACATACACACTCACATACATACACCTTTACATTCAATATACACACACTTCACTCACATACCCTTCTTCACATACACAAGGCTCCCCATCTTATCAATCCTACATATTCCTTACACTCTTACACACATCCCATCTTTACAACATATTCCTTATACTCCCAACACCTTTATTTTCAAAATACATACACTACTCACAACCATCTCATTCTCTACACATACTAGGCTCCTCATCACATCCCATTCTTACATATTCCCTTACACACATCTCTTCACTCTTACACAATCTAACTCATACCTTATATTCCTTACACACTCTTCATCCTAACCATCCATTTCAAACAAACACATCTCAACCATCCATTGCACCTTCTTCCCCAAGAAATGGAATATTCTTTAGCATATTCTTCTCTTAACCCAACCATGGTTCACTTATAACCCAACCATGGTTTGTTCTTTACACAAACCTCTCTAATCCAACCTTGGTTACACCTAACTTAACCATGGTTCATTCTTAACCTAACCTCACTCACTCTTCCCTATAGAGGAATATCCCATGGCATATTCTCTTCTCTCTTTTATGCCATATGAGGAATACCTATTCTACCCCTACCCAATTACCCTTTCTACCTTTCTATCTTTGGTAATTGGTTTTTCGTAAATACTTTACAAAACATTTTACAAATTGGCTATTTGGTTTGGTAAACCTTAGAATGATTAATGTTAAGGTTTAAATGTGTGAAGTACAATTGGGAGTTTAGCAAGGTTAGGTATTTATTAGGCCAAACGCCCAAGTTGGGAAAATGTTACAGAGGTCCTGGCGCGCTGCCCGAGCGTTGATGCATAGGAGACGCGCCAGTCTCGGTAAATCTTTCCCAAGTTGGGTCTTTGCCTATAAATACCCCACCCTGGCTCTTGTATTCCTCGCCCTTGCCGTTATTCTTTATCTCTACATTATTTCTCTCTAATCCTCTAGTTCTATCTTATGTTCTTAGTTTATCACACTAACATCTTTAAAAGAATACATCTCTTTGCAAGTGAAGAATCACAAGAATCTAATCCACTCTTGTGATTGTGTCGAGCGTCTTCTTATCTTTACCCTTTCTACTACAATCGAGTCTTGGTATGTGTTAATTCACATACCTTTTCATGGTTAAATATCAACCCAAATAGACTATTTATGCTAACAAATGCCAAAGAATTGTGTGTTTTATGTTTGTGAATGTGCAGGTAAGGATATTTCACAAAATGACGAAAAACAAGCAAAAACCCGGCAATAACGAGCATGAGAGTAGTTGGAGTCAGAAAGTCAAGCTGGAAATCAATTTGAGCTTCTAAGAGTCCTCAGAGTTTGATATATGAGCTAAAGTGATCCTTGTGTGAAGTTTGAAGAATTGCAAAAATTGGTCCCTGCACTTTCAGTTTTGACATATTCAGTCCCTCATGGAATTTACGAAGAAAAAGGACAAAGTCAACCCTTGGAGAAACATTATTATCATAATTTACCCTTGAAAGATACTTTGGAATTCAGGCAAGATCAGTCCTCAAAGTTTCATGAAATTAAAAATTAGTCCTTGAAATTTACTAAATACAAAATCTGTTTTGGGTCCAAGTTTAATATCCAATTCATATTACAAAAAACCAAAAGCCCATACCAAACACATAGCCCAAAACCCGACCCAATCCACCCTGGTCAAACCAATACCAACGGGTCAATAAAGTCAAAAAGAGGTCAAACAAATATAAAATACTTACCCCGCTTTCCCTTTTTCCCCAATTGTTTTTTTACCAGCCCTCATGAACCCTAATTACTCCGTACAAAAAATCACCGTAATTAAGGGTAGAGTTGTTAAATCAAGGGGCTTCTAGAAGTGTCAGTGGGTGTCAGCATGCGTTAGAGTATCTAAGAAGCACAAACACGACAGATGGCAAGCTGCTATTGGTGTGGACGCGTCATAGAGACTTAATCAAGGGCTGATATCAGTTTGGGCAAGGATTGGATTGATCAAACGGGTATGAGATGATGTAAACAAGAACATGTCACACGGATTGCCAGCTTTGCACTCCGAGACCCCGACTCTCAACTCTCCTATATATAGAGGTCCATTTTAGCCATTTTAGTGTGTAGTTAGTCTAGCAGCGAAGCTCTGCCATTTTCATTTCTCAAATTGTACTTAGTCTAGCTATTGTAATTTCAGTTTAGATTTTAATAAAATTCAGTTTTTTCTTTAAATTGTTGATTAGTTTGTAGTTTCTCATTGATAGTTTAGAGTTTTATAACTTGTTCTATTCAGCTTATTTTCATTCTTACTTAGCTTAAAAACTACATTTTCAATTTCATATCAGTTTATATCAATTACAAATTAATACATAAAAATCAGAAGAAAAAAAATAAAAAATAAGTTTGTATCCTTTCTGCATAAGTCACAAAAGAGTTTAATAAATCTATTTTCAATAAATTTTTAGTTAAGTAGCTTATTTGGGAATCTGTGAGCTTCATTCATTGCTCAATAGCAACTTAAGACAGAAAATAGATGTTACTGAGACAATTGGAGGTGAACTGTGGTGAATTTGGCAGTCCAAAGTGAGATTGGGATGCACTTGGCCTGTCTAAAGACAGGCAAGCATAGTGAACCTCCTCAATTGTGGCTGAGGAGGAAGAACTTTGTGAGTATTTTCTTTATTTTTGGTTCTATTAAAAGAATTAGTTTAGATCTGGTTATTCTAGTTTGTACTGTTTGATTCATGTTAATTTGATGCTTAGTTGATAGTAGTGATTATTATTTAGTTGGATTTATCAATATTTTCTTTATTGTACAAGTTTAGTCTTACAATAGTTGACTGTGATACTTATTTTGGATCTAAGATACTAGGATTTGATGTTAGATTGTTGTTGTTTGTTGTTGATCTGTTGGTATAATAACTTGTATGATTGATTTGGCTCATTTTTGTGGTAATTTGACGCTTATATCTATTAGATCTAGTGTAATTAGTCACTTATAAGGCTGTTTGGTAAAAGGTAATTAGCTAAGCTAGGTTTTGCTTGAGCTGGTGTTGTTAGGTAAGATTACACACATAGGGTTATATTAGAATAATAGTTGCATAATACTAATAGGTTATTCATAAAAAAAAAAATCAAAAATCACTTTAATTCCTTCATATGTTTTATCAGTTAGGCTTATTAGTTGCATAATCACCAATAGAAGTAGCATAAGTTGTTAAGATAGCTTATAGTAGTTACATTGTCACTTATTACGTCAGTTTAGGAGAAGATTAAGTTGTTAAAATTCATAGTAGTCAAAGTTTTAAGGTCATTAAAAAGTCAACTGAAATCAGAGCATGTGGTTCATTGACTGCTGAACTTGATACATTTTAGGCCTGAGTTTAACTCATTTAGACAGAGTTTTTGGTTGATTTTGAATCTCGGCTATTCAGTCTAGATTTGGCCCCCATTTATTTGAATTTTGGAGCTTATTGGGCCTGTTTATAAGCTTGATTGAGACAGGGTTCTGTTTTAGTTTTATAGGCCTGTATTTGATTATTTAGGCTTATTTCTGTGTTTGCTGATTGTTTCTGAGTTTAATGTGAGTAGATTTAGGATTGTGTATCATTGATTGGCTTCTGTAAGACTCTGTGCTTGTTCTACTTAATTCATTGAGCTTATCATTTGAGCTTATTGCATTGTATTGGTGCTTCTGTGGATTTATGTGCTAGCATTTGTTCATTCATTGCATATCTGAGCAATTTTTATCATAAGGAGTCTGTTTTCAAGGTTTCATTCAGTTTTGTTCGCAAGTGCTTATTTATAAGCACTTGTGAATAAGAAGTTTGTAATAAATAAGCACTTAAATAGTTTCTTTTCATTCCAAAATTTTTCTCCAAGTTCTTTTTATTATTTTTGATTTTCTGGAATTTTTCCAGATTTTTCCAAAGCGTATTAGTATTTTTCTTAATTTTCTCTTGATTTTAATCATTTTTAATTAGATTTTAATCAACAAAAATCCATAAAAATTCAGAAAAAGCTGTGAAAAATTCAAAAATATTTTTAGAAATTCTTTTTCAAAATTTTAGATTTTTCAGAATTAAATTTTCATTTTTCCACTTTATTTTTCTATTTTCTTTCATTTTTAATTCATTTAAAAATACAAAACTCAAAATAAATTCATAGAAATTAAAAGAAAAGTCAAAAAAATAATTTTCTTTTTCTGGAAATTCATTTTAGTAGTTTAAGCTTTTTAGAAAATTATTTCACGTTCGTAGGATCATTTTTCGTTAAAAGTTACGTTTTAATAAACGCGTTTGCATTTCCGTTTTTACGTTTTCAATTTTGGTACATTACTAACTTGTACATTTTGCATATTTCATCATATTTAGTTAATAATTGAATTACTTGATTGCTATTTTCTCTTTTCCACTTCTCAATTCACGATTTTCACGAATCAATATTCTTGATTTCATTCACCTTCACTCGGATACGACTCGGGCGATCCGTATTTCACGCGGATCATTTCGATACTATACTACTATACTATAATAAGTTGATTTTCACACAATCAATTTTTGGCGCCGCTGCCGGGGAAGGTCGAAGTGAGTTTTTGAATATTTGTTTTGAAAAATCGTATTTTGTTAAGCCTTCCTCTATTTTGTATATATTTTTATAAAAATTGAAAAATTCAAAACACTTTTCCTAAAGTGTTTACAAAAACAGCCTTGACTCTCCCGTGGAAGGGAGGGCGTTGTAAACCAAATAAACCTTACAACATAAGAGAAACATGAAATTAGTTGTTTATCGGATTACTTCAATTCAACAATTGATTAAGCGGGAAAATTCTTTTCTCTCGTTTCGTCGCGAGTAGTTTTGAAGGAAACGATTACAATTAAAGTAACGTTTAAAAAAAGAAAATAAAAGTTTGAGATTTGTTTTTCAATAAATATTAAAAATCCAAAAATATTTTTCTTTTTCATATTTGATTTTCACTTTTATTTTGATTTGTTTTTATGATACGAAAAACTAAAAATAATCTTCTTATCCTCTTATCATTTGATTCTTTTTCTTTAACTGTAACACCCCAACCCAAAAAGGGCCAAAGTGTAACATTACGGGGTTGAATCAGAACATAAGCAAGCGGAATACATTAAATAATATAAGGGTTACAAAGCAAATCTAATAAATGATAAGGTGGTAAAACTAAGCATAACATCTTCCAAACTAATTACAAACTAAGAACCAAAAGAGAAATCTCTAAGTCCATCTCTAATCCATGGGGAGCTATCAACCGTGTAGTCCACTAAAAGCTCCTAAGCACTCTTCCCTCAAACCCAGCTTCCTTCTAAATAACCTGCCACAGGAAAAGAAATGCGGCTGAGCTTAAAAAGCCCAGTGAACAGATATAAACAAACAAAAGCTAATAACAAAAGGGAAACGAAAGTGAATTCGATATGAATCCAAGCAAACCTGTTGAGACGAATATAAAAGAATATGGAACATATGATAGAATCAACAGAAATACGTACAAGGGATATCAAATGAATCAAAGAAAAATGGAACGAATCATAAGTGTAAACAAATAAACTAAGGAAAAGCATATGTCAATAACAATAATGAAGGTAGAACAAAAAGGATCACATATATAGTAGAAGTAACATAAATGCCCAACAATCATATATCAAATTGTACATAGAGTAGCTAGCTCGATGTACCAAATATGAAATGGAGTGTATTGCACACACATACCCATTCACCAAATTCAAAATGAAACAAAGTACCTAGGATGCATCCATACGCTCCCTGCAAAAACAAATATATATGCACAAAGCTCTAGGCTAAGTAAACATATACAATAATAAATATAGGCCTGAATAGCTAGCTTAAAGGGAACGTTGTGGACTAAAACCCACCTCCACAGATAGTGTCAATACCACTGGTGCATCAGTGGTAAGGCCATGGGCTCCCCATGACTGGCTACAAATTAATCAAATAATGGGCAACAAATAGAGCATAGGAATGCTATAAGAATAAGAACTATATCATGCAACAAATATCAAGCAAATTATGACAAAAATGGATCAATCAAATATGGATCATACAAAGGAATTATAGCAATGGTTCAAGTCGAAGGTCGAAATCAAATATTCATATCATGAGGTTCAAATCAAAGGTGCATAATAGCAAAATGGTTCATAGCAAGGTTCAAAATTTGAATTTAAATAACCAAAAGATGTTAAAGAAAGTCATGAGAAATCTTAGAGAATAAAACAGATTAAGGACTTTAGAAAATTATTTAAAATCTTTTTATCGTAAAAGTATTTCTTTAAAAACACATTTCATAAAAGTCATAAAGCCTTCATATAAAACTGGCATTGTATCGTAATCACATAAATCATTTCAAATAGTTTTTCTCAAAAGTCATCAGGTTATATTTTTTTAAAAGGGTCTTCATACGAAATTATACTATCAAATGAACCAAGGATATCAGGCGTATAAAGATCAGAAATCTTAATAGTGGCAATGGCACGGATCATGAGTCATAAGAAACCTTACTGAAAGGTTAGAATATCTGTACCTTAGACCGCAAGTGCAAACATAATAGAAAACATAAAGACTGGGAAGCAACTCCTTCTTCAGCGAATCTACACGAATTCAAGATCGTCTCATTATTAATAACTTGTTTTAAATTAGCTTACTCATATTAGTCGGTTTTCCATTTTTTAGTAATTTTCCTTTTATGGCAGCTTTCCAAAAATAGTAACTTTTTATTTATAGTAAGTTAAGGTTATAATGGACAATTATAATAGTTTAGTGTTAATTATGTCAATTTAGTAAAGTTTAGGGTCATAAACGTAGATTATCAAAATTAAATATTAAAATATCAAATAAAGTTATTTTAAGATTCATACTATAATTTAAATCAAAATGATAATTTTAGGTCCCGTTATTCACGATTATTTAACGTACCCTCGACATTAAAATTTAGACCGCGACGACCAAAATATTATTATCACATGCATGACCCGTATACTCGACACACCCTTTTTTTATAACAACAATTTTCCGTATCGCATGCATGTACATCTTTTAACGTCCAAAAACTCAAATGTAAATACTTATACTGATTTAGTGCATAATATGCATGTCAAATTTCCTATCTCCACATGTCATACTAGTTTTATATATATGCATATGTTATACTAGTATTGCTTACTGATGTACATATATGCATTGCGTAATATACTCAACTTATACTTCACAATAATATGCATACCCACGTACGTGAGACCATGACAATAGTTTCATTCTTATTTTTCCATGTTCTAACATTTACTAAACATATATATATATATATATATATATATATATATATATATATATATATATATATATATATATATATATATGTGTGTGTGTGTGTGTGTGTGTAAATATGTGTACGTCGCATGTATAATCCCAGCTCTTGACAGTTAACCGTACACACGCCTCATTCTCATTTCAAGATTACGACATCAAGACAGATTGACATCATAGCAACCACATGCAAAACACAAACTCACACCAGGTAGTTTCCAGGTTTTAAACATATGTTCATCTCATATTCGGTTCGATTATAGACGAGATCATGTCGAGTATCAAATGGTTAAAACTCAAAACGTAAACAGATTCGTTAGCTAATAATCAAGCTTCGACGAAATATATATATATATATATATATATATATATATATATATATATATATATATATATATATATATATATATATATATATATATATATATATATATATTATATATTCCATGTGATTCTATGTATCAGTTTATGTGACAATATTATTCATTCATTTGTATGTTCATATGTACGCCAAAAAGATTTCAAAACGGGACGATAGTAAGGTACCTCGAGGACGACCAACGAACAACAAAGATCATGACAGCCTAAGACCAAAACCCTTGCTATCGAAACCAAGTCGAGCACCAACGAAACCACACCCTCTCGAACCTGATGTGCCACGATCCAAAAGCACCATCTCGGAACAGAATCGAGCCCACAAAAACACCCACGAGTGCATCTCCTTCGAACCAGTAACGACTCAAAGAGACCTCACAATCAAAACGCTTTCTTGCCCCATCTTAGAATCGAACAACAATAAGGGAAAGCAAGCCGCCATTTGTAGTGTTTAGGTATTTTAGAGTTTTAGTTTTTGAGGCTATCAATGGCATAAGTGATCTCGACAATGGTGGGATGGAATGAAAGGGTCAATGTAGCTTTTGTTTAGCGTTTTCATTTGGTTCAAGCATAGTTTACTGAGTTGAATCATATATGAATGAGATGAGATTGGTTGTTGTCAAACGTGTATTTAGTTTAGGGTTGAAAAATGCAGAGAAATGTGGGAATCGATTTATGAGATTATTTTCTCTGTTTCATATTAAATTGGGGAGGATGGATATGCATTGGTTTGACTTGGGAGGGTGGCAACAAATAAGGAAAAGCATATATTGAGGGTTTTGATTTAGTCGTGACTAGGATAGTGATTGAGGCATTGATTAGCCGACTTTAATTGTGATTAGGGAAGTGATTGATTTGGTTGTTTACTTGACATATTTATGAAATACCGAATGCACAAAATAAAATACAAGTCGGTCCATATAACTTTATAATGTGTAATACAAAATTTTGGATTTAAAATGTGGACGTTTTATTTTAACATAAGTTTTGTTAATCGCATAATGTGTATTGTTCGAATATTGAGGTTTTAAATTACTTAGTTTAAAAATATATCGAAACGTCTATAAGTATAATTCGTTTTTCATACGTTAAAAATTAGAGGGTATTTTGGTATTTCACATGTTTAAGAATTCTGGGTTTTACATTAACCCTCTAAACCGATAATTCTTATGGATCCGATTTGTGTTAAGTGTGGAGAACCGTTCTTTGAAGGTTCATGTGTTTGGTGTACGTGCGAACAATGTGGTAGCGATATTCATGATGGAGTTTGTTGGTTTTGTAATTCTCCCGAATATGTTCAAAGAGCACTCCTTCACAACGTTCCCGAATACTATCCAACACCACCGCCGTCTCTGTTCACTTGCTGTAATTGTGGAAATCCATCCGACGAGGGATTACCATGTGGGCAATGTTTTTGTAACCAACGTGGATACACGAATTGTATGTGCTACGCCCCGAGTGCTGAAACGTCTTACGCTTGTGATACGAGTTTTGATAATTATCCTCAAAATAATTTCAATCATCCTTTTCAAAACTCTTATGAGCAAGTACCGTATTTTAATGGTGATTCATCAAATTTTGAAAATTGTGGGGGATCGTTTGAAATTTTTTATTATGAGCCGAATTTATGTTACAATTCTCATGGTTTTAATCAACCCCCACAAACTTCCGATATTACTAATGAAATTTTTGAAATTAAATCCATTATTGAGAAGTTAAAAGAAATGGTGGCTAATCGTTATACGCATAATCCCAAGCCTCATGTGAAATCAATGGAAGAACTTCTTGCCGAAGAAAGAAAAGCTAAATTTTGTGAGTGTTGTATGTACGACGATGATGATTCCATGATTACGATTGTTCTTAACCCTAAAAATGAATCTATCTCTCCTTCCGTAGAACCCGAGGGCTCTCTAAAAATGGGGGACGAGAATCTAAACACTATTCCGGCAACGGAATCGGACGAATTCAATAAGTCTAGTGTTGAAAACCTCGTCCCAATCCCAAGTGAGTCCAGGGGAATTTCTAACGGTGATGACGAATTCGTTGAAAATAATCGTCTTGATAAGCCGAATGATCCTGATGAGATGTTCTCCGATTCTGACGATGATAATTCTATATCTTGTGGAGACATCGACTATGTTGATGAAGTACCTTCTGAGCTCGTCAGCTTAGAAGAAGAGAATGATGAAGATATTGAAACGGAAATCCAAGATGAAGCTCTTCGTGAAAAATTATTGAATATCAATCTTCTCATTTCTAAAATCGAGGCATTGAAAGTTCCTCCGACTTTTTCTCCTATCCCCGTTATGGATAGTGCTTTCTTACCCGAGCTTGAAATTTTTTGATTTGAAGAGACGAGTAGTAGCAATCCCACTATTCATGCTGATATCTCTCTTCCGGATTATGAGCATTTTGATTTTGAAATTGATTCTGTGCTTATTTCCGATAATTCGTCACGTGACCCTCTTTTAGAGGATGTTGATCTATTTCTTGCTCCGAATGACTTGATACCACCGGGTATTGAGAGTGACGAGAATGACGTTCAAAGAAATCTTCTTTCCGATTTACTTTCTTCTCGTCCACCGGCGAAACCACCCGATGTAGATTGTGAATCCCAAACGAATGATAATATTTTTGGAGTGGTGGACGAGACTTATGATCTTGATGATCCTTTGCTTGATATTTTACCCACCCAACCCACCTATGATTCTGATGATGTTTATGCTTTTACCATCCGAGTGTTTTACCCTTTCTATCTTTATCCCATCATTTCTTCACCTTTCCATTCCCCCGGGAGTGAGGATACCTTATTTGACCCCAGTATCTCTGTTTCTCGTACTGGGTGTCCAATTCATTTGCTCCCCCAAGATTAAGCAAATTCGAGGCGAGTCAAGCTACGTGACTGGGAAATAAAAAACAAAGCGCTTCGTGGGTAGCAACCCATGCTTATCCAATTTCATCTTCTTATTTTTCTTATTTCTAACAAATAACGTGAGGAGGGGGTGCCTCTTCTACTCTTGTGTTCCGTGGTTGTTTGTAATGTTTTTTTAGGATTTTCCGCGATTTATGATGACTCTCGTGCTCGTTATCTTCTCTCCACTTGAGTTTCATTCATCGGTGCTATTGGAAATCCTATATCCGTGAATCTTATCGACTAACGTTTTCTTTGGCATAATTAATAAACGGCCCTAGAATTTTGTTAGGATTGCCTTAACCCATAAAAACATTGAGGACAATGTTTAATTCTAGTCTGGGGGAGGGTGAATCTTCGATTCGATTTGACCTTGCATTTTTCACAAATGTCATGCACTCTTGCATCTCCGTTTTTCCACCAAAAATAAAAAATTGAAAAATTGAAAATTTCAAAAATTTTAAAGAAAAATGAATGAAAAATTCATGAAAAAGCACAAAAAGATGTAAAATGTTGAAAAATTGTGCAATAATATAATAAAGTTTGAATAAGTGTTTTGACACCTTGTTGACTTTCCAGCTGGCGAGAGTAGGAATAAATACTTTGACTTGACCGGGCGTGTTGAGCCCTAGCTTGTTCCCTTAACCAATGATAATCACATAAGCTTGTGCTAGTCTTGTACACTAGGAGCTATAAAATGCGAATTCTTTCTTAAGAATCTGCAAGTTCCCGTATTTGACTTTATACATGCGCAGCTTAAAAGCTTTCGCTAGTCTTTTACATAAGGAGCTAGAAAACGCGAATTCTTCTTCTAGAATTTGCAAGTTTCCGTAAAAGACTAGCGAATTATGATGAATAAGAATTTGCAAGTTTCCGTAAAAGACTAGCGAATTAAGGAGCTAGAATACGCGAATTCTTCATCTAGAATGTGTGTACACTAGGAGCTATAAAACGCGAATTCTTTATATATGCGTGGCTGATTATCGGCTAAGTATTCACTGGTTTCATTATTTGGAATCTTAAATTGCGAAGAGCGAGAAATGATAGAGTCTATTTAGAAGTTAGATGCTAAACGTGGAGTAGTGGTTCTCTTTAGAGCTCATGAGAGGTACTTGTGGCTTTTTACTCCCATAAAATACGTCACCGATATATAATAGATGTTCTAGGTTAATTAGTGGTGTTTAGGTTTGGATAATATTTAGTTCTTTATTTTCTTAAGAGAATTTTTGTTTTAAAAGTTGGGTACATATCAAGGTACATCAAAAATAAGAGCAAAAAGTGAAAAAATCAAAAGTCAAAAGTTGATTATCTATGTGGTTTTGGAGCTACCCGATAAGCTTCCATTGATGTTATGAGAAATATCAAGTAAGAAAAAAAAGTGAAAAGTATGAAAAATATGAGAAAAGAGAAAAAAAATGAAAAATGAAAAAAGTGAAAGTTGAAATTATGATGAATAAGAGTTTGAATGTAAATAAGTTGTTGGCGCGTGAGGTGCATGTGAATGATTCTGAATTGGACACATGAGGTGCACGTGTAGTACTCCGCAACTTATATTTATGATATTGTATGTACCAAAATTCCTTGATGTGGACCGAATTTCTATTGTAGTGGTTCTTAAGAGAAAATGGATAACTACTTATCGTTTAAATTTAGGTGTCACTATCGGAAAAAAAATTATTGAAACGAGAAAATATGAAGTAATTCATTTCTCAACAAAAGTAAAATATTGAGATACAAAACTTAGGACATGGGAGTAAGGAGTTTCCACAAGTAACTATTATGAGTAGTGTTAGCATCTAACTTGTAGATAAGTTGTGATCTCGTTTGTACGCTTAGTTTGGGGACTCGTGAAAAATCAAGGATGACGATTTTTATCCTTATGGCCACTTCTTAAATAGAAGTGTTTCTACTCGTTGACCCTAAAAATTATTGCAAAAAAATGAAAGTTCAATAAACCGTCACAAGTATGAAGTAAGAAAAGTACAAAAATAGAAGTGAAAGTGGAATAAAGGAAATTTTTTAGAAAATGGAGCGTTTGCGGGAATAAATGATTTTATTACTTCTTTCGAACCTCTTTGCTACTTTACAAAGTTAGTAGGAAGAGTTATGAAATTATTTATCCCAAAAGCGTGAATTGATCACATTGCTTGAGGACACGACAATACCTTAGTCTGGGAGATTTTGGTATGTGTTAATTCACATACCTTTTTATGGCCAAATATCAACCCAAATAGACTAATTATGCTAACAAATGCCAAAGAATTGTGTGTTTTATGTCTGTGAACGTGCAGGTAAGGATATTTCACAAAATGATGAAAAACAAGCAAAAAACCCGGTAATAACGAGCATGAGAGTAGTTGGAGTCAGAAAGTCAAGCTGGAAATCAATTTGAGCTTATAAGAGTCCTCAGAGTTTGATATATGAGCTAAAGTGATCCTTGTGTGAATTTTGAAGAATTGCCAAAATTGGTCCCTGCACTTTCAGTTTTGACATATTCAGTCCCTCATGGAATTTATGAAGAAAAAGGACAAAGTTAACCCTTGGAGAAACATTATTATCATAATTTACCCTTGAAAGATACTTTGGAATTCAGGCAAGATCAGTCCTCAAAGTTTCATGAAATTAAAAATTAGTCCTTGAAATTTACTAAATACAAAATCTCTTTTGGGTCCAAGTTTAATATCCAATTCATATTACAAAAAACCAAAAGCCCATACCAAACACATAGGCCCAAAACCCGACCCAATCCACCCTTGGTCAAACCAATACCAACGGGTCAATAAAGTCAAAAAGAGGTCAACAAATATAAAATACTTACCCCGCTTTCCCTTTTTCCCCAATTCTTTTTTTACCAGCCCTCGTGAACCCTAATTACTCCGTACAAAAAATCACCGCAATTAAGGGTAGAGTTGTCAAATCAAGGGGCTTCTAGAAGTGTCAGTGGGTGTCAACATGCATCAGAGTATCTAAGAAGCACAAACACAACACATGGCAAGCTGCTATTGGTGTGGACGCGTCATAGAGACTTAATCAAGGGCTGATATCAGTTTGGGCAAGGATTGGATTGATCAAACGGGTATGAGATGATGTAAACAAGCACAGGTCACACGGATTGCCAGCTTGGCAATCCGAGACCCCAACTCTCACCTCTCCTATATATAGAGGTCCATTTTAGTGTTAGTTAGTCTAGCAGCGAAGCTCTGCCATTTTCATTTCTCAAATTGTACTTAGTCTAGTTATTGTAATTTCAGTTGAGATTTTAATAAGGGAGGTGATTTGCACACTCCCACAAATGATTGGTACACTCAAAATGTGAGTGTGTTGACATTTATACCCTTACAGGATATGAATAAGTCCAAACAATGTGAGGGTATAAATGTCAACACACTCAAAATTTGAGTGTGCCAATCACTTTTGGGAGTGTGCAAATCACTTCCCTTTTAATAAAATTCAGTTTTCTTTAAATTGTTGATTAGTTTGTAGTTTATCATTGATAGTTTAGAGTTTTATAACTTGTTCTATTCAGCTTATTTTCATTCTTACTTAGCTTAAAAACTACATTTTCAATTTCATATAAGTTTATATCATTTACAAATTAATACATAAAAATCAGAAAAAAAATAAAAAAATAATAATAAATAAGTTTGTATCCTTTCTGCATAAGTCACAAAAGAGTTTAATAAATCTATTTTCAATAAATTTTTAGTTAAGTAGCTTATTTGGGAATCTGTGAGCTTCATTCATTGCTCAATAGCAACTTAAGACAGAAAATAGATGTTACTGAGACAATTGGAGGTGAACTGTGGTGAATTTGGCAGTCCAAAGTGAGATTGGGATGCACTTGGCCTGTCTAAAGACATGCAAGCATAGTGAACCTCCTCAATTGTGGCTGAGGAGGAAGAACTTTGTGAGTATTTTCTTTATTTTTGGTTCTATTAAAAGAATTAGTTTAGATCTGGTTATTCTAGTTTGTACTGTTTGATTCATGTTAATTTGATGCTTAGTTGATAGTAGTGATTATTATTTAGTTGGATTTATCAATATTTTCTTTATTGTACAAGTTTAGTCTTACAATAGTTGACTGTGATACTTATTTTGGATCTAAGATACTAGGATTTGATGTTAGATTGTTGTTGTTTGTTGTTGATCTGTTGGTATAATAACTTGTATGACTGATTTGGCTCATTTTTGTGGTAATTTGAAGCTTATATCTATTAGATCTAGTGTAATCAGTCACTTATAAGGCTGTTTGGTAAAAGGTAATCAGCTAAGCTAGGTTGTGCTTGAGCTGGTGTTGTTTGGTAAGATTACACACATATGGTTATATTAGAATAATAGTTGCATAATACTAGTAGGTTATTCATTAAAAAAAAAAAAAAAAAAAAAAAAAAAAAAAAAATCACTTTAATTCCTTCATATGTTTTATTAGTTAGGCTTATTAGTTGCATAATCACCAATAGAAGTAGCATAAGTTGTTAAGCTAGCTTATAGTAGTTAGTCACTTATTACATCAGTTTAGGAGAAGATTAAGCTATTAAAATTCAAAGTAGTCAAAGTTTTAAGGCCAATAAAAAGTCAACTGAAATAAGAGCTTGTGGTTCATTGACTGCTGAACTTGATACATTTTAGGCCTGAGTTTAATTCATTTACACAGAGTTTTTGGTTGATTTTGAATCTCAGTTGTTCAGTCTATCTTTTGCCCTCATTTATTTGAATTTTGGAGCTTATTGGGCCTATTTATAAGCTTGATTGAGACAGGGTTCTGTTTTAGTTTTATAGGCCTGCATTTGATTATTTGGGCTTATTTCTGTGTTTGCTAATTGTTTCTGAGTTTAATGTGAGTAGATTTAGGATTGTGTAAAATTGATTGGCTTCTGTAACACTCTGTGTGTGTTCTACTTAATTCATTGAGCTTATCATTTGAGCTTATTGCATTGTATTGGTGCTTCTGTGGATTTATGTGCTAGCATTTGTTCATTCATTGCATATCTGAGCAATTTTTATCATAAGGAGTCTGTTTTCAAGGTTTCATTCAGTTTTGTTCACAAGTGCTTATTTATAAGCACTTGTGAATAAGCAGTTTGTAATAAATAAGCACTTAAACAGTTTCTTTTCATTCCAAAATTTTTCTCCAAGCTCTTTTTATTATTTTTGATTTTATGGAATTTTTTCCAGATTTTTCCAAAGAGCTTTAGTATTTTTCTTAATTTTCTCTTGATTTTAATCATTTTTAATTAGATTTTAAGCAACAAAAATTCATAAAAATTCAGAAAAAGTTGTGAAAAATACAAAAATATTTTTAGAAATTCTTTTTCAATATTTTAGATTTTTCAGAACTAAATTTTCATTTTTCCATTTTATTTTTCTATTTTTTTCATTTTTAATTCATTTAAAAATACAAAAATCTAAATAAATTCATAGAAATTAAAAGAAAAGTCAAAAAAACAATTTTCTTTTTCTGGAAATTCATTTTAGTAGTTTAAGATTTTTAAAAAATTATTTCACGTTCATAGGATCATTTTTTGTTAAACGTTACGTTTTAATAAACGCGTTTGCATTTTCGTTTTTACGTTTTCAATTTTGGTGCATTACTAGCTTGTACATTTTGCATATTTCATCATTGTTAGTTAATAATTGAATTACTTGATTGCTATTTTCTCTTTTCCACTTCTCAATTCACGATTTTCATGAATCAATATTCTTGATTCCATTCACCTCACTCGGATATGACTCGGGTGATCCGTATTTCACGCGGATCATTTCGATACTATATTACTATACTATAATAAGTTGATTTTCACACAATCAAGTCTCTAGGTTAGGTTAGGGCTTGGTTGATCAAACAAACTATTATTCATTCAATTGTTTGTACGAGAAGTCTTGTGTCTTGGTGACCAAGCCTAGATCATTGGGGATCTAGTTGGGGTTTGATTCTTTCGGAGGATGTCTTGGTAGTGTTCTTGGTGACCCTTAGGTGAAGTTGATTCGTGAGATTATTTTGGGTGGTTTCCAAGGGCGGAATACCGTGGGAGTAACTCCTTCTTTGTGAGCATCGATATTGGTGAATATCGGTGGAATGAATTGTAACGGTTTGTTGTCCACCGAAAGGATTATACTAGTGGAACAGTATCGTGTTGTGGATTCGCAACTGGACGTACGAATGGTATAAACCCGCATCCTGAACCAGTATATATCGTGGTGTCTCTTTACTCGCTTTATATACTTGTGTTTGTGTTAGTGGTTGTTCTTGCTTAAACCACTCGGTGCTCTTCTTGGCTTAAAGTTTTTAAACATCCAAAAAGCCGAAGAAACCGTATTCACTCCCCCTCTCTACGGTTCTACACTCTTGATTTTTAATCATATTTGTAGGTCCTTACCGTACGATACGGGAAAATGAACAACACAACCATGTCAACCCATCTCTAATCACGTTTTACATCACACACGTAAACATGGCGCCAATTTGGTTATTACAACTGAATATTTGGGAGCTTTTACATGTTGGAACTGATCCACAGATACGAATATGGGATTCCCATGTAAGAATATTTTGTAGCGTCTTGCATTCTTTTAAGGGTTAATTGTTTGTAAATATATCCAAATTTTTACTTTTTTCTATTAAATGTGCAAAACTTGCTAATTATCCTATTGTGTGTTAAGTAGTGATTAATTGTGCAACGTCATCAATTTTACTTAATCAAGCCATTTAGTACACACAATAGAATAATTAGCTAGTTCTGTACATTTAATAAGAAAAAAATAAAAAAATATTACGCAATATAATAAAAAGTGACAATTTAGATACATTTTTACAGTCAATCATCCCTGTTCACTTATGTAAATTTTGCCTATACTTTTTGCTTTCTTTTATCAATTTCAACCAGCACCACTCATTTTTGGAATATTATAAATATTCTTTTAGGATTGAATGTGGAGTTTGTTGGTTCTTGATTTAGAGTATGAATGTTTTTTATTTAGTTCAAGAAATAAAAAACAAATGATTGGAAGACAAAAAAGAAAACAATAAATAAATTAACATAAAGATAAAAAACTGAACATTTAAAAATGCATTAACAGATTAAAAAAATAAACATTAAACAAATGCATAAAATGACAAAAAAGGTGATAAGACAAACATATCCTCATGTGACTTGCACGTGATATGAGATAACAAGATAAATTTAACGTTGTTACAAAATTGGATTAGCGGCGAGCAACATTTCAAACGTTAGGGAAAATTGTAGTAATTTTGTTGAAATTTACTTTACATGAAATCTGCAAAAACTTTTGGGACTAAACGTGTAATTTCTTCTAATTTATAATACTATTATGTTGAGAATGATTAAAGACTCAGAAAAAGGACTTATATGATGTTATGCTAAATTAGTAAATTTTCGTGAAAGCACTTGGTTGCATCAAATGATTCATCTTCATTTTTTCATCGATTAATAAACTATTTACATACTCTTTTCGCCAAAAAATTAAACATACGTTTAGACTTTAGATATTCTAACATTAAACTTTTATCGTAAATCGGACGATTATAACGTTTGTGCGGATGGGACAAAAGAAATACTGGTGGATATACGGTGTGGTGACCTACATTGCCTAGTATAATGCATAGATGTCACTGATTAGCTGAGAAGAGTGTCGAGGTAAATATGACACGTGGCATGCATTGATTGATGGAAACGAGTGCAACAAAGGGATTAAGGAACGGATGCTTTCTTAATTAGGTAAGGATGGTAATCTACAGTTTGGTTTAAATTATCAAGCAAGTTACCTAAAAAACAAAAAGTCAATCTAGTCAAACTACTGTAAATATCTACTGATTATATTTAAAGATAGGTAGCGTTTGGTATGCGCTTTTTGAAGGGGTTTGGGCTGAATGGCACCCAAAAAACAAGACATGCTTACATTAGAATAATAATGAAATAAGTTATAGCTGATGATTTTAGTTGTGTGCTACGTGTTCTACAGGCATTTGTTAAGTTTATTTGTTCGTTTTATGAGCTCATAAAACTTTTAAAAAGTTAATACACGCAAGTCTATGGTTTATTGAATTTCGCATGAGTGTTTCTAACCTAAATAAGCTATGATACTGAGTTGATAAGCTCATAAGATCAAATAATTTAACTTATTACTCTTTACGTATCAAGATAATTATTCACGATTATTTTTTGGGATGTTTCAAATTTATTGTCAACTGCTAAAAATAGATTGAAAAGTTTGATCAAGATTACCGTATTACTATTATTTGAGATTATTATTTCAACCTTTAAAGAAAATAATAAATAATTATTACTGTTATTTGAGATTATTATTACTCTTAAATAAACGGATAATCAAAAACCAATTAAAAAATACTAACGTTCCAAAAATCATCAACAAATAGATGTCCAAATGAAAGGAAACTGATCGATATTAAAATTGAGTTTATTTAATAGATTTGACTTTATCCAACGTCTTTCAAGGCCGTTTTTGAGATTTTAGAGGTGTTGGGTGAGAAATGAAAATGAGGCCTCTAAGGGTAAAGGTTAAATGAAAAATATATTTATTCTAGATTATGAGTCGAGTTATTCAATAAACCAAACATTCCTCACATACCAAGGGACTCATCCCTACCATCCATCTAAAAAAGAAATCAATGGTTGAGATTAAAAGGATTTTATTATTTCACCTATTTTTTATAATTTAAATATCTCTTAAACCGTTAATCGTTAAGCGAAAATAATTACACCATCGCGACGGGCATTTAATTATTTTTCTATAAACGGGCACTTTGATATACTTTCGAAAAAAAAAAATCGTTTTTTTCACGTTTTTTTTCCTGGCCGAAAAAAAAATCATGTATGATATTGCATATCATATATGATATTACATATCATATATGATATTACATATAATAACATATATAATGTTATATGTAAAATCATATATGATATTGTATATCATATATGATATTGCATATCATATATGATATGCAATATCATATATGATATTATATCATATATGATATTATATGTGATATAATATCATATATGATATTATATGTAATATCATATATAATTTTTTCGGCTACGAAAAAAAACGTAAAAAAAACAAAAATTTTTTTTTTGTCGAAAATATATCAATTAGCCTATCTATAAAAAGATAATTAAATGCTCGTCGTAACGGTATATTTTTTTTCGCTTAACGATTAACGGTTTGAAAGATATTAATAATTGAAAAAAATGATGAAAGTGGGTTTTTTAAATTGTTGGGATTAATCTCATCTATTAGATCAAATAAAGATGAAGGGAAGATGGAGGGTGGAGATTAGTCCCTTGGTATGTAAAAAAAATTTGGTCCTCAAATAATCTTTACTCATAGATTATATACGTAACATATCACTCCTAAAGCGTTATTGTATAAAATTGTTAGATCATTTAATTATTTGTTATATATGCTTATAATATTTTTATAGTTTTATATATGAATCATAAATTTTTGGACTTTTAAAAAGTGAGGCATTAAGCAGTCGCCCATTTCGCCCACATTCAAATATGGCCCGATGACTTTGAGTAGTAAATAAAAAAACCTTAGTATCATCAAAGATATAATTATATATTATTGTTTCATATATTTATATTTGTAAGCTTTAAATCTGTCTAGAAAGATAAAAAAAAAGTATCTAAAACTAGTATAACTAAATTTATACGCAAATCACCTAGCTTAACCAACCCTACAATAAAACTTGTGGAGGCCACCCAAACCTTACAAATTTGTTGATATGTGTTATGCAAGATTCATTTTATTTCATATGTGCCCGTCAACTTTTCTATAACCACAAATTATCATAAATCTTAATAGTTCGGTTCAATTTGATGGCGCATCGTCTTTTATTTATGTAGTTTGATGATAAATGAGAGATCTGCAATTATTTTACAATAGAGACTTCACAAATACGCATGTCAACTATATATGAAGACTAAGGGTTACTTTGGTTTGAGGGTTTAAGGGGGGGGGGGGGGGGGGGGGGGGTTGTCTAGGCTTAATCCGAAAATTAATTGTTTGTTTGATTATCTCGATTTAGAATTTGGGATATGTGGTAAAAAAATAATGTGTACTGTGTAAATGCCCAAATAGTAGCTTTGGTTTTATAACAATACATGTGGTCAAGTATACTAACCACTCATCATCTCTCTCATCTTTTATATACGAGTAATAAAATAAAACTTGAAGTAGAAACTTTTATATTATGAAAAAAAAAAAAAAAAATGTTTCTTTATTAGGTAAGTAATTGTTGTATTATTATTATTATTATTATTATTATTATTATTATTATAAATTAATGCATGTTTAGCTAAAAAAAAAAAAAAAAAAAAAAAAAAAAAAATCGTTTGCTACAAAGCATACATCTTTTATATAATAAAAGAATTACATCATTTCGGAGTATTTTTACAAATCTTTGGGGGGGGGGGGGGGGGGGGGTTGTCTAGGCTTAATCCGAAAATTAATTGTTTGTTTGATTATCTCGATTTAGAATTTGGGATATGTGGTAAAAAAATAATGTGTACTGTGTAAATGCCCAAATAGTAGCTTTGGTTTTATGACAATACATGTGGTCAAGTATACTAACCACTCATCATCTCTCTCATCTTTTATATACGAGTAATAAAATAAAACTTGAAGTAGAAACTTTTATATTATGAAAAAAAAAAAAAAAATGTTTCTTTATTAGGTAAGTAATTGTTGTATTATTATTATTATTATTATTATTATTATTATTATTTTAAATTAATGCATGTTTAGCTAAAAAAAAAAAAAAAAAATCGTTTGCTACAAAGCATACATCTTTTATATAATAAAAGAATTACATCATTTCGGAGTATTTTTACAAATCTTTTCTCATTGCAAAAACAATTTGACCAATAGCAGAGCTCGATTTTGTCACGTAGGCGAAATTGAGCAATGCGATTGGTCAATAAAAAGTCAAAATTAAATTGATTTTGGTCAAACTTAATAAATTTGGTTAAGAAAAAAATGCATAAAAATATATGTGTCTAATTTATGAAAACAAAAACTTAAAAAGAAGAGGAAGCAATTAATAAAACTTTAGAGATTGAATTTTAAATAATTTATATAGAGTAAAGTGTAAAATCACAAGTTTCCATGTTTTCTAATAACTTTATAAAAAACACAAATAACTCCTTACATTTTATACCCCCTATAATTTACATTATTAACTTTGTTTAAAATTATATAAGTATTAATATTAGTTTTTAGACTTTCATCCATTAAAATTACAAAATTTGATAAATATGCGAATTAGTTTTAATATACGTTAAATATTTTTTTTTAAACTAATGTTAGTTTTAAACTTTTATCCATTAGAATATTTTTTTAAAAAAGGACTCATGTTACTATTTAAAAATTTAATTTATGCGTACACGAGTTTGAAATACGGGTAAATTATTAGTAACGGAAATATAAATATCAAATGGTAAGCACGATACTGTGATATGAAAATAAATATATGCGATTCTACTTATAACAACGACTTATGAAATTGTTATTTAAAATTTGTATATGGATATCTATAAAAATATTTTAAAAACTTTATTGAGCATATTTTAACTTCATCAAGACTCATTATGTGCTACTAAATTCACACATTGTATACAACATGATATCAATAGTTAAAGTTAATTAACAACAAAATCAACCTCAACATGTCTGTTAGTTAAAAACGTTATACAAAACTAATTATTTAAAAAAAATAAAAATAAAAATGAGTTAGATAGTCATTGTTTAATATAGAAGGTGTTTTCCTTAAATTATATAAAAAAAAATGCACGAATCACAATCCTTATTTGATAACAATCACTTCCTAAAAAAAAAAAAAAAAAAACGTTGGTGATAACTTAACTTTATTCACGTGATGTTTTATCAAAAACAAAAAGCCCGTAATAGTTGGCCGTTGTAAACTAATTAAAAGTATGTATATGAGAATTATTCAGCAAGAATATATAAGTAAAAAAAATACCACAATTACAAAACATATCGTAAATTGATAGCACGGGTTTGCAAAACTAAAAACATATATCACTAACATCTCATGCAAGTCAAGGATCATCATGTGATTTTGCTTGAATAATAAAATATAATTTTTAATTCAAAAGCACTCTTCTAAAATAATAAGTAGGTTATAACATATACATATGATTTTTTATTTTTAGTCCACCAAGTAAAGCCATTTGAAACATGTTAAGTGGTTCATTTTTTAATCGATAATAATCCATAATTAAAATGAAATTTTAAAAACTCTGTGCGTGCACAGATATTATAACTAGTTGAAAAAACAAAAAATACGCTCCTCTCTAAAAACAGGTCTTCCTCAAAACAATTGAAGAGAAAAACCCTATTGTGCCTCCTGTCAAAAATCCATCATCGCCTAATCGTCTTCACAATCGAATGAGTAACATTAATTGTTTTTGGGCATCTGTATCTCTTATAATCACCTTTATATTATAAAACCCCGAAAGCATCTTTGTAAAATTATGGCAATCGATACGTATCTGCAGGTCCTTTGCCACTCTTAATTAATAACTGCAATAAAAATCATCTACGTGCTTTAGATAGTTGTTGCTTACATATGTGTTGCTATCGTTCTTATTCTATATCCATGATACTTCTATTTTGTGCCAAATAATTCGTTGTTATTACAGAAGTTCTATAATTCAATGTTGGGATTTAGCCGTACAATAGCAACATACTTTTCCAAATGTTCCATTCTAGTACGCGTACTTTTTTTTGTCCCACTCAATGTAACGTACTTTCAACTTTTGTACCAATCTACCCATAAGGTGACTGGCAACCAGATAAAAACTTTGAAAACCGGCTAGTAACTTATGTGGACTATTATTTTAATTAAATTACACACAAATTTCACACACACACCCAACAGTTACCACGATCATATTTCCCCCAATTCTTTCAAACCCCAACCCTAATTTCATCCATACCAATCAAATGTTATAATCAATCAATTAACACTTACTAAAATGCGTTTAACAGTAAATTTCCATCATGACGGTACCTTCACTCCTTCACCTCTTATGTATAAGGAAGGTGATGTTGCCAGAATACCAGACATTGATTTCGTTGGTATGACACTTATACATTTGTCGAAGCTAATCTCAGGAGCTTGTCAGTTCCCCGTTAAAGGTATTTACTTTCTTATCCCTGGTAGAGAGCTAAGTAATGGTTTAAAGGAGATTAAGGATGATAATGACCTAGCTGAGTTTGTTGCCCTAGGTTTTAAGAATGAAAATGAAATAGATTTGTATGTGGAACACCATGGATATGATTTAAGCCATTGGTTACAAAATGAGATAGGTCCTGATGAGGTTTCAGATGATGATGAGATAGGTGATATAGAAGATATTAAAGGATATGGATATGATGATGCTGTAGGAGAAGAAGATGTAGAGATACCAAATAGGAGTATTTCAGACCCATTTCTTAATAAGTTATGCGATGGCAACTTTATTACAGACAACATTGACAAAGCTGATCCTACTGAATTTACTCAAGGTACTCCTAAGGATATAGATAGTGATGAGGAGGATGTGGATGCAAAGTATAAAGTTAAACCTGGGGTACTTTATCCAGAACATGACCCTAGTGTTCCATGGAATGAGATGAAACCAACATTAGGTTTAAGGTTTGAACACTATGAACAACTCAAGGATTGTTTAACCAATTATGGGGTGGCTAATGGATATCAGTTGTGGTATAGAAGAAATGATTATAGAACTTTGATGGTTCTATGTGGAAGGAATACTGATGAGGGTAGAAGTGGGGGTTGGAAAACTAGGAAGTGGAAAAATGAGGGTGTGCAGAGTGCATCACCGTCTAAAAAGGGTAAAGTGAAACGTGTGCAGATTGCATCACCGTCTAAAAAGGGTAAAGTGAAACGTGTGCAGAGTGCATCACCGTCTAAAAAGGGTAAAGTGAAACGTGTGCAGAGTGCATCACCGTCTAAAAAAGTAAAAGGGAAAGTTGGTGATAAGGGTAAATGTACTCCGAAAAAGAAGAAGGTTATGAAGGATGGTTGTTCATTCAGGCTTTGGGCATCTTGGGTGCAAGATGGCAGTTCCTTTCAGATCAAAACCTTGATCCCAGAACATACATGTTGTAGGAACTTTGATTTGGGAGCATTGGTAACCTATAAATGGCTTGCCAAACAGTTTGCTTTTAAAGTGGTCCAGGATCCCACAATTAGCTACAGGGCAATTAAAGAGCTTACTAAGAAAAAATTTCTAATCAATGTGAGTGTTGGCCAAGAAAACGCCTTAAAGGAAAATCCCTTGTTCGCGAAGTCTGTCTAATTACGGGTTCTTCATGTTCACAATGTGTTGGTGGTGGTGGACGATAACTACGATTGGAGGATGAGGACATGGTAACTAAAATTGATTTAGGGTTAGGGTTTAGATTTATGGAGGGAAGAAATTGGGGAAGAAAAGGGTTGGTGATGGTATATAATGGAGTTAGTGGAAATCAGACGTGGTAGAAGGGATGTGGCAAAATTTTAAGCATAGCCGGTAGAACAAGTTACATGGGGTAGATTGGTACAAAAGTTGAAAGTACGTTACATTGAGTGGGACAAAAAAAAGTACGCGTACTAAAATGGAACATTTGAAAAATTATGTTGCTATTGTACGGCTAAATCCCTTCAATGTTAGATATGTATTGAAAACAATCCAAGTTTTTGACTAACACTTATTTCATATAGAACATTAGTAAGAAACAAGCATTGGAATAAATGGTTAAACAATGTAACAAAATATTCACTTTGATCTCATTTTACTTGCACTAAACGGTTTTCATCTGTGATAAGGCTACGCACAATGGTATTGATCAAGGTTGATCGACCGATCGGTCGTGCGTGGTCGTCCCGTTGTGAAGCGTCGGTCGCCGAAGGAAATTTCTCAAAACTCGGTCGAAAATTTGACCGATTGTGTAACTCACAAAATTACAAAATTGTGAACGCTGGGTATTTTTTTATTTTTATTTTACCACTTTAACAACATTATAAATACCAACTTCAAACACACTTCTAAATACACAATTTCAAACACAATTCAAACAACTTATGAAGTTTAAATTTGTACTTTGTGACCGATTTCATGCTTGAACAATAATTCCCATCGATACTTGATGAACAGCTAAATATATAGCATAAAAAATGAATATTAACGAGGTGGATGGCGCCCGCGGGTTGCGACGGCTTTTTGCTTAACACACATATTGCATTTTATTTTATTATTATTGTTTTTTTTGTTTGTGTTATTTTAATGTGACAAAAGTTTGTCCATCACCATTTTTCATAGATTTAAATTATATACATATTTCTTGTTTATGTATTTTTTTAAGTGGGTTATAAGTCTACCGAGTGGGAAAACTTGTCAAAAAGATAATATCCCAAGTCTAATAACTAATTAAATTTTCAAGTAAAAGACCAAGCCAAAGGATCCGTATAGAACCCTAAATGACCGTAGATTGTAACAATTCGTATTTTCAGGTTAACTTTTATTCCCGAAAATTTTACTATTCACTTTTTACTATTCACATCAAAAATTTTTATTTCATATTCTCGTAAGTTAAACTATTTTAACGATAATCCGAGAGTTTGACGCTCGTCGGATCATTTCTGCAAAAATCACAAAGCCGTGTCCGAGATTTACTTTTAGGTTTAAACGTCATTCCAGCATCCCGATATGTCCATAAAACATTATAAACAATAGAAATATGATTTTCTCTCATTTTAGGACAATTCCAAAAGTTTTGGAATTTTACGTTTTTCAGTTCAGCGTTTTACGCGAATTACGCGTTTTAGACCCGTGTTTCCAGTTTTTAGCAGGGTTTTAGCACCCGATAGAACCTACCACTCATTTTATATTTTATTATGGAGTATATTGATAAGTTTTAGCATATTTATAAGTTTCATATTTTTAGGATACCCGGTTTTACGTTTCGTGACTTAACAACTTACGGTTAGCAATTTACGGAGTCAAAACTAGCTACATACTTAGGATATTATCATCCAAAGACCATGACTACTCATCTAGTCACCCTTATCCCATTGAAACCGCCTCTAGGGGGGATTCACACTTGTGGCATGATCTCATGACTTTAGCCATTAGATCAAGACTTATTTACAACTTTGTCACCAAGTTTAAGCACTTTCCTAGTTAGCTTCCTAACCTCCTCATTCATGCTATTAATAGCCAACTAGAAACACTTTGATCTTCATCTTTTCATCACCAAAAACGCCACACAACAAATCCCTAGCACCATGATCCTTTGATCTTCAAACTATAAGTTACACATAAGAGTTCAAGGTCTTAGTATTCTCTATCTAGTTCTCAAGTTTGTTTGGTGATTCCATGGTTGATTTAGGAGCTACACAAGGTTACTAGGGGCTGAAGTTAAATGATTTTCACAAGGGTTATATCAAGGCTAGCAAGGGTTACAAGAGTTATGGTGAAGGGTTTACAAGCTTAGGTTTAGTGTCCTATACTTGACTTCCTTTCTTTAGGAAGCCAAAAGTTGTAAGAAACCCTTATACACTTTCTTGCTCATTATCATTTTCATGCTCTTTGTTTTCCTTCCATGCTATATATGTTCTTGTTATTGTGTTCATGATGTTTAAAAATGGATAAAACAAGTATTGATATACATATGTTAACTTATGACAAGTAAACAAGCAAACTAGTGATTTTTATGGAGAACCACGACCAAAATAGTATAACTATGATATTTGAAACTTACTTACTGTTATAAAGGACTTCAAAAGGAAAACATAGCAATTTGAATCACCCAAAACGAGTACACGAGTCAAAAGTTATGGCCATAAGAAGCTAGCGAAACCAAAACGGCAAAACTGCCTATGCAAACTGTTTTGCATTCTGTCATTTTGAAAGTCCCACTTCTGGTCCGATTCATCAAAAAGTTAAAACACGAAAGTTGTCCGGAACACCGTTTTCGTTCAGGAACAAAGAAGCTCGAGCCCTGAAAACGCTTTTCAAGTGATAATTTCTTCAAATTCTTAACAGCCCATTTTTAGACCAAAGTCACTATATAATAGTTATGTTTTATTAAGACCAAGAGGTCTAATGACCTAAAGCCAAGACTACAACCATGGCTAAAGCCAAGGTTGAGTCTCAAGACCATGGTAACAATGACCAAGGTCACGGCAAAGCCACGGCTAAAGACCATATAACTTTTAAAGATCAAAAAGCTTATATATATATATGTTATCAAATACTACAATAGTAGGGAGCCTCATGTGAGGAGTTCATTAAGTAAGCCGTCGAGATGAGTTGTGGATTTACGAATTAAAGTGTCCTGGCTCCTCGAACGTTTACTCCATGACTTCTGAATTATGTCGGCCCGAACGGTAGTAAGAGATGTACAACCTATACATGTTTCATAAACCATTTATATTCAAAGACTTACACTATATACTAAGTACTACATCATGAACATTATGCAAGACATATATAGGCAATTCTTCGTATTCTTAGACGTTACTCCAAACCTAAGTCGCAACGTTCAATTATAGGCTGCTCTTAGAGACTTTCGTGATTCGACTACCACTTTCATGTCTCATTACATAAGCTTAAGGTGAGTCATAGCCCCTACTTTTTCATACTTGTTTTAACTCTTTGGGGGAGATACATGCACAACTACTTGCTTACTTGTACAAATACTCTTAAACATTTATACTTGATTGTGTTATACTTGATTGGCATTATACTTGATTGCGTTATACATACTTGTTACACTATACTTGCTTAATTTAAATACAAGATTCGTATTTACATGCATACATAATACTCTATTCTGTCAGAGAGGTATTGGTAGTACTCATGGGAAGATGCCCCCTACCCTTGTGTCTATACTTGACCTTGGATGACGTAGTACTATTTGGGAAGATGCCCCCGCCCTTGTGTCTATTCTTGACCTTGGGTGAATATAATCTGGTGCATTGTATAAACTAACTTTTAGCAGTGGGTTGTGGACACACAGGTTGCAAGTCTCTTATGGCGGGACTTGCAACTGAGTGGATTCTCAATGCCTTTGCTGTGTGAACATTCTTTTTAGGATTTTTCAACTGTTTTAAGACAAACTCTATGAACTCACCAACCATTGTGTTGACACTTTAGCATGTTTATCTCAGGTTAGTAAGGCGATAGCTAGTGCGTGGAACTTAGAGTCAAGCTGCATATTCTGAAGACTTACGCTTTTATCATTTACCATTCAAAACATTTTGTATACATTTATGTATCATACTTTGGAATCTCATGTTTGTAACTTTGAATTCATTAATCGAATGGTAACTTTTCAAAACGTCTCATTTAGAGTTCGTTTTCTATAACTTGTACTTTGTATTATGAAGTAGCACCCCAATGACACAGTCTTCTGCTGCGGTATTTTGGGGGTGTTACATAGATCCCCAAACTTGATCTTGTCCGTCCATTTTTTTTTTTTTTTTTTTTTTTTTTTTTTTTTTTTTTTTTCAATCAACCCTGCTAAACAAATTGATTTTAGTCTTTTTTTTCTTTTTTCATTTAATCAGAGGGGCAACTTGGTCTTTCCCCCAATTGTAACTGTCAGTCTTCTCATTCAATTTCACTTTCATTGTCATTCAATTTCACTCTCATTCTCCTTCAAATCCGTCATAACTTCCGTCATCATCATCAGCACCGTAAAATCCGTCATCATCACCTTCATATAACCGTTGGACAGCGGCGACGATCCACATATAACTGTCAAATCCGTTGCCTAAACACCTAACCCTAATTTTTACCCCCAAATCTTATGAATAATGGACATACAGGCTAAAATAGTAGCGACTAAGGATAAAACAAAGGTCTCTTCATCTGTTGATTATGGTTATTTTTCTTTATGTTATAGTTATTTTCAGTAGATTGTGAATAAAAGCATTAGATATTGAATACAATTGCTTATTTTGTTGCTTATTTTTAAGTTTTTAGTGGTGGTTTATTTTTGGGATATTAGCAATAAGTGTTGCTTATTTTGTTGCTTATTTTTAGGTTTTTTGGTTTTGTTGCTTTATTTTGTAGATTTTGCTTATTAGGCTAAGTGTTTGTTAGGCGGTTTTTCTGTTTAGTGACTTGAATCACATGTGAGACATTTGGCACTATGGAGCTCTTGAAACATGTTAATGGTCTCACGGGTAGCCGTGTGCTTATACTAATATTTTTAGTGTTTATATATAGTTGTGCTTATACTGATGTTTTTAGTGATTATACTGATGTTATTAGTGCTTATAATGATGTTTTTGTAAAATCATATATGATTATAGTAGAATCATATATGATTCTAATCATATATGATTCTACTAGAATCATATGTGATTCTTACTAAAATCATATATGATTCTAGCTTATACTGATGTTTTTAGTGCTTATACTAATGTTTTAGGTTTTTCACTTGTTTTTTAGTTTGATTGGTATTATCTTTCTTATTGAAGGCCAAGTGTTTGTTGGATGCTTTGCAAGCAAATAATAAGTCGTTCAGCCGACTTTTTAGGGAAGCTCTTTTTTTGCCTGAGTCCACTAATAATGAGCATAAACGAGTAATTGGAATTCATTATTATTGAGATATGATTTGTTGCGTAGTGATATAAGTTTACAGTAGATTCCGCCCTTTCTTTGCTTTGTTTTAGTTTTATTTTGTAGTATATGTTCGGTTTATGTCTAATATCTTAATTGTGAGTGAGATTGCTTATTAAGACTTATTTACTTTGGTATAGTTGTATTGTGAGTGAGATCTCTTGTTTTCAGAATGTTATGCATTTTAGAGAATAGACTGTTTAAAAGTTATGCGGTAAACATGAATAAAACTAATAGACTGTTTAGAGTTAGCGGAATTTAAGGAAGTAGATCTGTGAGATTTGTGAGTGATGTACTGATGTATAGGAATATCTAAATGCTTGTAAGTGACTGCTGATTTTTGAGTGAGATAAGTTAATTTGGATTGAAATCAGTGGTTAGTGATGTACTGATGTATAGGATTTTGTTGCTGATGTATTTTGTTAGAATCATATATGATCCACATTTAATCATATATGATTGATGTAGTGATTTATAGGATTTTGTTGCTGATGTACTAATGTATTTTGTTAGAATTATATATGATTCACATTGAATCATATATGAATCTAGTAGAATCATATATGATTATATTAGATTATTTTATGGTTATTAACATTTAACATTTTTATGCAGGTCGATCAAAATCTATTGCACATAATCCTAAAGAGAAGCTTACAAGGCAATCAGCTAAGAAGGATGCGACTGCTGATAAACCAAAGTCAAATGAGGATGAGTCTCGTGACAAGGGTAAGGATGAGTCTGGTGACAAGGGTGAAGAACGTAGTGAGGATAATCTAATGACAAGGGTGAAGAAGGTAGTGAGGGCGAGTCTGGTGAAGAAAGTAGTACTGATGGGTAGTCTTTTAGTAAAATCTGATTGTGTTAAACTGATGGTAGTTTATGTAGTACTAATGGTTAGCTTTGGGATAATCTAATTGTAGTATCTCATTATAAATTTTAAAATGTTTTTTTACCTGCTATTTGCTATTTTGAAGTATGTTTTAAAGTTTTTATATCTAAATCACATATCATTTTTGCACAAAGCATATATGATTTGTTAAAAATCAATAATATTTTCACAAATTATATATGATCTGTTAAAACTCAATATGTGATTGTAGTAGAATCATATATGACCTGTTTAAAATCCAAAACCATTAAATAATCCGAAAATCCAATTCTTTTGTACAAACCATTAATAATCAAGTAACCAACACTAACCAAACACAAAACAAGCACTAACCCTAAACATCATATTTCACAAAAATCAATTACGGTTAGGTAACTCCGAAAAAAATATCAATAAACATGAACTTACCCAACTTAGATGGAGATGGAGAGTGTTAAGGGTTTGTTTATGGGTGTCTATATGTGTGTATATGTGTGGGGGAGGATATGTGTGGTGAAGATGGGTTTGTATGGTAAAGATGGGACATATGATTTTCACAAATTATATATGATTTTGTGAACAATCATATGTGATTGTAGTAGAATCATATGTGATTTAGTAACGTAACTTTACATCTTGCATTTGTATTCAGTTAAAATATCAAATCTGCTATAACAATAAATTAAAATAATTCAATTAAACAAAAAGTAACTTTTCAGAATCACATATAATCCTCGTAACACTTTTCCAATAGTGCAATAAAAATAAATAAATAACCAAATCTAAACAAAGGATGATATTCAAGAAGCGTTAGTCGCTTGTTCAGTTTCGACAATTGTCGTTGCTTGTTCACCCACATCAGTTCTAGCTTGTTTTTCAATATACTTTGGATTCAATGGACATGTCGTCTTGCTATGATTGTTAGTCTTCTCTCCACAGAATCCACATTTCCTTTTCCGCTTATATGTTTTCCACTCTTTTTACGTTCTTCTTTAGACCAACCTTTGTTTGAAGCATTGGATGGATTTTTAACCACAGGTTTTTCAGGTTTTTCAACTGCATATATATCCTTAACTCCACTGACCTATCATCAAGAGAACGCATAACCTAGTTGCAGGAAAGGAAGGAAACAAAATTAGAACATTTTTAATTCTTGAGTCATATATGATTTTACTAGAATCGTATATGATGTTTATAAGAATCACATATGATTCTACTACAATCATATATGATTCTACAAGAATCATATGTGATTCTTTTCTTCTTTATTACAGAAAAACAGATAAAACATAAAAACTTCTTTTCTTTCACTAGAATCATATGTGTTTCTTTTCTTCTTTGTTACAGAAAAACAGATAAAATATATCTACTAATATGAAAACAAGCAACATGTGAAGTAGTGCAATGATGAGACTTGTTTCCCTTTGTCACTAGAAACATAATTCCTCTCACTCTCATTGTATCGAAATGTTTTGCTTGATTTTACATGTACTCAATGGGTTAAATACCCAAAAAAGAAGATCGAGCCTCTTACCATGAGAAGGTTGCTACAACTCATCTTTTTTATGCCGACTTTGAAACAGTAAAGAACTGGTAAAAATAAGATGAATGCTTTCCTCTTATTACCTGATACAGAATCATATGTGATTTTGCTTCCGAATCATATATGATTATCGAAAATGAAAATTGATGACCGATTTGATGTTTATGGCATAATCATAGATCGATCATGTTAAATTGATGACGGATTTACTGTTTTCGGCGGTGTTTATAAACTATGATGACGGATTTACGGATTTGATGATGGTTTTGTTAAATTGTGTGTGTGTTTTTTTTGCCCTAATTTTTTTTGGAAAAGAATGAAGGTAATTATTATTTTTTTGTTTATATAATTGTCTTTTTTGCCCTTCAAGTGTAAATAGGAGATTTGATCTCAGCCTTTAGATCAAATTGGATTGTGTGGTTAGGATTGATTGATTGGTTCTATGACAAGTGTGGGTTCTTTAGGGATCTCAACTTAAAAGTCTAAATGACAAACCATGCCCAAGAGAGAAAAAAATAATAAATATATAAAATCCCTTGGTTGTATCCGAAACGTCCCAAAAATAGTCTGCAGATACTAGAAGGGGGGTTGAATAGTTTCACTGATTCTTCTTACTTGTTAAAATATTTCGCCATTTTTAGGTCCGGTTAATATTCTTTTGCAAACTTGTTGAATTTTACTAGTTATGTGATATCTATTAAGCAACAAGTAAATGTAAACAAACAAGTAATGTAAAGAGCAAAGAAAGATCACAACCAAAAAGACGCGGAGATTTATAGTGGTTCGGGACGAAGCTCACTCTTCGTCCTACTCCACTCCCCGAGTACCACACTCAAGAGTTATCAATTACTATATCAACACACTCCTTCAGGCGGAGCAATCTGTACACAAGCTTACACAAAGTTTAACGACACTAAGCGGAATGTCGAGTTCTAATCGTAGCAAGATTTAATCTACTCCAATGCCCATGTGGCCACACGAACAAGCACACTTGTCCTACTTGGATCTTCACCTAATCCAAGCCTTCGCACAAATGACACACTTGGATCATCACCCAATCCAAGCCTTCACACTAAGACACACTTAGATCATCACCCAATCCAAGCCTTCATACACCGACTTTACTAAGTCCTAAATTACACACCAAGACTCCGCTCTCCTCTCAACAAATACAAGACCTATTCTAGTTACATGACTTCTTGAATCTTCATCTTCTTCCATGTTCAAACTCCATCCTCGACTCACACACAATTCGGAAATATTTACAATATTTACAAGAATAAAATAGATGGAAGAATAGAACTGCAACACTTGTTACGTTTGTGTGTGGACTCATACAACATCTCGATTCTTCATCTACGTCGAGAGTTCTTCTCTTGCACTTTGATATGAAGAGGAAATCACTTATAAACATATACCGACATGTTATAGTGATCAAAGAAGAAACAAAAGAGAAACAAAAAGTTTTTTGTGCCAAAAGGGATTGTTTTCTGAGAAGGAACAGTTCAGTATTTATACATGATAGGAAATGAGGTGGCGGTCCCTTAAACATGCGACGGTCCTTTATCACTAAGGGACCGCCGGTCCATTTAAGGGATCGTCCCGACAAGACGCTCCTCTTTTTGTCCTGACGTGGTGAAAACTTATCTGGTGAAAACTTAACTATTTTTTGTGGAAATATAGTTGTTGCATATTTGAATTTTGAATATATTTTCATAATAAAACATTTCTTTAAAATCACAAAAATACATTTTGTGAACAATGTTTTGTCAAACTTAAAAATGTAAGTTTAGGAGAAAATAAAATTCTTTGATCACTTTACTAATGCCGGTATAAAGTTTGTTCATACCTGAAGTGACGTTGTAGTTGCTACATGGAAGAAACGAGTTTCCTCGATTAAAAACTAATTAACCGTAACTTTATGTAACATGTCTTTATATTTTGTGATTATCAAAACACAAGAAGACCGAATAATGCGAATAATGTTTTTGACATTATTTGTATTAACAATCTCCCCCTTTTTGATGATTACAAAATATAAACTCATTTTAGGTAAAACAATGTGTTGATAAATTTTTTATTCGTTTTCCCGTTACTTCTCCCCTTTTTAGTAGAATCTAAAAGGCTTCGTCAATGTTGAAGAGAGAAAAGAGTTCGACGGAACATAAGCATCCTTAAGAGGGCATCGTCGATGTGAGGAGAGAAAAGATATCGACGGAATACAAGCTCCCCTAGCTTAGTGCTTGTCACACCCCCAAATACATGATTTGCAGCGGAATGGAATACCTGGAGCGTGACTGTTATAGCATCTCAGTTATGATTACATTGAACGACCTAAATTGTCGTTTGAAAAATGCATCGTTTGATTCAAAGAATTAATTCAAAGTTTCCAAAATATAGGTCCCAAATGATTAGCAAAAGTTGTGAAAATGAGTTTGTTACAACCAAACAATAGTTTAAGTGCATGAAAACCCCAAAATGAGAAGCGTCAACATCGCAACTCTATGAAATGACTCCATGCATGCCATGAAGTGTATGCCTTTGATACCTGAAAATACATTGCTTAAACGGTCAATAATGAACATACAATTTATTATAGGTTTATGTAAATAAATTGTATGTACGGTAACCACAAGTATATATAGTGAAATGACAAAATGTCACATGAAATGTTACATTGGCTCTTAAGCTCATGACCCCGAAGCTAGACTGAATATGAACGCCCCAACCTGAGTGCTTTTCCAAACACTCTGAAGTGATTCAAGTGAAATGCGTTCGTAGACTAGTTGGAGCTACCAACTCGAACGGAGGAGTCACCCTCAGTAGATCTATTCACTCACCCTTGCTTACTCGTAATTAACGGTTCATGATAAACAGGGGAGTTTAGCATAGCAATGATGTAACTTAAGCAATGTAAATGAATTTGATACTTTGGCCCGTATGAAAATGGTGCAATGTATTGTCCCCCGAAAGTATGAAATGAAATTGTAAATTGAAAACGGGTCTATGAAAACTCACCTGATTCAAATGGTAAAGTGATAAAGTAAATAAACTGGAAACAAGGCGCGAACTCTAGCCGCAACCTAATATGAATGAATATATTCTAATTTAGATTATGAAACGATATCGTGAATGCAAATGCATATGTTATCTATACCACTAGTATTATTTTGAAATGACTATAATCGTCGAAAATTATGTTTATATTATCGCGTCAAGTTATAATGTACTTTACGTGTATATATGGTGTAACGACGTTTTACGATAGTCGTTTAGTGAAAATTTGTGAAAATATAACTTTTTGCCGCAAATATAATATTTTGGAAAATTTATGAAAATGGCCAAGTGGCCTCGGAAAGTTAGCCGTAAAACAGTGTGTAGTGAGAGTTAGAAAGCAAACTCATTGGTTTTGGAAAGCTTGTTACATTATCTAAAAGTTTTAACACTGACATTTTTCTCATATGTGCTTAGATTAAAAGATAAACAGTCGTGAAGTGGGCCAAAACTGCCATTTCTGGACAGTTTTCGGGAAAGTTTGGATGGTCATAGATTATTCGTTATAAGTCCAATTGACGAACGGCCAATTGTATTGGAAGTTAGGCCAGGTGAACTATCTTTTATATAGAGACATCACCTTCCCAGAAGTGAGTGTATTGACGGGGAAAACGGCTCCAAACATGGATACCTGGAACTTGAGTTTATACTTGGTGAAAATTTTGGTAAAAGCTGATGAAAAAGTGTTTCAAGTGCCGGTTTTCCATCGCATGTATCTTGGTCGTTATAAGCTTGTTTTCTATGTTCTTTATGTCCTCGGTCTCATGTTGTAGTGAGCTAATAGATTTTTGATAAGTCGGTTCATTTAGTTTACGCTTAGTGCCCTGTTTTAAATGTTGAAGAGAGTATTGTTACTCTTGCACTTTTCTTTTTGCAGTAACTATGTGCAGTAGTTTGGTAAAATAATAATATAAGCTACTAGTGGATTTTGTTGGTCCAATAACAAAATTTATGAGTGGGATAAAGCGGGGGGGGGGGGGGGGGGGGGGGGGGGGTGAGGTGATGTTTGTGTAAGAAATGTTGGGTTTAAGTGATGTTGGGTTTAAGTGTTATTAGTTGTAGATTAAAAGTAGTTTTAGTGTTTTCGGGTACCGGGTTAGCTAGAAATAAATTCTAACGGGACTAAATGTGACATAATAAAGTCACAAAAAAATAAAAATATATTTCGTATAAGTATTGGGTGTTTGAATAATTATTCTTTCATTATTACAAAAATCATCGTAATTATATATAATTAACGGTATAAAATAAATAAATTCCTAAAACACCGGGTAAATAAATTTTATAATTTTTTGTAATATTGTAATGAGTGTAAAAATGTTTTAGGACCATTGTGGGAAGTGTCGAATGTGTTGTTTAAATTATTGATTGCATGTTAACGTTTATTTAAAAATTAAATAAACATAAATTGAAACCATACAACCTATGAGTGGAATAGTATGCAGATGATGTAGTGATGATATGTAGACTAAATCTAGTCTATATGATGTATTTTGAATGATGTCTCATGATTACGCGGCTTAACCCTCACGGCTACGCGAAATGAATACTCGTAAACCTAGTTACGTGAAATGATGAATAATGAAATAAATAGTGATTTGGAAATGACCTGAATTTACGAATTGTCACAGTGCTCCCCCTAGATGAGAGCACCGGAGAATCGAGCTTTGGTGATGTGCCACAAAAACAAGTTAAAAACAAAGCACATGCATATATATATATATATATATATATATATATATATATATATATATATATATATATATATATATATATATATATATATATATATATATATATATATATATATAACAGGAGACGTTACACGTAGATAATGCAAGAAAACGCCACCTCATTGCCATGTAATTGTCATTAGCATACATATAAGCAAGTTTATGTCGCCACATCATCAGCAGCATGTCTATGTCAGCGCATGAAATGCCATGTCATCTCAATTACTATCCACGTAGGCGATATTTTAGGCTGTAATCTGGATGTTAAATTTTTACTGTCCACGTAGGCGATATTTTAGGCTGTAATCTGGATGTTAAATTTTTTGTCAAAAAGTCAACTGCATGGATTCGAACCCGGGTCTGTTGCTACAAAAGCAAGCTCCTCAACCAGTGGAGCTAAGTCATCAATTGTGATACACAATACAAACTAAAATTGATATCTAGCAAAATTATTAAAGCCATTAAAAATTTTATATTCGCTTTTTAAAACACAATATTATCTAAGATGTGAAACCCTAAAACATTATCCCATCGATCACACCAAAAAACAATATCTAGCAAAATTATTAAAGCCATTAAAAATTTTATATTCGCTTTTTAAAACACAATATTATCTAAGATGTGAAACCCTAAAACATTATCCCATCGATCACACCAAAAAACAAAATTCAATATCCAGTATATTCATTCGATTTTTTATACTGATAGTGTTTTTTGTTTTTTATAGGCTTTTGATGATGATGATGATGATGGTCGCAGACTACATAAAACTCAGGCATGCACAAATTCAGGCATGCACGAGGATCATTGATCTGTAAACTGACGATAATCCCACCAAGATTATTGTTGATGCTATTATCAACAGGTCTAGAACAAGTATCCGTTTTTTCATGGCATATGTTGTTCTTTCTGTCATATATGAATGGTTTACAGATTATCTATTCCAAGAAACTGTATAAACATGTGTGTTTTTTCTTATGGATTGTTATGTATAGGTTACTGTTACAGAACGTTCTGGGTAGGCTTCCGAGGCTTGCCTCTGCGACAAATCAAGAGCTATAGCCATTAGTGTTTAATCTTACAGGTGATGCTAGGGGTCTATCGCATTGACATGATCAATGGAATTCCACTTCTTAGAGACAGGAGTACTCGGGTAACTACTTATGAAGTTCTTCGTATGTTTAGTTCTTTTTTTTTCTTTTTCTTTTTATTTAAAATTTTATTGTCTTCTTGATTTCTGAATTTCGTTCTTTGTTTCTAATTATACATTTAAAGGTGTATTACCATTTTCATAAATCCAAACAGTTGATATTTAACTGAAAGAGAGCGCATGTTGTTAAGAATTATATATCGGATATGGATTCTGAGTTGAGACAATATCTAGAGGATTAATGGACCGGGTATAATGAGGTTAGCGTTTAAAATTACGTTTAAACATGCCGTCATTTGTGTCTAAAATAACCTCTTATGTGACTGAACCCATAGTAATGGTCACTTACTGACATATGATGTACGTACGTAATGGGTCATCGGAAGTCGAATACCATCACAGTAATCTATTTTTCTTCTTATGTAATGTGTCATAACTGTTGCAGGTTGAAGTTTGCCCATTAGTGGAGGCAACAGGTGGAATCATAGCTGTTCCAATCAACATTCTGGGGACAAGGTTTTACCATGGAGTTAAGGCTTCAAACAAGATGAGGGAAGTCATTAATGGGATAATAGTGCAAAGGAGAAAAGACCTTGCCGATGGAACCGCAACTCCTACTTAAGAATTGCTTTCTCATATGATTGTGGAAGTTGATAAATGGAATCAGGAGTTTGGTGGTGCTCCCACGACAGACGGTGACATGTCAAGTAACTTGCTAGGGTTGCTTATTGATGGTTATGACACGATTAACATGACGGTCGTGTTCATAATGATGATGCTTGTGGATCACCCTAATGTGTACCAAAAAGTCTTAAAAGGTAAAACCATAATCCAGTTACATCGGTATTATTTGATAACAAACTAATATGCTGTTGTTTATCAAATAAAAATAGAGCAAATGGAGATAGCCGAGGGGAAACCACAGGGTGATCTACTAACATGGGATGACCTGAGTAAAATGAAGGCTTTCCATGCTCCAAACGTGAGAAACACACATTCCTGTTGTGTTGCATTTTCTTCTTAAAACCAAAATATGGCCAGTCTCTTTTTCCACCTTTATTAATTCCATTTGTTTTAGCAACTGAAATTTGAATTGTAATAGGTTATAGATGTTTCTCAACTTTTCTGTCGGATCAGATGTTGGCGGATAGTATAGCCAAACTCTAGATGATACAAAGAGTGTGGCTGATCAATATTTGTTTGCTGATTTCAGCTCAGATGAGGATTTTGGGCCATTACACCCTTTAACTGTTAGTCTGACAGCTGGGATCTCATAGTCAGTTGCTGCAGCCGCATCCTATTCGTTTGACACTACCAAATGTCGATCACAGTGTCTTGTGCTGCCTAAGGTACAATTCTCTTCATAAAAGTTATCAAAATAAGCATGAATTATGGATCCTACCCCACAGGGTCTGTAGCCATTTCATCCTAAATCATTTAGGTGTGCATTACTGATCAAAATCACTCAAAAAAGTGGTTATGAGTGGAGACTACAACAATGGTGACTTATGCGATCAGTATTTTGTAAATCCCGTGAATTATATATCTCATATAGGAAATACTTGAAAGTAATTGACCTTATTAATCTAAAACTTGACCGTCCTGTTGAGGTCGTTCAACGTATTTGTTATGTTGGTCCTGCTTATTATGCTTAAGAACATAAAAACTTGTGATACGGGCCCTGTATCTTGGATAAAAAAATGTAACCTGCTATTTTAAATTGGAGAATGGAGTAAATGTTGTAAAAAAAGCACAAAGTAACTAATGTTTTACTGTTTGGTTGATTTTCGTTCAATTGGCAAGGCCCAAAATGCACCTTTTAAAATCGTGGGGCTGTTAATGTGGTAATGTGTAGTACGCATCTACACGTTACAAATCAAGCAACATCATTGTATATTTAAGTATAATGCACGATTATCTTTTTGTTTATGCTTCCTTAATTTCTAATTTTTACATTTATTGTAATGTTGTGTATCAGATAAAAAACCAAAAGAGGAGGTATGTGGTAAAGATGGAATGCAACTTGAATGCCCCTTGGAACACATTGTGTACATGTTTGCCCAGATAGGTCCGTAGAAAATGACACGAGCCCAAACCCAAAGACGACCGATGATGAGAATGTTGATGCACTACAAGCTATGCAAATGAATAAGCCTGAAGTTTCAGCGTAAGGCTAATGATTTTATTTAGATCAATGTTATATTCGATAGCGAATATAGATCAATACCAACATAGGGAGGTTCATTAATACTAATGTTAGTTTGCTATAACGTTTGGGTTTGCTTGATAAGATAATCCTCATCGTAATTGTTCGTATATAGATCAATGTTACGAATAACTTTGTACCTTTCAATTGTTCTATAATTGTAAAGGTTCATTTATTCTTCATTGCTCATGCATTCGATATAGAACAGAAAACGAACATAATTGACCATTCTTTAGCTAATTGTCAGTACCTACATCTACTGCTGCAATAGGAGCCATCCCACCCGAATCCATTTTGAGTCAAGCCGAGTCAATGAACCAAACTTAATCTCACATAGACGGACACTTAAATTCTATTTCGTATGTATGATAAAACACATTAGTTTAAACTATTAAATCAACTCGACAACATATAAGCAGGCCATGGAACTCTATTTATTATTCAGTTATTAGCAGGTTTTTGCCACTACCTTAGTATAAATTGCCCTTATGTTGAACTTGACAATAAACAGAGCACACGAGCAAGTATATCAAGGTGTTGGATTATGGTTTCCATTGTGACGTATCGTGATAAAAAATCACTATTAATGGGTTTTGTAATTATTATGATTCAGAGATTATTATTGAATGATAATCAAACAACACTTATTCATTGCCAGCATCAAACCCACAACGTCGTCTGGCAAATGGTTAGCTGTTCATTTTTATTTTTTATTTTTCTTTAAGGTAAACATTGTTGTAGCACAGAAGTTGTACTCGCTTGCTGGGATTGGCCTTGAACCTAATACTTTGCATTTTGATGTATGTTGTGGAATTGGAACAATTGGGCTTACTTTAGCTCACTGTCGTTAGTAACCAATAAGAAGTAGACTTTGTTAGCCCATTTTGCATAGAACCAACAAACCTGATCTAACATCTACGAGTAAAGAAACACAAATGTGTGACCTCACAAGGTTCGTCGACTCCTCCTGAGCATTAAATCTTTCGTGCATATATTTTAAACCGTATTTATATTTTTAATATGGTGGGCAGGGGAATAAAGTATGAAATAAAAAGAAAATACAAATGGCTAAATGTTTTTACCTGTAAAAAGTAAAAAGAGGTGTAGCATCAGTAGATGTCTAAGTACCTTTCACAAGCAGGTATCGGACTTTTTGTCACCTAACAAGTTGATTTTTTTTTGTAGTGACACAAACAGCACATGCTTTTTCGACAGGTGCAACTCAGATCAGGGTTCTGGTCTTACGGCTCCTGTTAGTATGCTGAAATATTGTGATTGTGACAGTAACAAATTAAACAAGACTCAAGATTAGGAAAGTGTAGCTCCATCTTATAGTCCACAGCATCACAATCAAAGTATCTTTTGAACTTTAATTGCTTTATTTTGCGTTTTTGCAATTGCATTGAACATGTATAGTGATTACGGTTAGAGATAAGATGTTTGATCGTTAGATGGCAACCCTGCTCCTTCAACACATAAGAAAAGCCTGAATCGACCGCACCCGTTTATAGGTTAATGGATCGAAATTGCTGCCTCTAGGTCCTAATAGTTGTGTCCTCTATGCTGCATTCACAACTAAAATCTATTGTTGGAACGCCTGGTTATATTGCTCCGGAAGTCTTGCGTAAGAACAAGGTAATACGGTAATCATTTGTGTAACCACGTAGAATAAAAAAGTTTAATTATCACATTTTAGCATTTGATATTAAGAAAAAAATTACAACAAGTAACTTTTTTAAACTGGATAATAATCCCTTTTGACAAGACATATGTGGGGTGCAAATTAGTATTAGTTGGTGATTTTTATGTTATGAGTTCGATCAAATTGAGATATATGGTCATGTGGTCACAAGGGATTATTATCCACTTTGTATTAGTTGGTGATTTTTATGTTGTGAATTCAAATTGCAAATATATGGTCATGTGGTACGTGTAACATTATATGTGAGGCTTGCGGAAGCTTACCTTTTTCAGGATTCGTTAGAGCCTAAAAATTTTTGCAAGACCACACAGGTAACCTACCAAGTTGTGTATATATAGAAGCACAAATCTTAATTTTGAAGTAGCATAGCGGGTCAAAGTTAGTTCTTTTTGTATGACGATTGACATAAATAGGTTTAGTGTGCAATATGGGTTCTTTGGGCAGAACCTGTTTCAAGGGTTGTTCGGACATAAAAGTCTTTTAGGGCCTGTTTGAACGTTATTTATTTCATTCACCCGTTGGAACCCATACAACAATTAAACCCCCTTACAGCAGCCATCCAAACACCCTATGTCAGCAACCAAACCCCCTCTCACAAGAGCCATCCAAACAGCCCCTAACAGCAACAAAAAACCCCTTAAGCAGCCATCCAAACACCTCCTAAAAGTAGCAAGACATCCCCCATACAACACGGATAAAGTTGTGTTTATAATTCATATTGTTGTGATTAAAGAAATTGCTGGAGTTATCCATGTTGAGTGTAAGAGAGCTAGATATATATTTGGATGTAATAAGAAGCATATTACCGACTGTTATGCACATTTAATAGTATAGTTAGATATTTATTTCCCTTGACAGATACAAAAATAGATTCAAGTTGACAAAATATTAATTCTTTGTGTACAAACCTACAATCTTTTGTGGTTCTATGATTGTCAACCAGAAGTCACATATCGATACACCCTATGCATATATCAATTACCATTTGCTATAACTAATGTTAATTCTAGGTACTTCTGGTTAAGGGGATTGCTAATCTCCTACAAATTAATAATCTAAAGATGTGATACACGACTGAGACTTGTGGCCTCAGCTTGGTCTTTTGTTTAGAACGAGGGTCAAGCTTCTTTACATTAAATTGGACCTAGGTTAAACACGGATATATCGATGTTTATTATTCATATTGCATCGAGTTATTGCATAATACTTTTCAAAACGTACTACCTTTTAGAATATTCGATGATAAGAATGCTTGTCCTGGTTGTGATGGATATCGGTTTCACCAATCTCAGCGGTGTGGTGAATTACACATGGTTACAGGGATTTCTAAGCCGCAACTTAAGGATACCAAGAAGGGGTTTATTATTGGGATTAAGTCGTAGAATTGCAATGTACTCTTCAAAATGTCCCGTTTTGGTACGTGTACTTTCTTTTGTTCCAACACATAAAAGACAGGTTCGTACTTACAATCCAAAACTACAGCTTATTTTGTATTATTATTGGTTGAAACTTATTTGTATCTTAGGAGGGAATCGCGGCTCAACGTGCATTAGAAGAACATGAAGTCACATTATCTCGGGGTTATGGATGTGCTTGGATATGCGTTTTAACAATTGTAGTAACTTACTTTTTTCAGATTATATAGGAAAGTCCGGGTCAAATTAACATTTAAAATTTGATACATTAATGTTATGATTCGCGGTACAAACAAGTTAGAAAATTTGTACGTTGTGTGAAATGTGCAGACCTTAGTTCGATTTATGCGTATTTTTTAAACTGTACCTATCGTGAGTTTCACTACTAATACCATATATGTACATTTACGTATTATATAATATATAGGACTTGTAAGCGGTTCACATGTGAAGTTAAAAGCCGAGATGCAAAGAATGGTCTAATTTGTTGAAGCATCTATAGAAAGAAGAGTATCTGAGGTAAGACAACGAAGAAAAATATATCTGCAATTATTTGTAAAAAACTTAGACAAATGGTTACAAGTTTCTTTAACAGTATGCACAATGTAAAAAACTTAGACAAATGGTTACAAGATTGTATAGAGGTTGAAGCTTAGCCAACAACTTTAACAGTAGCAAACACCCCCTTATAACAGCACTTTCTGAAGTGGATACTAAAATGAAGAGTCTTCCTCCAATAGCATAGGTAACTGAACATTTATAAGAATGGTACTTAGGAGCTAATTTTGCCATTGTCTAATATTGTTGTTTTGATATTTTTAGGTAGCGGCTCAACAAGGTTGTATTTGGTAAATGCTTCAATCGGATGAAGGAATGTGAGCAGAAACCTGAGGCTCCAATTAGATTTAGATATACTGGCCGGCGGCTTAACTTCCTGGAGATTATGTTTAATCGGTCACATTTCCCAATGGCTTTGATATTCTTTGTATGCAAGGTATTAACTTGCGCTTATAATTCTTTAAAAATTTTTTATATTTTATATTGTGTTATGGTTGTTCACTGTTTTTTGCATACTATTTTCTCGAAGACATTTTGGTATTCACATAGTCTGGTTATTTATGAAGCTTATTGGCTTAACACATTATCATTATTATGGTTATTTTTTCAGTTTTCAACCATTAATGGACATAATCGATTAAATTAACATGATAGTAAGTTAACTTGAATATTGATGTAGGAGCCACTCACGTTGTAAATGCTCGAGCTGAAGACGCAGTTGCCAAGATCAAAGTAAGTATATTTTTTGTTAATTAGAAAAGCTGCTACAATCCTTTCATTGGTTTCTTGCAATGGTGTTGAAATGCCCTCCCCTGCCATGCTTTTCCTTTTTCTTTATTAATAATTATTATTTGTTTTATGTGTTGCCCATCAAGCTAATATAATCAGGGTATACAAGTCTTTAAGTCATTTTAGTCAGTTTCGACCCTTTATGGTTTTATGTCCTCTAATCTTTAACAAAATATGTCACTTATGTTGTTTCCACCATTCCATTTGCTACGTATATAATTTGTACATTGTATATTTCAAGAGTGATATTGAACCTGCTAGAGCTTAAATATAAAAGACTTTCACCATTCAAGAAATTTTGATAATTTCGGAAATATTTTTGGTCAGGACTGGAGGGATGGGTGTTTATAGGGGATCACGGGTATAACTTCAAACAAGCAGATTGAGTTCACATGTAATGATCTTGCTTAGTATGTGTAAAGAATTGTTATCAAAATAGGATTAGTGTAACTGATGTTATCGCATTTTGGCTTTAAAATGTGTTAGTTATTAAGAAGCTTACTTCTCTTTTGTTTTATATGAAAATGATTTCAGCTTAATTACGAAATTGCGACATAATTGCTCGAGATGTATATAAGTTATTCGAGGAAATTTGCTTCGTTAGCTCACATGAAGAGTATTAGACAAGCGTTAAATAAGGTTAAAAGTTTTTTTGTTGGGTTGCGAGATAAGATCTAGGTAAATAAGCTTCATTTTGCATTTAAGTTTAAATTATATACTATGTTCTTACGAACAACTTTGTAATTTTTAATTGTTTAATAAAAGTTAACGTTCATTTATATTCATTGTTAATGCATTCAATATAATAATTAGAACAATTATATCTTATTTTTCGTTAACTTATTTTTTACAACGATAATTATAAGTCATGCCTGCCCAACGGGTTGAAACTTCAAAATGTACGTCAAGCTCCCATTTTCTAATTTTTTTTAAACATAAGCTAATACTATAACAAATTTAAATAAAATTGACATCCTTAAAAATAATTTTCCGTCCACTGACACTATAAAAATTATAATTATAAGTCATGCCCGCCCATCGGGCGGGCTTCGGCATCTAGTATATATATATATATATATATATATATATATATATATATATATATATATATATATATATATATATATATATATATATAGGAGGATATAGAGAGATAAGATAGATAGAAGGCTGAAATCAAATAGATAGAGCATGAATCAGATAAAAAAAATAGAAGAGAAATCTGAGTTTTAGCTCCTACTGGGGATGGTCCCGTAAATGGGGGGATGGTCCTTTAGTGATTAGGGACTGCCAAACAAATAAAGGACTGCCACCAGTAGGCATCCTGGTTGGCAGATGTGTTGTGATTTTAGTAACTTTCCATTTTTAAGGTTGAATAATTTTAGTCCATTTTCAAGTCAACCATGATAATTATCACAACATATTAACATAACCTAATCATTCATTCATGCATTCATGAAAAACATACAAGAACATTCATAATCATCACATAATCAAAACATCATCAAATCCTACAACATTAAACATCAAATAACACAACAAGCTATTTCCCAAAATATGCTTGGCCCAAAATATATCTTCCACTTGATTATTCTTAACTAGACATGTGAAAATATCTAGTTAGAAGGTGGAGAGGATGATGGTGAGGAAGAAGTTGGAGCCGAAGGTGGCATGGTGGCAAGGAGAGTTGGTTGCACATTTTGTTGTGCAAGAAGAGATTCAATGTGGCCAAACATTATATGGAGTTCATCTCGAAGAGAGGTGATGAGATGAAAGTTGTGATAACAACATGCACATCCCATGGTGTGGTTGTTAACAAAGTAGTAAGGAATGGGATTGCCAAGGTTTGAAGATGATGGTGGAGTGGGAGAATGTTTTCCAAAGGCCCGTTTGGTGATGTATGATTTAGAGGATTTGTTGGAGGAGGATGTGAGTTTCTTGGTGGAGAGCTAGAGAAGGTAGGAGATGATGGTTGATTACCCACAAAAGGAGTGTAAGCACCCGAGCTTGATTAGGTGAGCAAGGGAGACAAGTTTTTGATACATGATGAGAAAGGTGATGAGGTTGGCTTGGAGTTAGAGGATGGCTTTGATGAAGAGTAGGATGTTCCATTGGTGGATGATGTTTTGAGATGTGCACTTGGTGCTGGAGGAGAGGATGGGGATGACTTTGGAGAGGGAGTAGTGTCATAGAGAGTGAGATCAATGAAATTGGTTTGTGTTTGGCAAAGAGGTGGAAGATGATGCCATTGTAGGGGATGAAGGAGAGATGAAAGATGATTGTGATGAGGTTGAAGAAGAGAAGAGGTGTTTAAATAATCAAGCATGGTTATGATTTGGGCAAAGCATGCATTAGGAAACATTTAGCATTTAAAATTGTTTATCTAAACATGGTAAGGTGGTGACAAACATGCAATAGGTTTAGGATTGCAGAAAGGAAGAAAACAGTGCAAAAATCAGTGATCCCAAAAGGGACGGTCCATTAAATACCAGACGGTCCTTTATCACTGGAGGACCGCCAGGTAGAAAAGGGACCGCCGGCAGTAGGTTTCCAGAATTTTGCCCAATTTCTCATTTCTGTAACCTGCATACACAACACATTCCTACATATCACAGAACTGCATAAACATAAGTTCAACAATAAAGATGTCATACACCAACTTAAACGTACCAAACAACATTATCCAAATACAAACATAATTAAACAAGCATGTCTAATAATCATGAAATAAGTTTACATAAACGATGAACATAGTTGTTCCAAGTACACCAATAGAGGTGCTCCAGATGACATTTCACTTCTTCCTTTTTTTAGGATGTTCTTGATTGACTTCAATCCTTTCCTTTGCTCATCCCGAATTTGAGTTAAAAGGGTGATCACAAATGGATCTTGTGAGTCGAGGTTTTGAGGGATTTGAGGAAGGGCATTGGTGAAGGTTTGAGTGGAGAAGAGGCACTAGCATTAGAACTACTAATTTTTCATCATCATCTATATGATGAGAGGATGAATCACTAGAGGATGACTCGGGAAACAAGGTCCTTTTCGACCCAAAATCAAACCTTGTTTTACACTCAATATGTATACTGAGCAGGAGCATGACACGATCATAGATATGATATTTTTCCGATTTGAGTTCGGGAAATTTATACATGATATGATTGAATAAATGAGTCAAAATCATGTCATAGGGCATATTTAACTTGGGCTTCTTGGTGACGAACTTCATTCTCCTAACTATGTAGAATGCAAGATTGTAGGGTGTTAATGTGACAATACAATGAAGCATGTGACCGAGACAGGCAGGCAGATGATCCCTATTGCCACCAAGGCAAAAGGCATTTTCACAAATGACTTCCTCAAAGGTTTTGAAGTGATTGAAAATTTCTTTTGTGAAAATTTGATTTTCTTCAACAATAATTTTCTTACCTTTGTGAGTACGGGTAAGAAGTGAGGTTCGTGGTTTTTGAATAACAGACCTAATTTCACTTGGATTGGGGAGAATAGTGGCATATTTCCCACGTCTGGGGTGCTCTTGACAAGAGCATCAAGGCTTCATTCGTTAGTGAATGAGCATTGCCCCCTAGTGGGAAGACCAAGGATGTCACCGAATTCAGAAAGTGAGTATGAGAAGAATTTTTCTTGAATGACAAACTCAACATAGAGTTCAGACATGGACTCAGTTCTTAACCTAAATTGACTATAGAACTCGAGATAAAATGAGGAACGATTAACTTATTGATTTTGTAAAGGCAATCAAGTTTAGCAAGACTTAGCATGGCTTCAAGGTAATTAAAGTCCTCAAAGTCGGGATAAACAAATCGACCTTCATGAATACAAAGTTTTTTAATTCGTTGGAAATTATAGGAAAGGGGTGGAGGGTAATTAGTAGAAAGGATGGGTATGTAGTTGTGTGTCTTATGGTGATCAACACCGTTTGGTTTAGGCATGTTTTTCTTATATAAAACAATGAAGTAAAGTTAACGTTAAGTTAGCATGCTGAGAATGATGAGGAAACACGTGCTTTGTTTGAATCAACACCGTCTGCAGGTCACTCCTGACGGTGTCACGAGTTTACTCTTGACAGCGTCACGTGTAAAAATCTGGAAATTTTACCAGTTTTGTTTTTCTAACGGAGTCTTAAAGTTTTTGTTGAATTATTAGTTTTATAATCTCCAGGAAATCTGCAAACATCATTCCACAAGCATTATATCTTATTTTGTTTTCTAGGATTTACTAGCATATGTAGATTGCCGCCGATTTTATGCAAGGTTGCCTTGTCTGTTTTCTTAGGTTTAACAGGTTATGTATGACAAGAAGATGATTTATATTCTGGAAGGGAAGCTTTGATTGTTCATTTTCTTGGAGGAAGATCTAACCTGGCCACCTTATTATCCATACCGAGCTAATCAGGGGAGTATTTGATTTCATTTGTTTTACTTATTACACTTTTACATTCTTTGCTTGAATATTGGGGACAATGTTCATCTTAAGTGTAAGGGGAGGGTAAAATGATGATACCTTATAGATACACTTTCACTTGAGTTTGTTTGTTTGATAGTAGATGTGTAATAAAACTATGAGAAATACTTGTTAGTGTAATTTTAGTGCCAAATTTAAAATTTTTTACAACATTTAGGAGTGAAACTTTAGCCATAGCAAGCGTCTCATGGATAAGAGATTGTATGACTAGCACATAACCGTATCTTTCAGAAAAATTTTTCACCCAAACATGTGAGGTTCGCCTTTAGATTTGATAGGAAAAGCATTTACTATTAGTGCTTATGAGTGTACCGGTAGCATTTAGATTCTAGAACTTGGGTTAGTGATGCATCCCGAGACCGCTAGTGAGACTACATTCGTGTGGTAGGATTTACTACATGATAAGAGGCATTAGGATCACCCTTGTGTTAAACCCGTATCATAATTACTTGATCATTTAAGTCATATTACTTGGCTAGTAAAGTCAACTAATTTTTACTACACCCTTAGCGTTGTACTTATTTTTAGTACACAAAACCCCTAGTACACCCCTCCGAGCCTATCTTTTCATTTCTAACTTTAAGCATTTTACTTAAAGGAAGAATTTGTTACACCCCACTTAAATGTACACCCAAATCGCCTTACCCTTCCGTGTATGCACTCATCTTTAGTGCATTATTGTTATTTGTTAAACCCTAAGTTAATTATCTAATTGATTACATGGTTGCTAAGTCGAGTCATATCCTTGTACATATTGTTTTGGGATGATTGAGACTCATGGATAAAGTACTTATTTTATGGAGTAATGGGGAAGAACATCATATATTACCCCCATATGTGCGTTAATCTTAAAAGTACTCCAAGTGTTTTGATTTTCATAATTCGAGTCATTAGATTAGTTTATTGTAAAGTATGTAAAAATTTAAGTGTAAGGGGAATGTTCAACCCCTATGATGTATTATTTTGGATGGTAGGGTAAGAGTGTATGCAAAAAAAAAATAAGAAAAATAAAAAATTGAAAAAATTAAGAAAAAGAAAAAATAGAAAAAGAAAAGAGAAAAAAAAAACATACGGACTACCATCCCTTTTCATTCTTTGTTCATTTTATGTTTTTGTTATTTTCCATTTATTAGCTTAAGTCGAGTCTAGTCTTGGCTTAGCAACGCCATATTGTACATTTAATTAATCAAGATTGTTAACTCGCCACCAGTAAAGACTGCCTATATCCAACAAAACCGTGTATTTCATATCCCTACACTTAACGTTACAACCCTTTAAAAGACCTCTTTGATAGTTTATCCTAGGTGCTTACGCCATGTGGTGGAGGTTTGATCCTTTCCCAAGCCTATGGTAATCTATTTTGCTATGACAGGTAGTGAGAGATGTTTTCCATTTCCATATTGTGATATTACTTTATTACACCCGAGAGATGTGAGTATCTAAACACTATTTGTGAGGTGCTAGTGTATGACCTCCGTGCTTGTCTTTGGTCTTTAGTGGAACGATTATTTGTTGTAATTACTTTTATATTAGTATTAAATGACCCCTAACTTGTCTTTTGATTAGAATAAAAGCGCATTTGATTGAGGACAAGCAAATCTCAAGTGTAAGGGTATATGATGAGGGGGAAAATGAACCACTTTTAGGGGGTTATTTAAGCCCGAAATTGAATTTATTTGATCAAATATTACCCTAAATCGTTTCTTTTGTGATTTTAGGTACTTTGGGAGTGAAATTTGGAAAAGGAAGCAATTCGAACGTTTTTGGAGCATAAAAGTGAAGAAAACGCCAAAGACTTAATTTTCCAAGCTGAGAACAGTGTATGACGGCATCAAGAGGAAGTACTTGACGGCGTCAAGAGTAAAATCCATGACAACCCAGAAGAAACGTGAAGGCGTCACAAGAAGGGCGTCAAGAGTTAATTGTGTGACGGCCTGCATAAGGGGACTACATGACGGCGTCAGACCCAGATCTAGGTAGTCCGAGGAACTATTTGGCGGTGAGATGACGGCGTCAGACATTTGTTCTTGACGCCGTCACCTTCTAAACTCTATATATAGTTTTCTAATTTTCATTCATTGGGGAGGAACTTGTGTGGAGAAACCCTAGGGCCGAACTTTGTGAACCCTAGCTCGTATTTTACAGTAAATTCAAGGGTTTTCACCCCTTGAATCCTTTCATGTGCTATTGAGATAAGTCTTCTCTTAATTCAATAAATATGTCTATGTGTTGGTTGTCTATATCTTGTGCTTGTCTTGATTTCAACATGCTAGGCTAGATCTATCTTGTGTTTGCTTAGATCTAATGAAACCTAGATGTTAATTATGTGTTGATTACTTGTTTATGGTTGTATTGGATGAATGATTTCAATGTTAGGCTTAAGAAAACTGGTAGATCTCCATTGTGTAACATGCTTGAACGTCTTAGGAAACATGAACCGATGTGTACTAGGTTTTATTGGTTGTATTTAATGCATGAGTAAATTCTAATGATCCCATGTTAGGAGCTTCTTAGCCGGCTCAACATAGGAGTGAAGTAGGCACTCATAGGATTGGGGAAGTAAGTACGCCACCCCATGAATGGTATTAAGGAATACAATCCGTCATCCACTCAACTATAACAAGTAATTAACGTGTAAAAGATATCTAGGGAGTAGTGAAATCTAAGTAAACACATTTCTTCCACTTATTGCTCACAACCTTAGTTTAATATAGTTTATTTTCATTTTTTGTATTTTATTTTGATTGCATCTTAGTATTGGGTTAGTTGACTAGCAACTAATTCCGCCCAAATCCTTCAAACCCGAGATTTTTTACTTGCTTTCTAAAATATATAAAAATACAAAAAGAATCATCCCTCCTCTCTAGACCTAGTCTTTAGGTTTTCTAATCCTAGCGACACTATTCCTAGCTGAACGATCAATCCCCCGGTACTTGTCATTATACTATACTACATCGATCAGGTACACTGCTTGGTGTGAGTTGTAAGCTTCTCAAGATCCCTCGAGAGGTAAAGCCTGGTGGTGCAAACCCCATGCATCAGTTTGCAAAACCATCAACTATGGAAAAACCAAATGTTTCAAAAATGGTTGAAAAACCAAAAATGTCAATTTCACGGTTTGCTCCAAAAGTCGATGAGAAAAAGGATTTGACAAAACCAGTCACTCCAACACCCATGCCCCAGCAAAGTGAAAATGAAAAGATTGTTGATAAAGGAATAGCGGTTGTCGAAACACCAAAAGTGCTAGCACCTGGCCTTTTTAGGATTAGTCCCACTAGTGCGTCTGCCTCCACATCTAATACAAATGATGGCAAAAAGGATAATTCTAAAGAGTCTAGTGATGCTAAAAAGGACAAAAAAATAAATCCTAACGCGTGTGCCTTACCTTCTACAGGATTAGACGGCACCTCTAGGAGCAGCAGACTAAAGCCTAGGATTAATACATGGAACAATAGAGTCTCGCCTGCCTCTACGAGTAGTAGCAAGAATAAAGTTTAAGAAGTAGAAGAACACCCTAGGAATTTATCGCTTTGTAATAAGAGACATGTTTCATCTGAATGTAATGTCGAGAGTACTGTTTCTAATGCATGTAATGACTCTGTTTGTTTAATATGCAAGAAATGTTTAATTAATGATGTTCATGATGAATGTGTTTCTAAGAATGTAAATGTTACGCCTGAACAGAAGAATATTCTAAAAGGAACTAGTGCTAGATCTAGATCTATAGAAAGATTAATTGCACCCTTTAGGTCTACCACTAGTAGTCGAATGCCTAGGAACTACCTTAAGTTTTGTATGTGGATACCAACGGGTAGAGAGTTCATTCTCTAGGATAGCAAATTGAAAGTTGTTCAAAATAAACATGTAGCAACCTTTGATGAATGTTATTCAGATTTTACTTCTAACCCCATGGAACCAAATTCAAAACGGTTTCCAAATACAAACTCTTCTGTTCTTGGCAGGTTATCAAAATATGTCTTTGGATCGTCAACTCGAGTTACTCCAAGCACATGACCGGGAACTTAAAGCTGCTGATCAATTTCGTTTGGAAATTCATAGGAACTGTACGCTTTGGAAATGATCATGTAGCAGCTATTCTGGGTTATGGAGACCTTCGGTTTGGGAATTTTTTAATCACTCGGGTTTACTACGTCGAAGGGTTGGGACACAACTTGTTTTCAGTTGGGCAGTTTTGTGATGCAGATTTAGAAGTTGCATTCAGGAGAAACACGGTTTTCATTAGAAATTTGGTTGGTGATGATCTCTTAACTGGAAATCGTGGTACAAACTTGTATGCTATCGACATCAACCAAATGGCTTCTACATCACCAATTTGTCTTATGACAAGGGTAGCCGAAACAATCCTGGCTGTGGCATAGACGTTTATCCCATCTCAACTTCGACACCATCAACAAGTTAGCCAAAGACAACATCGTCAACGGACTCCCTAAGTTCAAATATACCAAGGATCATCTATGTCCATCATGCGAACAAGGAAAAAGTAAAAGAGCATCATATACACCTAAAACCATACCTAGTTCGGAAGCAAGGTTACATATGTTGCACATTGACTTATGTGGCCCAATGAGAGTTGAAAGCAATAATGGAAAGAAGTATATTCTTGTTATCGTCGATGACTATTAAAGATATACATGGGTTAAGTTTCTGAGGTCAAAAGATGAAGCACCAGGCATCATCATCACCTTTCTGAAGCGTATTCAAGTTCTACTTCAAGCTCCAGTAAGGATTGTAAGAACAGATAATGGCACAGAATTCACAAATCAGGAGTTAAGAACCTATTTTGAAGATGTTGGAATCACACACCAAACATCAGTTGTTAGAACTCCACAACAGAATGGGGTAGTTGAAAGAAGAAACCGAACTCATGTGGAAGTTGCTCAAACAATGCTAATTTATTCTAGTGCACCACTATTCTTATGGGTTGATGCTGATGCCACTGCTTGTTTCACTCCGAATCAATCCCTAATCCATCCAAGATTCAATAAAACACCATATGAGCTTGTGAACAATCGGAAACCGGATATCTCTTATCTTCACGTATTTGGCGCTTTGTGCTATCCGACGAATGACAGAGAAGATCTAGGAAAGTTGAAAGCTAAGGGTGATATTCGAATCTTCATTGGATATTCAGAAAACTCAAGGGCATTCAGGGTGTATAATAGAAGAACAAAAAGGATAATGGAGATGATGAATGTGAAGTTTGATGAGGTTTCACATATGGCTTCTGAGAGACTCGCTCCAGAACCCACGCTTAATCCAATGGCTTCTAATCAAAACGAATTAGGACCCGCACCAAACCAGCAGACTTCTGGACAAATTAGTTCAGGACTCGTACCTCAAGGAGCTCAATCAGCAAACACCGAAAAACCTTCAGAACAAGAACTGGAAAATTTCTTCGAGTTAATGTTTAATGAATACTATGGTGGAACTTCGACAAATGCATCTCAACAACACTCCGCTGCATCCGCTCAAAACCATCAACCACCACCACCACCATAAGATGCATATACTACAATCGAAGTTGAAGCACCAACTCCCTCTACATCATCAACATCTACTCCAGCAACTCCAATTATTGAAACTGTTCTACCAAGAGTTGATGAGCAACACCAAAACACAAATTTTCAAAAAGAACCAACAAATAATTCAAACGATGTTGGGTTAGAAGAAGAAGAAGTATTTGAAAACCCGTTTGCAACAGACTCCGCTGAATCTTCTTCAAGGTTACAAGAACCGTCTAACACACATACGTTAAACCCAAGGCACCCTTCTACGCTTCAATGGACAAAAGACCATCCAATTGAACACGTTATTGGTGAACCTTCAAGGCCAGTTCAGACGAGAAGACAACTTGCCACAGATCCTAAAATGTGTATCTACATTTGCTCTATAAGCCTCAAAGAACCAAAGAACATTCGGGAAGCAATGGCAGAAAACCCTTGGATAGAAGCGATGCAGGAGGAAATTCTTCAATACCAGTTACATGATAGTTGGGAACTTGTTGAACGACCACTTGATAAACGTGTTCTTGATCTCAAGTGGTTGTGGAAGAACAAAATGGATGAGGAAATAACTATAAATCGCAAAAAATCTCATCTCGTGGCTAAAGGATATCCATAAGAAGAATGGATAGACTTCGAGGAATCATTCACGCCCATAGCTAGAGTTGAGGCAGTTTGGATTTTCTTAGCCTATGCAGCTCACAAAAATATCACAGTCTATCAGATGAACATTAAGACAGCTTTCTTGAATGGAACTCTGACAGAAGAGGTGTATGTTAGTCAACCAGAAGGATTCATCGACAAAGATCATCCAGACTACGTGTACAAGCTTAAGAAAGCCATTTATGGTTTAAAACAAGCTCCAAGAGCGTGGTATGACGAACTATCATCTTTCTTGCTTAAAAACAATTTCACCAAAGGAACGGTTGATGACACCTTGTTTACCAAAAAATTCAAAGATGACATTTTGATCGTTCAAATTTACGTGGACGACATTATTTGCGGATCAACCAATCCTAACCATTCAAAACATTTTGAAAATCTCATGAAAAGCAAATTTGAAATGTCCATGATGGGGGAACTAAAATTCTTTCTTGGTTTACAAATACATCAATCCCCTCGTGGTATTTTTATCAATCAAGCTAAATATACAATAGAGATTTTGAAAAAACATGGAATGGAAAACTGTGATTCTGTTGTTACACCAATGGTTACTTCACCAAAAAAAGGTGCTGATTTGTTTAGAAAACCCATCGATCTGAAGAAATATCAGAGTATGATCGGTTCTCTCATGTATCTAACTGCTAGTCGACCAGATATTCAATTTGCTGTTTGTTTATTAGCACGGTTTCAGGCAAAGCCTACCGAACTTCACCTAAAAGAGGTTAAACGGATCTTTCGGTACCTACGAAGCACCACTAACATGGGACTTTGGTATCCGAAGGATTCGGAGTTTAATCTAACAGCATTTTCAGATGCCGACCATGCCGGTGATCAAGTTACAACAAAGAGTACATCAGGTGGAGCACAATTTTTGGGTGAAAAGCTAGTAAGCTGGTCGTCAAAGAAACATGATTGTACTGCGCTATCAACCGCCGAAGCCGAGTATGTGTCTCTTTCTGCATGTTGTGCCCAAGTTCTTTGGATGCGGACATAGCTCACAGATTATGGCTTTACTTTTGACAAAATACCTATGTATTGTGACTCAAAAAGTTCCATAGCCATCTCGTGCAATCCCGTACAATACTCAAAGACGAAGCATATCAAAGTCCGCTACCATTTCATCAAAGAACATGTAGAAGAGGGTACTGTTGAATTGTTTTTCGTTAAGACTGATTACCGACTCGCTGATATATTTACCAAAGCCCTTCCTAAACAACGGTTTAACGAATTAGTTCGACGAATTGGCATGTGAAGCCTAACTCCTGAGGAGCTAGAATGCTTCTTGAATCTTCTTGAAAAATATTTTCAAAATCGCTTCGCTGTAAATATTTTTGAAAAACAAAATACAAAATTTGAAAAACCAACAAATATATATATATATATATATATATATATATATATATATATATATATATATATATATATATATATATATATATATATATATGTATATATATATATATATATATATATATATATATAACACAAAAATATAAAATTTCAAAATATACAAAAACAATATAAAATCAAAAAATCCAAAAATATTCTTCTCACGACATGTCTCTCGTATAAATCAATATTTTGTATGTTTCTATAAATGTCATTCAACAATGATACGGACATGTACAGATGCTTGAACGGGAGTTCTTTAAATTGTTTTTCTAAAACATGTCATTTCTCAAAAGTTTCTTCACAATGGCTTTCGTATACTTCAGTACGAAACCCGAACCCTAATGATGACTTCTGGTTATTTCTAATCAAGGACTCATATTTTTAAGCATGAAATCTTTTTCAAAAAAGTTCGAGTCTAAACAAACGAAAAAGACTTCAAACAAAAACTAGTTTTCAAACAGAATTCTTGAGCACTTTTTCAAGATTGTTCAAAAGATTTCTCAAAATCACTCAAAATGAGTGCTCAAGATAACTCCCTCCAAACCTTTAATTGATTTTCAAATGAGCTATCATTAAGGGGGAGTATAAAAACAAAATGTTCCGGTTTCATGCAAAAACAAATCTGTCTTTCTCTCCAAAAGTATTTTCTTAATAAGTTGATATCAAAAATATCACGATATGCTATTTTTGAGGGGGAGAAGACATGATTAATATGTGATCAAAAATGCTTAAAGATTGTGACTGAATCTCAAAAGAGCTCGACTCAGAAAGTACCTATGAATTGACGAAGCTTAAATGTCAGTAATCGAAAAGACTTGTCCTGGACGGGTAATAATTTCAAGCTAGTCTAACTAGTGATGTAAGCGTGTCTCGAATATGACTTGTCTGAGTAGAATGTACCGTATCGAGAGACCTTCTTTGGACTTGACCAGGACGGGTAATAATTTCAATCTAGTCTAACTAGTGATGTAACTTTGTCTCGAATTGGCCATGTTCACTGAAAGTGGATCAATTCAAAAAGTGCAAACTCCTCACGCATGTGCAAATTTCTTAAACATTCATGAGCACATGTGAAGGGGGAGTCCTTCAAAAGTTGCAAAACTCTCAAGGTGGAAACAACGATGTGTTTTATTATCATAAACACTTTAAGAGATTTTCACAAAAAGGTTTTATGGCATGTGATCAATAAATCTAGAATGATCATGGAAGTTATAATGTGATTATGGTTAGGTTTATGTCCAATTATCCGCCAGAGTCGGAGGGATCTACCCAAGGATAAATCCAATAGTTTAGAATTAGAAATCCTTAGGTATGATTGAAAAAAATGAGAAAATGAGAAAGGAGAAAAAAGGGGTTGAAGAATTAAAAAGAAAAGTAAAGAAAAGGGTGAAAAGAAATAGCCCTCCAAACGTTCAATCTTAGGGCAGACACCAGGTTCAACTCATATGCTACTGGTTGTTACTAAGGTGACACACCAGTATTGCAGACAAGACATCATGGACCCAGTGACGCACTGCACTAAACCTTCTTAACCACTCAAGTTCTCTTAAAAGAGCTTGTTTCATTCTCACGGGAAACCGGTGTAATCTATCGACCTGTCTCTTAGAGATGGTTGATATTAAAGCAGGAGACCTCTCCCTAATCTCTGCATAGGAAACAAGTTGTGCACTTATCGAGTCTAGAGCCCCGAGATTCATCAAAAGATCTCATAGGAACACATGATACTTCTACAATGGTGATCCAACAAAAAGGATGCCAGATGTAAACTTAAGAGTCCTACGCATATCTTAGCAATCTGCCAGAACATTTATGAGAGGATTCACATTTGTGATTCTCAATGATTGAATGGAAATTCCTGCCAGGGTCAACATCAAGCAGCCCTGACAGCAGGTCACTTCGGTAATTCTTTATGGGTTACGCTTAGTATTCGCGGTGGTTCCAAAATGGTCTACAGTCGTGGATTGATCCCCAGCGACTCACCCATTCGTTGAGCTACTTAGTAGGTCTCGTAAGCTCCCTTGGGAGTATCCGAAATGGGAACAGCCTTGGTAAGGGTTAGAAAGAATCTTCACACTATGTTGTTGACGATCTCTAATTCCTTATCTGTAAGTACCGGTTGATTTATTACTAACTGTTTACCTGCAACTATATATCATCTCCATGTCAATAGATTCCAAATGCTCATACATGCATCACGAAGTCAAAGGAAAGTTCTCACAAAGATCAAAGCAAAGAAAAGTTCAAAGAAAGATTCTACGCAAAGTGAAAGAGTCTACAGAAGTAGAGTGACAAAGATCGGTGTGAAAGAACAGGAATAACAAATGCATGTATCACAAAGACTAAAGCCGTATGAGCATATTGGAAAGGAGTTTCACCACCAAAGTCAAAGAAGTGACAAAAGGCAGATTGCTCCACATCATAAAAGAACTAAGAACGATGAAAAGTCAGTCATCAAACAAAGCATGAAGGAACAAAGACTTAAGACAATTCTACTACGACACACACAATGCTCAACAACAAAGAAGATGAAGACCTAATCATGTGAAGCATCATTCGAATGACCACCCCTTAGGGGGAGATTGTTAGCATTAAATATTTTATTAGAAAGTGATGGTCATTATCATATATTGTAACGCTGTAATGTATCGTAGTTTTTGTTATTAGAAAAGTCAATGGGCTATGGTCTTGGTAAGCTATTATGTTAAATAGGAAAGATATAAACCAAGCCCATATGCAAAGCCCATAAAAAGCCTTCCATCTTGTAAACACTATAAATACCTCCACACCTCCTCACTTGAGAGGGTGGTTGCTTAGGGGATAGCTTAGTGTGTGTAAGGTTATGTTTTATAAATAAAGTTCTACTTTCTCTCTCTAAACTCTTTCTCTCTCTAAGTATTAGCCAAGATTCTTAAGTGAAATAGTTAGTTCAATGGTCCTACACTTATCCTAAACACCCCCCACATAACATAACACATTTTAATTTTGAAATTCCTGATCCATTTTGTTGCATGGTTATGAAAACGTTTCGGACATGTATAAACAATGCATAACTACATTTTTGTTACGTGATTAAACAAGATTAATAACAACAAATTCGAATTGGGGATAATTTTATTTTCAACCCATTTTCAAAATCCACGAATTAAATTAAATAATTTATTAATTCAAGTGTTGTTAATGATACATTGTTGAGATTTAGTTTAAATTGTTGTTAACTTTACAAAGAAATGAGAATCCCTAATTTTTAATTTTATGTTCATATGAACCCTAATAATTCAATTGCAAATTAATTAGATGAGATTGAAGATATTAACTTACAATAAAGTGATTAGTGTGTACTAGTGATTGATGATCTTGAATTGAAAGACTTCGAATTGGTTTGATTATTGGTGAGTAATAGTTTTGGGTGCAAGGGTCGTATTTTCATCACTTCTACAGCAGAGAGGTGTGTTTGGTTTTGTTTTAGACAATGTGCGGTAGTAAAACAGGGTGTGGGCCAAAAATACTAGATGGTCCTTTATCGATATGGGACCGCCAGTCGATAAAGGACCGCCAGTAGTAAGGTGGTAAAATTCGATAGTTTTTGGTGTTTTATTCTTTGTGAAAAGTCTTTAGTTAGTGATTGTCTTAAAAACATAACTCTTGTATTTTTAGACACGTAGTAGACTCAATATGCATGAGTAGGCTAAGGAATGGGTATGGAATAGAATCGAGACGGAAGAAATGGAAGAGACCTGATACGCTTGAGTGAGGAGTGGATTTAGAGTCGAAACAAAAGAAAAGAGAGAGTGCGTGAGATGAGGTTCAAGAATGAGACTTGCATCGAGGAGGCTAGAAGTCAATCATGTAAATCCCAAGAAAAGTCATAGACAAGAACTAAAGAAAAGATAAAGAGCGAAAAAGAGGTGCATCGTCTATAGTGATTGATTGACGTAAAAATCGCTATTAACAATGGTTGGTAAGACCATTATTTTCCAAATAATTTGCTTGAATCCAAAGAGGGATTAGCATTTAGACATAACTTCTAATTTTAACAAAACATATAGCACATATTAACACACAAATATTATCTAGCATGCAAGCGAGTAATGATTGATCACATAGTTACATAAGCATATAGCAAACATTCAAATAGCAAGCATAATAGTCAAGGTTGTAAGAAAACGTACCTTGGCCGCTAGCTATCCTTAATTACACATTACCATAAATGTGTTGTACGTAATGCAAGACTTAATGACTCTCACTTGAAGAATCAATCATTTGATTAGTTACGCATTCAAGGCACACGTAGTCTTCTTCATCAGTATCACTTCTAGAATCATAGATTGGTACACTATCTAGGTTGCTTATGTGATCCTTGTCGACGATATTACCTACATCAAAAACATTTGAACTAGTAGTACATGCATCTACTTTGACTAAGTGTTTTTCTAATAACTTAGTTTCATCATCTTTGGCTTGAATATTTCCTTGATGAAAGTTTAAAATATTTTTCCATATGTTATTTGCCGTTTAACATAAGATTATTCTATCATACTCAATCTTCGGCAAAGCTTTATAAATCAATATTTTTGCTTCAACGTTTTTGCAAAACCTTCTTATGAAATTTTGATTGTCGAAATTAGTTTTAATTGGTTGAAGGACACCAATTGAAATGACATGCCAAAGATCATGATCTATTTATTTCACATAACTTTCAAATTCATTTTTAAGTGACAAAATTTTCATTTTCAAAAAAAAAAAAAAAATGGTGGCTCATTCAAAGAACTCCCTTCTAGATGTCTTTCAGACTCCATAGATCGATTCAAGTTTTAAAGTACAGTATACTCTAACGATCTTGATAACCTGGAGCTCTAATACCAATTGTAGAAACTAGAAGGGGGGAGGTTCGAATAGTTTCACCGATTCTTTTTACTTGTTAAAATGTTTCGCCATTTTTAGGTCCGATTACTATTCTTTTGCAAACATGTTGAATTTTACTAGTTATGTGATATCTATTAAGCAACAAGTAAATGTAAACAAACAAGTAATGTAAAGAGTAAGGAAAAGGCACAACCAAAGCGACACGGAGATTTATAGTGGTTTTCCATGAAGCTCACTCTTCATCCTAATCCACTCCCCGAGTACCACACTCGAGAGTTATCAATCACTATATCAACACACTCCTTCAGACGGAGCAATCCATACACAAGCTTACACAAAGTTTAACAACACTAAGCGTAATGTCGAGTTCTAATCGTAGCTAGATGCAATCTACTCCAATGCCCACGTGGCCACACAAACAAGCACACTTGTCCTACTTGGATCTTCACCTAATCCAAGCCTTCGCACAAATGACACACTTGGATCATCACCCAATCCAAGCCTTCACGCTAATACACACTTGGATCATCACTCAATCCAAGCCTTCACACACCGACTTTACTAAGTCCTAAATTACACACCAAGACTCCGCTCTCCTCACAACAACTACAAGACCTATTCTAGTTACAAGACTTCTTGGATCTTCATCTTCTTCAAAGTTCACACAAATAACTCCATCCTCAACTTACACACAATTCAGAAATATTTGTAATATTTACAAGAAGAAAATAGATGGAAGAAAAGGACCGCAACACTTGTTACGTTTATGTGTGGACTCATACAATATCTCGATTCTTCATTTACGAAGAGAGTTCTTCTCTTGCACTTTGATATGAAGAGGAAATCACTTATAAACATATACCGACATGTTATAGTGATCAAAGAAGAAACAAAAGAGAAACGGAAAGTTTTTGTGCAAAGAGGGATTGTTTTCTGAGAAGGAACAGTTCAATATTTATACACGAGAGGTCGACAAGAAAGGAGGTGGCGGTCCCTTAAACATGCGACGGTCCTTTATAACTAAGGGACCGCCGGTCCATTTAAGGGACCGTCCTGACAAGACACTCCTCTTTTTATCCTAACATGGTGAAAGCTGAACTGTTTTTCGAAGAAATATAGCTGTTACATATTTGAATTTTGAATATATTTTCATAATAAAACATTTCTTTAAAATACACAAATACTTTTTGTGAAAAATATTTTGTCAAACTTAAAAATGTAAGATTGGGAGAAAATAAAATTCTTTGATCATTTTACTAATGTCGGTATAAAGTTTTTTCATACATAAAGTGACGTTGTTGTAGCTATGTGGAAGAAACGACTTTCCTCGATTAAAAACTTATTAACCGTAACTTTACGTAACATGTCTTTATATTTTGTGTTTATCAAAATATAAGAAGACCGAATAATGCGAATAACGTTTTTGACATTATTTGTGTTAACACAGTCTAAGAACCTTAATTTTTCTTTATATAATACTTAACCTAAAAACTTACATTTGTAATTTACACGTGTGTCGAAAACTATTATTTTTTTAATATAATGGAATGTTTACAAAATTTGACCGTGACAAAGAGTTTTGTTATATTTATATACTAGTCGCATGACCCGTCCGATGGACGGGCTAACGTCATGTAAATTTAATTATATTATTACTTATTAGGTCCATACTTATAAGGATCATAACTTTATCATTCAAAGTTATGAGTTGTTAAAGGTTTAGCAATGTGCCTAACATATCATGTGCTCAATATTAAGTTATTATGTTCTAACAAATACACAATGATACCATGTTACTATCCACCTTCGTCATTTCTAACACCAGTCTTTTATGAGATTTAGCTTATGATAAGCAACGTAGTTATGATAAGCAACATAGTTATGAAAAATGAAAAAACTTGATAATTTATAAACCTTGATTACAAGAATGATCTTATGAGTTTCACATGAAACCAACTAACAACTTATTATTGTGCAACAACTTATATAATTACCTAAAATGAGGTGGAACCGCAAGTGCCAGTTGCCATGAACAATTTTCCAGCTTTATGCTACCATTTAATAAAGATCTCAATGGTCAATTTCTTTTCAATAATCTTTTCAACCATTTCTATAAATTGTTTTTAAAAAGAAGTATATTAAATTGAGCTAACGACATCGGTTGCAGAATGCTATATCCTCTTGAGCCTAAAGTAGTAGTTGAACTCTCTGACTGCTTCGGGAGGTCATAGTCAAGGTCTTCTACTTCTTCTTTAGTTATATCGGTGTCAATCTATGAAGACCATTCTACATCATTATCATTGTACAATAATTGTTTATTTCCTTGCATCACTTTAGCCTTCTCAAAGAGTGATTGCAGCATCTGATTGTTCCACGACTCATATTTATCTATCGGCTACCCAACTACAACTGGGAATCTACTATCTTGAGGGGTTGCTCATAAACGGACTCGGAATGCTATAACACAACATTAACATGTTCTTCAACATTTTTTTTAATATGATCTGAACTATGCAATAGGCATTCTGCTTGTCCTTCTATGTTCACTGTTGATTCAGCAGTTATTTCGAGTTCATTTACCAGTGTTTCTCTTTGTCTCCTAAATTTATCAGTCCTACAACAATTATAGTGCAACTTTAGTCACCAGCCTATTGCATCTAGATTTTTTTTCCATTTAGAGAACATAAATCATACTATTTCTAAAGTGATTATACAAGGAAGAGTATCATGAAATTAATCTCCCCTACATATGCCACTAAAAGTAGCAACTGCAACTTATTTATTTATGAACGGGTCAAGCTGGGTTGTGTTCATCTCTAAATGAGTCAAATGAGTCAAGTAAAACAAATAGCTTAAACTTCCCAGGTTAAATGGGTGAAGCCGATTGAAAGTCAATGTAAGCGTATTTTTCATTTCATTCATATATTTCAGATACATGTTGTAATGATACTGAATTTGCAATCAATATTAACACGGTAATTATCATTTAGAAAAATAGATTGACAAAAAGTATTCATCGGTGCCTGGCCATATTTGGACCGTGTTACATATGACCCGATTAACTGCCCTTCTTACCACCTCTACATGCCACTATTTACCAACATGCAGGGGCGAACCTATATGGTTAGCTATGGTTAGCTGAGTAAGCACATGTATATATTAAATTCCTATACAGTGTAAAAAGAATACAGTAAGCTAATTCCCTCACAAAAAGCTTGACAAAATGTGCATACTTGTGTCATACCTGCTGCTTGTGAAACCTATTGCGTATGAACAGCCCACTGTAGAGATCAAAGTTATCATTCTCCATGTTTAGAGTCTATGTGCATGTTAATTTTGTAACATTTTAACAAAAAATCATTTTTTTCTAGTACGCCTTGCCTTCTGTATCAACAAAATTTATATAATGTATAGAAATAAGCTTGAGCATACCACTTGAACCAGCTTCTCAAATCCCTTTGTATCTATTGGTGTGTTTGTAATCTACATTACTGATAACATCCTGTAAAAATAAACATGTTTCTTGCTAGATGTAGAAAGCTTAATGTGTAGCATTATTCTAAAGTTTAGGAAGTTATAATTGTTTCACACTTTTTTATTTAAGAATGTACTCTTTTCAGTACGTTCCAAAGTTGCAATACGCTATATGTAGAAAGATTTACATGTTCACTGGTATTCATTAAAAAAGATGTGACGTGTGACGAATTTATTATGTACTCCAGCAAATATCTTATATCTATCTGGAGGAGGTTTTGTCTTGGGTGTTCTTTGACAGAGGGTACATCAGCAAATATATTGTTTGCGCAACCAATTGACTATAAATGTAGGTTGTGGGCACTTTAGATGGTACAAGTGGACATAAATTAGTCAACTTTGGTTTTCTTATAAGCTTTTGGGTTTGTGTGGGTGAACTAACAAAGTGGTCTAAAAATCCAAATGAACTCACATTGGACCAATTTGACATTTTTTTAAGGAAATGGCTAGTTTTGACTCGTTATCACACTCGTGCATATTGCAACTTCTATTGGTCACACTCCCAATTTATTTACGACTTATTGAGATACTTTTCTACACAATACCTAATCCCATGTTTTATTATTATTATCCTATCATCGTATACTATCCCTCACACATAACAGATGGTAGTATAGTACTCCATTTCATGCACCCACAACTCCACAAGTCTTAAAATATTATTCGTCGTGGAAATTTAGTGCCCTAAAAATCTTAGATGTTGATGTGGATGAAATAATCGTAAAATATTATTTATCGTGTAAGATACCACAAATGATGTAACTCAATCAAGTCTTCCTAAAAAATATTAAATCTGAACTTCCTTGGTGAATGGCATGATCTAGTCCTCATAAAGATCAGAAACTAACCTTGGGATGATCTTGTACACCGGATCCGGTTTCGAAAGACCCCACACGACCACTTGCCCGTAGGTCTTTGCTTTTGTTTCAACCCTTCTTTGTATCGCCTCCTCCACAATATGATACGTCAAAAATTCCATTAGTTTTCCTTATTCTAAATACAGTTAGGAAATTAAATGTTTTAATGACCATCAACTAAATTCTAATAATTTTAAGTTCAAAGATAAGAGAATCCTTACCTTTGCTCTAATGGCAGCTAAATAATTATCTAGTGAAGCTCGACTTACCATAGTGAATTCTTTTAGAGAGAGCCTGCATGGTAAAGTTGGCAATTTTAAGTCATGCATACTCATTAGTTCCTCAACTGGACTTCTCTTCTTGATCAGCCCCTTGCGACAATGTGGAATGTATGACACAAACATTGAGCTAGTCAAATGGGTAGGAACACATCTATAATGTATTCCAGTAACCCAAGCATAAAGAACCTTCAAGATCATTTCAAAAGAAATACTTACAATCTATTATGATTTATAATTGATAATCAATAGTAGTTATTATTATAATTATTGTAATCATACATACAACGTAAAATTGATAGTATCTTCTGTTTCTATATCTAAAAACAAAATGAATTGATACACATATGATAAAATTATATCATGACGTTGCTAATCGTCCAGTAACTAACACTTTACATATGTTGAATGCTTAGTCCTAAAGTATCTAGATATAGTTAATCATTAAGTATCTTGGATGCCTTTTTTTTTTCTTATTATGTATATGTTTTCAATACCTGAGAATATTGTAACACAAATAGGATTAAAATAAGCAAATACTTACACATGGTGCTCTGTTCTTAGGTGGCTCAAGTTTTCAACCTTCGATCCTATGATTATAGTGTAAAAGCACTACAATCTGTGTGCACTTCTTTAAGATCAGAACTTCGTTGCAGCAACGTAAGACATACATTTATCCATGTACTGCATACTCCTGAGAAATGTAACCACTTCAGAAAAATCAAACATAATAAATTGACGGATTAGTATCAGAATATATTAATGTTAATCTAAATGACCGCACTTATTAGATTATTACTATGTTCCGACCAACTTCTTTGTCTTAGCACTGGCATCTTGTCCTAAAAACTTTCTAGCAAGTCCACAATCAAATATTGGGTGCATTGAACTCGGATTTTGCTGAACTATGCTCGTCTATTAATGAAGTCACCTGTAATAGTGCAAACATGGCCTTCTTATTCATATACATACCAACTTTCACTGTTTAAATATCTATTTTACGATAAATTATAGCACAATTAGCAAAATAAAAAGTTCTCTAACATATACTATTATATATAATATAAATTTTCATGTGGATCACTGAAAATTCCCTTGTCCATCCTTCAACAAATCTTAATATGGATTGCTGTTTGGTTATATTTAAATAATAAAAAACCACTTCAAAATTTACAATAATGCAAGTCCTGGATAAATCATTTTTGTTTCTTATTTGGATAAATTAGACATGTAAACTTTAGTTAGTTACATTTCTGTTAGATCCTTGAGAAGAGAAAACAACATTAATCTACTCAAAGTAAAAATCAATACTCAGACCAACATACTTTTGTTGCTTATAAATCTAGTGAATACATGGAAGTATCATTAACCTCTCATAACACTATAATCAATATGTCCACATTCAAAACTGTCATTAACTATTGTAACAACATATTCATGGTGAGATGCCCATTACATCTACCTACGTTACTTGGTAATTTTAGCCCACACCCATGCTCACTGAACAAAAACAGAAAACAGAATTGCAACAACATATATGAGTGGTGTAACTTACTGATCCTTTAAGACCTCATATGCTTAGAGCGTATGATTATGTGAAAGTCAATTTTACTTTTGTTATAGTTGTCATAAAAAATTGCACCAAGCGTACCTGAAGCAGTAACATTATAATTTAGGCTTTTGCCAATACTCTACAACCTGATCAAAAATTATGGCACTATTTCAATGATATACATGTCTCTAGCCTTTCTAAAATGATGCACCAAGTCATTATACTTTCAGTCCACAAAATTTGCGCACAAAATTCAAAGACCAATGATAATATATCATGTCAATACATCTAATGAGAACCATAATAATTTATCATTTTTCATAATTCCTAGAATAGAATTTTTAGCTCACGCAAACAATAATAATTTATAACCTCAACCCATATATAAATGATCGTTGTCTGTTACTTAATTAACCTCAACCCATATATAAAAGTGTGTGTGTTTTGGATTGTTCCAGACGTGTGTTTGTAAGCATACATGACTTTTTTTGCGAACTTGTATTGCTGCTCTCGATGTGCTGTGAGATCTCGAAATCAACGAACACCATATTAGCTTCATAGCCATTTCACCAAACATATACTATGCATAAATTAATATCATCACTTACTTCCAGTTAAATGTCTACATTGTGACAACTTGATGCATCCTTGACACACTGCACATTGATTTTAACACATAACACACATCTTAGGCATTTCGTCAAACACTTGGTCTACACTCTACGCATACCATCCTACACATTTTAAACACCATAAAATCTCAAAATATAGGTAGTATCTAGACTTATACTGTTAAATTCCCAACATTTGACCATGATTTAGAATATAGTTCTTGATAGATCGGTGCTCAATATAAATTAAAACAGCAAAACTAAGATTCACAAGTTTCAATTCATTGGTGTTCATATAAACTTGAATCGTAAACCTAAGATTTTAAAGTTTGAATTTTTAAATTCCTAACGTTTCTTATATACAAAAATAATCTGAATCAAAATCATAAATAACGAACATACATGGTTTATACATATAAAATTTTCAAACAATTGATTATTCATATTTACCTTCAAACACCCTTGTCCGATTTCAGTCAAGCCATCGATTACGAATCTTTTGAAATTAGGGTTCTTCATTAATTGATGAGTCGATCTCAATTGGGTGAAATTAGGGTTCGTGTATGTGCCGTTTAAAACACACATCATGAATTTTAATAACATGGGTTTGATAAAGATTAAGAATTGATAGGGGTATTCTTAATATTTTGAATCAAGAATCAAAATAAAATAATTTGGTGAGTTTGAGATAATGAATGAAGACTTTTTTTTTAATTAACATTGAAATTGTATGGTTGACCGATTATGTAGGTTTATTTTGAATGCGATTGATTTGATGCTTGAAATTAGGGATATGATTTGGGGGTTATGGTAGAAGTGAGGAAGGCGTGTGTTTTTGTATAACAGCTAATTAAATTGTGACAGGATGACATTCTTTTGAGTTTCCACCTAATTCTTTCATGCCTAGTCGCATATGTGACTTGGCAAGTTCCTCTAATATATATGTTGGGAGATAATTCAAACTTTATAAAATTATACGTATTTGGCCTTTGTATTTTCTTTCCTACTTCTCCGTTGCTTTTTAAAGTTATTAGGTAGTTTATGGGTGTGATTTGAAAGTTTTTCTTTTTTTGTTCTTTTTTTTCAAAAAAATATATTAAACTTTATTATTTTTTTATAAAATCATATGTACGTCAAATGCATATCAATATTCGACTCATTTTGTTCAGATTCCAAAGATTTCGCATCGATATATTTTTTATTCAAGAAGTCGTTAGGCAGTTGTTAGATATTTGACAAATAAAGTTTGATACTTTAAAAAGTCGTGAATAGTCAGAAGTATAGAGTAATTTATATAATTCAAACTTTTATAGAATTGTACGTCTTTGACCGCTGTAGTTTATTTGCTACTTCCCTACTGATTTTTAAATTTATTGATAGTTTAAGGATGTGTTTTGAAAGTCTCTCTCTCTCTCTCTCATTATTACTACTACTATTATTATTATTATTGTTGTTGTTGTTGTTGTTGTTGTTGTATTAAACTTTAGCATTTTTTATAAAATCATACGTACGTTAAAAGCAAATCAATATTCGGTTGGTTTTGTTTGTAATCCAAAGCCCCTCATACCGGTATATTTTTTTGTTATAGAATACATTAGTATTTTCTGGAGATTTGATGAATAAAGTTTATTATATAAAGAATTTGTAAACAACAAAAAATTCAAGGTATTTTTTGTAACTCGTCGCATAGTTTGAGTGTGCATTTTACATTTTTTTTCTCCAAATGATTTCGTTTCGTCGCACTATACCTAGCACATAAGAGATTAGTTAAAGTCTTAAAACAACCATAAAACTTCTAATAAACAAAATACTTGGTATCAGACTATGAGCAATAAAACGGCAAAACAAATCTCTTAAGGCCATCGCACGTCCATATTTGTCAGCAAACGTAAACATCTGATTCTAACAAAAACCAAACATCATATTGAAAAGAATGTATTTCAAAAGAAAAAGACAAAATTTCATCGTTGGTCCCTAAACTTGTCAAGATTAGCGCGAATCATCCTTAAACTTTTTTTTTTCATTTTCGTCCCTGAACTTGTCGATATTGGCGTGGTTGGCCCTTTTGAGAAACGGACGTTGCAATGCAGCGTTAGCTGACGTGTATACCATGGCTACTTTCGTCATTTCACACCAAAACATCTCCAACAGTAACTCTCGCCGTTGGTCCCTAAAAGATAGCTCCAAGTTGTTTTGGTACAGTGATTTGCGCAAACCGTCCCTAAAAGTTGCCTATAAAGAAGGTTCTATTAACTTTTGCCTGAAGCTTTTGTTTTCCAAGATACACCTGCAAAAAACTTTCTTGCCTAATCACATCAACGTCAAAATCACAAAAGTATTGAAGAGTGTCCTGAACAATGTCCGCACCAATGTGGAAGATGCGCACAAGAGGAGTGTCAGTCCCTGCAGATGAGTTGGAGGCGCAATGTGAGAATCACTACGGTAATGAGTTTAAGTCCAGTTGATTTGAGCTTATTTTTCTGTTAGCTTTTGTTTATATATGTTTAGGTACTAAGTAATTGACTTTATATTGCAGAATATAATCGCAATTTATTCACCATTCGAATACATCATGGTGGGGCATTTATGCGTTTCCCTAACAGGGAATACGTTGGTGGTACTGAAGACATATTTGACATGGTGGATATTGATGTATTCTCAGTCTTTGATCTGGACAAGATGGTGCTTAAGTTGGGCTACACAGGTCAGAAAGAGCCTCTGTTTTATCATTATCTTAGTCCAATGAGTACTTTAGACCACGGACTGTTTCCCCTTTCATCTGATGATGATGTCAGATGTGTGGGTTATATGGTAGGTCGTTTCAAGTTGATTGAAGTCTATATAGAGCACGGTTGTTCCAGGGTCACTGGTAAAACGAGGGTAGTAATAGAGGAACTAGGTTCTAGTCCACTTAGAGCCTCTAAGGAAACTAAACACCCTCAACTGTTGCCCCTCACATGGCCTGATAATACTGATAGTGTTCCACTTCCTGGCAACTCAAGTCAAGGCACTCCTTTTACACAACTGACTTTAAGTGAATGTGGTGAAAATGAAAACAATGAACTTCCCCAGATTGATTCACAATTTGGAAGTTTAAATTTAAGTTTCACCCCTGTTGTACCTGCTAGTAAGGAGATTGTGGCAAAGAAACTTGCTGATATAGTCAGGATGATGGAGTTTGAAGAAAATGAGTTAGATGTGCCTCTGTCATTTAGTTATTTGGATGCCATGAATGTTGACAGCACTAGTGGATTAAGTCCTGATGAACATTTTGGTGTTGCTGACCTGGACCTAAATGTAGGGTTGCCTGTTTTTTGCCTAAATGATCCCCAAACACATACAGGTGAGGGTCAACAGGATACGAGGCAAGAAGCACTAGAGGGTGAGGTTCAGCATGGTAATGGTGTCGGGCCACTAGATGATGAGGAGGATGACATTCATAATGTCAATGATAGTGATTATGAAGGAGGGTTAAGTGACAATGCAGGTTCAGGTGATGAAGGAGAGGCTGCAGTTATGAATGATGAAGGACACACTGGAGTTGAACCTCCTGTGCAAGTAAACGGTTTTCATCTAGCAAGGGATAATCCTTGTGTGAGTATTGGCAACAACAGTGGTGATCAAGTAAATAAGTTTAGACTAACAGGGAATAAAGCTTATGACAGCATTGGCAACAGCAGTTTAGTTGGAGAGGTTGTGGGTGGAGTAGAACCTGTTTGTGTTGAAGGTTTCGAGAGTCAATCAGGTAGTGATGGTGAACCAGATTCTGGTGTTAGGAAACAGTTAAGGGAAATAAGTAGAGCAATTGGAGTTGACATGTCAGAGAATCCTATTATGAAGTATTATTTTTTCACTGGACAAGAGTTTGCAAACCCAGAAGAGGTGAAGGAAAGAGTACATGCATGCAGTTGAGACCAGGAGAAATTTGAAGTTGGTCAAGAATGATGGTATTAGGATAAGAGCTGTATGTGATAACCAAATTCCTGTCTTTACAAAGTCAGTCTTAAGTGGATCAACAGACCCAACTGTAGATACAGGTGTTGGGCCTAGTGGATCAAGTGGCCCATTAGGTAGATGGAGTAAAAGAAAGAGAAACGATGAAGGAACTTTTGATGATGTGTGTGATGAATGCCCCTGGGTCTTGTATGTAGGCAAAGACAGAGTTAGTCAAAACTGGATAGTAAAGACACACAGAGACAAACACACTTGCCTTCAATCAAGGGAAATCAAACACTGCACTTATAAATATTTGGCAAACAAGATCTATGACCTAGTTAAGGTTAATCCAAAGATTCCAGGAAAGGCAGTTCAAGACTAGCTCCAGCGTGAATTACATCTTCAGGTTTCTATGACAAAAGCATTCAGGGCGAAAGCTAAAGTAGAAAAAGATGTTTCAGGTGATCACAACCTGCAGCATATGATGCTTAGGGACTATATTGGTGAATTGCTATCTACAAACCCTAATACGACTGTGAAGCTTGGAATTGATAGAGATTCTGCTAATCCTGGTGAGTCTAGAAGGGTGTTTAAAAGAATATATGTTTGTTTGGGACCGTTGAAGGAAGGCTTCAAGGCTTGCAAAAGAGAATTGTTGGGGCTAGATGGTTGTTTCATGAAAGGTCCTTATCCAGGGCAAGTGTTGGTGGTTGTTGGACTTGATCCTAACAATGGGATTTACCCATTGGCTTATGCATTGGTGGAAGCTGAAACTAAGAGTTCATGGTCTTGGTTCTTAATTTGCTTGGGTGATGACAAAGATCTAGGCCCTAGATCTAACTTCACATTCATGAGTGATAGACAAAAGGTTAGTAAATGATGGTCCTCTAATTGAATTCTTTAATAACCAACAAAATATAAACTATTATTTTGCTAACTTTGTTGGTTTATGCAGGGACTCATTCCAGCCTTAAAATCTGTCTTCCCTAATGCAGAACACAGATTTTGCTTGAGGCACATTCATGAAAATATGAGGCAGCAGTTTAGTGCCTTCTTCATCCTCCTCCTTCTTATCGTTATCGTTAGAGCCTTCTCCTTTTCTTCATCCACCTCCTTCTTATCGTTATCGTTAGAGCCTTTTTCCAACGAAGGCACCTCTGGCTCTTTTGGATCTCCCCTTGCTCGTTTCATCACTTCCTTGTTTTCTTCTTCTGTGTTGTCGGTTGCAACAACATCTTTTGCTCTCTTGGTTCCTGACATTTTACTTACACTTTAAGTTGTTTGATGTTTGCTAGTATTAGATTAGTATGATGCATAATGTGGCAGTAACCAATATATAGACACATAATGGGGAAAACGAGGAGTCTTTATTAAATTTTACAGCCTTTTATTGGACTCTTCGGTTCCCAATTATTTGTTGAAAATATGAACACATTTATATTTCCATTTTATTTGGGAATGTATCTATGTATTGTATGTAATGGGTTGGGTTGTGTTGGGTGGTCTTCACACGCCTTTATTGGCTCACCAGTATTAAGTTTTTTATTTCAAACAGTAGTAAAAAAATTAATACTGTTAGTGCAAAAGGGGACTTTTTCAAGTCAAACTACAGCCTTTTACACGTGTTTTTTGAAAAAACACAAAACAAATAAAGTTGCAAAATCCTTTAAAACAAGTATCATCTTAACCTTCTGAAATGACAACATACTAGGGGTAAACCTTTAAAACTAGTAGCATAATCCTTTAAAACCATAATCCTTTAAAACAAGTAGCATCCTCACTTCAGTGGGATGAATGTTTACAAACCCCTCTGAAACCAACTTGGAGGACGAGCAGTGAACATCTTGACCAACTCATCGGTAGACATGTCAAGAAAGCATTGCGTTCAACTCCACGGAAACTGGCCCTCTCAGGCTTGCTGTTATGGTTTCTTAACTTCACTAACTAAATCATATTATGTTACAAGGAATTTTGTACTACCAGTAGTAAGATTTTACTACTGTTATAAATATGGAACTTAGTACTGGTGAGCCGATAAAGCCCTGTGATGCCACCCAACCAAACCCATTAAATACCCACCCAACCTATTAAATACCCACCAAACCGATCAACCACACATATTTCCATATCATTTAATCCTATCAAATATAATACCCACCCAAACGATGAAACACACACAAACCCACATAATCAATCTTGTAACCTAAATTTCCCTTAAACCTAAATATCCTATAACGTTACTTCACACAAAATGAAGGCCACAAACAAAAAAGGTATTGTTATTTCTGTTTTTGATATGTAATTGGCTGTATTTAATTAAAAACTGTCAATATAGGGTCGTTTTCTGTTAACATTTATCTATTTGTGAAGCTATATTTTTTTTTGTTTTTTGATGCTCTCTTTTTCCTTATTTGCAGAAAGCAAACCTGCAAGGTCTGAGTATATCATTGGTCCTGTTAATGATGATTATGCCAAGTTTTTAACTCTTCAAGCTCAAAAGGGTTCAACCAGCACTCCTACAACCTCTGAGTATATCATTGGTCCTGTTGATCCTGATTATGCCGAGTATTTAAAGCTTATAGGTCCAAAACGTTCAAGCACCATTCCAACAAGCTCTCATTATATCATTGGTACTACTGATTCTGCTTATAGCAAGTATTTAAAGCTTCAAGCTAACAAAGACTCAACCTCCACTCCTGCAAATAAGCCTTGAAGCCAGTCAAGGAAAAGGAAACTTATAGCATTTAATTATGCCAGTTCATGATAATAATGTGTTTTCATGGTATAACTAGTATCTCGTTTGTAATGAAGAACAGATTTATGTTCTTTTATTATTGGTAACGAATCTGCATTTGTTGACTTTCATGTACTGTTTTAGTTAATATTATCAAAAAAAGGTTTATGGCACCATGCGCAAATATTTACCATTAAAATGGTTTAGTTAGTTGACTTTATTAAGTCAAACTACAGCCTAATGGTTTTTTTACTTCCTTAAGTCAAAGTACAGCCTTATGGTTTGTTAACTTCCCTAAGTCATTCATATTATGCATTGAACAATCAAACAAAATACTTGACAATAACAAGCCACATTCACTTAATCACAAACCATTTTGATTTAGCCATTATTCAAACAAGAAATTTCATTGACCATTGACAACCATTACAGACGACTGCTTCACCACCCAACTACCATCATCTACTCGAAAATACTAAAAGCATTCACCCACCACCGTCAGAAACTAACAACTACTACTATACAACACATGTCAAGCAGTTAAATAAACATACAATGCAAACAAAACCCAACTGATGATGTTATACTTCTTGTACTTGGACCGCTGTTCTTCAAGCTCTTCAACAACGCCTCGTAGAGCATTAATCCTCCTCAACAAACCAGGGATAATGTCTACTGACCTTGGGCACATCGGAGGATCCAACCATCCCAGAAAAGGACAGTTTGAGCCCTGAAACAACAAAGTGTGTAAATGAGCAACACATTTTTTTTTAAATAAACAACACAATGACAAACTTACAATTGTCGGACAGCCAAAGAAATGGCGACCTGGATTCCTGTTTGTCCAAGAAGTCTTGACAACAGCAGGTTTACCACATGTGCAGACCACCATCGTTGCTATGTTTTTCTTTTGAGAAGATGTGTGTTTTACATACTTATTATGTGCACAAAGGACGGGTATTTACATGGTTCACTTCTGGCCAACGGTTGAATTTTTACACAACACGCATCAAATCTTAGGGACGAAACATGCAAAGCGTTTGCTACAATATACAAACGGCATTGGGGACGAATAGTGAGAATTTGAAATATGTGAAAAGACGAAAAAACCCAAGCTTACCACATCAGATAACGGACGGACATAACGTCCGTCTGCCAAAACGCGCTCCCAGGGACCAAACGCGCCGTCGTTTCACAAGTTCAGGGACGAAAGTGAAAAAAAATAGTTTAAGGACGATACACGAGAATCTTGACAAGTTCAGGGACGAACGGTGAAATTTTGTCAAAGAAAAATCTTCGGCAAAATTTTTTAAGCAAAAAAAAAAGAAAAAAAAAGAAGTACCAACAACTAAATAAAGCCAAAAATTGTAAACTATCATATATTTTAGGCCTAATATATTTGTCTGTGATAGTCCCTACACTATTTGTACACAAATTTTAGATAGCTTTAAAAACTATTATATAGTTGAAGGGTATTGTTTGAAATTTTTTATTTTTTCAAAAAAATAAAACATATTAAACTTCAATATTAAAAAAATAAAAAAATAATAAAATAAAATAAAAAATAAAAAAGTTGTATGTACGTCGAAAGCAAATCAATATTGGGTTCCTTTTGTTCGTAATTAAGAGTTCTTCGTACCGGTATATTTTGTGTTACCGAATTCATTAGGTATTTGCTAGATATTCTACGAATAAAGTATGTTATATAAAAAAGTCGTAAATAGTAAAAAGTTCAAAGTAGTTTTGTAACTCGTCGTATAGTTTGGAGATGCGTTTTGCACTTTTCTACTTTTTTCCCGAACGACGTCACACCGTTGATTTCTTTTTACCCTTTTATTTAGCTACCAAATTATCGTTTCACTTTTTTAATACGGATTAAACGGCGGTGTTTTAAAAGGTAATATGGTTTTGGATTACATGAGAAATAAAATTAAAACCAGAAGAATAAGAAAAAATTATAACTACATATTTTAGATGCACTTATAAAAATATACTTATAAAAATATATGCATCTATTCTTATTTTTTAATTTGTTATTTAAGTTATATGATTGAAATTACTTCTCATTTTATTATTTTCGCACAACCTCCCTTTTCTTTGGTCTGTAGGAAATTCAAACTTATAAACTAATAATTACATTTCTATGGCTACTAACTATAACATACTGGTATTGACACCCAACAAGAATTGATAATATGAATTGAATAATCTAAACAGCTGCTTAAAAAAAACTATGAGTACATAGCAGTATCACTATCAATTAATAGTAGCAGTTAGCAGCAAGCAATAGCAATTAGAAGTAGTTGTCTGCTTAATAAAAGCGTTTGATAACAAAGATCTAGCTCTAATTAAAGTGGTAAAAACAAATATGGAGAGCCCATACTTGGTTAGAGGGCCAACCACATAAGGAGAAAACAAATAGAGGAAAAACTAGCATTCGGGTGATACACCATGATGTGTAATGTGGACATTTGTAGAGGCTTTCTCCTTTGGAAGCTTTAGGTGTTTCGTGGGTTTCAAGAGGGAAAACAATGGGTAGGTTTTTAACTCCGTTAATTCAAGAGATCACACAACAAGTAATAAGTGTTATTATTATAACTAAACATAAGCGTCATACGGATCCATGATTTGATGACCTTCTCTGATGCGTTTTATATGTTTTTATATGTTATATATAAAAACACCAACAGATCGGTCGCATTATCTATTTTAGGAATTTTGCTAGAAAGAGGATTACCCTTTTGATTTCATCTATTAAAGGATTTTATTTATTTATTTATTTATTTATTTTATTTCATCAATAGATGTACAAGTCACCATGACACATCATTGTTTGAGAATTATTTGTAAAAAATTATTTTAGGATTCTCATTTTGCATAACTTAATGATGTATTGAACTCAACAAATGACATGTCGATTAGATGTTTCAAATACATAACATTAGTACATTGCTAGGGCTGGCAATCGAGTAATTTTCGGGTTGACCTTTTCGAGTTTGCAAGTTGGCACGTTAGTATAATCTCTACTAAAACATGACCTATTTAATAACCGTGTAATTGTGTCAAGAAACTCCATCCCAACTCAGACATGCATAACACGTGTAACTCGTTTAATATATTTAAATAAATAGGTCAAAGCATTGAATAAGGTTGGTGGTTTGTCAAATTTAACTAGTTTAAATGCTAAAATAATATAAGAATCTAAAAAATGATTAAAATAACATACAATAACTATAACGACAATTTAATCATAATTCACTCATATTAAATAAATACCATAATACATTTAATCTAAATCCAACATAAAACCAAGTTATATATATTTTATTTTTAGATGTTTATATAGATACTGTAACACCCCCAATTCATTGTTGCAGCGGAATTCAAACTGGGTGTTACTCGACGGCACAATAGTCACAATAATAGAAAACGAACTCCAATTGAGTCGTTTTAAAAGATTTATCATTCAAATTGTATAAATATCAGAGATTACAAAATGAGGTCCCAAATGGTTCCATGTTTACAATTTACATTAAATGAGTTTTTGAATGATAATAAAATTTATAGCCCTCTTGAGTATCCGTACCCTTCCGTGCCATCCTTGATCGTCATGAACCTGAAATACATGCTTGAGAGGTCAACACAAAGGTTGAGTGATATTCATAGAGTTTGTTTAATGTTTGAACACAATATGTTGGTAGTGTGAGTTATAGGCTCACACCAATGTTTGGAAAGCAAAATAGGTAGGCTATGTTGTTATACGCCCATAAAATGTATTATACACTAAGCTTATGACACCAAAACGTTAACGTGTACCAATATCGATCGGCGGTTTTATCCCGGTAGGTATGTTGCTGGCATACCCAGGTCTCAAATATTAATGCATTTGTATGAATGTATTCACTACAAATGGGATTCGTCAATCCCAATAGGCCTATTCACAATATTTGCGCTCACTATTGCTAGTGATTAAATGGTTCATAATAAGGGATCTCGGTTTAGCAAGGTTGGTACTTAGTGATAATAAAACAATCAGGCAAGCATACAATTTAAAAACATTGTGCTCGGTTAAAAATAGCATGTATTCCCCCCAAGGGTTTGTAAAACAATTAATTAATGGAAAGTGGGGCTATGAACTCACCTTAAGTAAGATAGCAAGTAATGAATGTAACGATTGAATCGTGAAGGTTTCTATGAGCAACCTATAATAGAATGTTGTGACTTAGGATCGGAGTAAAGAATATGAAGTAGTGCCTATATATATATCTTGCATTTAGTCCATGATGTGGTATGATGTATAGTGTAAGTCTTTGAAAGAAAAGATTCATGAAACATGTATGTTTTGTATATCGTTTACTACCGTTCGGGCCGACATAATTCAGAAGTCATGTTAGTAAGCGTTCGAGGAGCCAGGACACTTTAACTCGTAAATCCACAACTCAACTCGACGGCTTACATAATGAACTCCTCACATGAGGCTCCCTACTATTGTAGTAGTTGATGAAATATATAGATATAAGTTTTGATCCGAAAGGTTACATGTCCGATATTTGAATAAACTTAGGAAAGTTTATTTGTACATGAAGATTGTTATTAGGGGTAGTTTCATAAGTCTTGTATGACCATTTTCTCTTTGTAATATCTCATGGTTCCTTTAGATGAAGTAGATCCAAATTGTATGTTCAAGTTATCGCCAACTTCTCTAGTTCATGTATTTGCCTTGGTAAGCTTGTATGGTCATTTCGTCATGGCCTAGCCATGACCTTTGGTCATTGTTCCATGGTTTTGAGACTCAACCTTGGCTCTAGCCATAGTTGTGGTCTTGATTCTAGGTCATAAGACCCCTTTGGTCTTCATAAACCATAACTTATATGTAATGACTTTGGTATAAAAATGGGCTGTTAAGATTTTGAAGAATTTATCACTCAAAAAGCGTTTTCAGGGCTCGAGCTTCTTTGTTCCTAAACGAAAACGTCGTTCCGGACAACTTTCGTGTTTTAACTTTTTGATGAATCGGAGCAGAAGTGGGACTTTCAAAATCAAAATTTGATCAGAATGCTATTTAGGCAGTTTTGCCGGAAATCTTTGGTAACTTCAAATGGGCGTAACTTTTGACTCGTATACTCGTTTTGGGTGGTTCAAATTGCTATGGTTTCCTTGTTAAGTCCTCTACTGTAATATGTAATGATCCAATATCATATTTTTACCATTTTAATCAGGTCTTTCCAAGAAAATCACTAGTTTACTTGTTTTAATAACTTGTTTTAACAATCAATAACAATAACTTGTTTTGCTCACTTTTATACATCATGGACATGAATACAAGACATAATATAGCACAAATAATATGTAAATAACATGAATATGATTATTTAACAAGAAGCAAGTTAGGGTTTGGCTCACAACTTTTGGCTTCAAAGATGAAAGGAAGTTAACATGTAAGGATAGGACTTTGATAGACTTGCTTCAACCCACTTCACTTCATGCAATCTTTCTACTCTTGTAATCTTGAAAGATGGATGATGAAGGTTGAGGTGACTTGAGTGGATTCAAACTCAAGAGAAATCACCAAGTATATAAGGTTAAGGAAGTGTTTTGATAACCTAAGATCAAACTAGGGTTTCTATGTTGTTGTAGCACTTGATTCTTGGATGAAACTTGGAGTAAATGAGTTAAGAATGAGATGATGGTGTGTGTTATGTGTGTGGGTTGTTGGAATGACCAAGGAGGGGAAGGAGAGGCTTAAATAAGGTCTTGAGGAGGTTACATGTATGACTAGTCAACACTTGGAGACCAAGTTGAACACATGTTCACATCTTAAGGCTTAAAGCATGGGATTAAGCCACCTAGGGGCTGAATCCCCCCCCTAAGTCAGTTTGCCAAGCTTAGGGAGCAAGGGTGGACTTTTGATGATATTATCCAAGCTTATGGAGCTAGTTTCGACTCCGTGAAATGCCAATCGTAAATGATTAAGCCTCAAAACGTAAAACCGGGTATCGTAAAAATACGAAACTTGGAAGAATGGTTAAACATGTCAAAATACTCCATAATAAAATATAAAATGAGTGGTAGGTTCCATTTGGGTGGTAAAACCCTGCTAAAAACTGAAAACGCGGGTCAAAAACGCGTAATACGTAAAACGTACGAATATTGCGTAAAATTGAGAAAAGTAAAATGTTACTTTTCTAATAGGATAAAAATGATTTAGAATGACTTATAATGTCTAGACTGGGCTCAGTCTAGTGTCGGTTGTCATTAAATGTCTTTTAAACATCAAACCGTAAGCCTAAAAATCAAGGAATGACTTATAAAATCAAGGGATGATTTTTGGTCAATGGAGGAGGGAAAAATATGTTGACTTTTTCTAAAAATTTGAAAACTTAAATCGTCTTAGAAATGCGGTGCAGGTATAGGCTAAGGTTACGGCTGAGTAAAAACGCTTAAAACTGAAAATTCCAGTTTTTCACGGCCGAGGTTTATTTTGGTCATGTTTTTCTCAGTCATGATTTATTCTCAAATAAATCATGAGTGTGTCAAACATTTTTCTGATACGGGGAAAATTAACGCGACCGAATTTCGTTGTGCGTAGAATTTTTGAATGACGTTTTACCCTAAAACGTGTAATTCCTTAATAACTTTCATGAAAATGAGCTTATGAATGTCAAACTTTTAATTTGCCATGGAAATGATTTATCACTTGAGCCCAAGAAATAAAAATCAAATTTCGGGAAAATTTTCGGGAAAAATGAATAGTAAAAGTGAATAGTGAAATTTTCCGGGAATAATAATTATCCTGAAAAATGTGAATTGTTACAGTCTCTACCCCTTACGGGGAACTTCGTCCCGAAGTTCTGTGTGTATCATATGTTGGAGTGGTGTTGATGAAAAGGTGTGGTTACTTATGAGGACTAAAGTCCGGGATTACCGGTGATGTAATTTGATTTGTCATTTCAGTGTATGGTATAGGATGAGGCTTACTTTTATATAGGAAAGGTATGGTAATAGTCGAATATCAAAGGAAATTGATATAGCAGTCGAATATTAATAGGAATTGATATAGTAGTTGAATATCAAAAATAGAACTTGATATAGTTGTCAAGTATCAATAGCAATTGATATAAGAATCGAATCATGGAATAAGCGTTGAACATGTGGTTGGACCAAGTCCTGTTTGAATTGTACGGCTGCCCATGCATATGGCTACATGGCTTCACAATGAGTTCGGTATGACTGCTCATGCATATGGTTACATGGCCTCGCAATGAGTTTGTTTGTTATTGCACTATCATTATGAAAACCAAAATGTAAATCTCGTACTAATGGAAATTGGGATAGTTGTTGCAATCATAGCCTAGTAGGTAATCTGTTGTTGTATCTAGTGTTTATTGACTTCATACTTATGTTATTTCGGATATAAATAAGCCCACTTGTTTATAATTCTTTATTTACATAGAGAGGCATCCCAAACAATGTAACTAAAGGAATATAAACGTATGGTTCGATGATTTATAATTTCTTTATTTAAATGAAAAGGCATCCCAATCCATTCAAATAAGGACATTATAAATCATCCTACTCAAGAATTCCCGACACAACATTCATACTTAGCCGGTGAGTTACAAGGTAGTGTATTACGAGATGATACTTGTGTTCCAAAAGTACAAGATGAATATTCAATCTTGTAAAGCTGATGAGGGTGCTTGCGGTGTAACTAAGGATGATTTGAGCTTTAAAAGTGCATCAAGATTTGTTAATGAGCTTGTGTTTGTAACGGTTGTGAAGATAATGATGTGATATGTTTATGAACAAAAGTGTGTAGTGTATGCTTAACATTAATACTCTTAGGTATAGATGTTGAGTTTGCTTTAAAAATCTTAAGAGATTTTAAAAGTTTATGATGGAATGGTATCCTTAGGACCTAAACAGGATAGTACTTCTACAGGATGAAGAGAATAATTGATAACTATCCCAAGATAGTAGTTCGGATTATCTCATAACTGAAACATTTCAAGAATGAATTTAGATCATACAAATAAGGTGTTAAGATCTTGTTGAGTGGTAAGACACTATCGTGTCTCTAGATTGTTTTAATGTATTCTGGTGGTTTATTGTGTTCATGTAGGAAATCAATCTAAACATAACCCTAGTACAACTACTCTCAGTATTTGGAAATTTTAAGTCGAATATAGTTAGTCAGACTATATTCCACTGTCCCTAGGTTAAATATAGGTGACTAGTCTATATTTAGCCAAGGTTCGATAAAATTTTCAAATACCTAAATTAGGTATACTTTTGATATGTCCGTTGCTTTCGGGAAATTGACCACTAAACAAAGGCGATGTCAAACCCTTCAATTGCAAGTCCCGACCATACAAGATTTGTAACGTATGTTTTCATATTCCATTGCATAGAAGATAGTAAGGGTAGGTACGTATGGAAAGGAAGTTTTAAGTAGTTCTAAAATAGAACATACTTGGCCAGGATCACGAACTTTTAATAATGAAGGTTTCAGAAGAAACCTTTGATGAATGTAGGGCCGAACTTCAGCTTTTGTAGGTGATGGATTTGTTTGTCCTTTAGAAATCTCATATTTCTATTTAGAAATCGAAAGATTGTGATGGGTTTTTGATATCATATAAAATGATATTGATGATGTGATGGAATGATTCTAGAGACCATTGCGCAAAACACAATGTCTTGGAAGTAGGTTAGACCATTGTGCAATTCACAATGTCTGGGAAGTAGGTTAGACCATTGTGTGACTCAAAACATTTGAGAAATGGTTAAGACCATTGTATAATACAATGTCTTGGAAAATGAATGAGACCATTGTATCTCACAATGTCTTGGAAAATGAATGAGACCATTGTATCTCACAATGTCTTGGAAAATGAATGAGACCATTGTATCTCACAATGTCTTGAAAAGTGAATGAGACCATTGTATCTCACAATGTCTTGGAAAATGAATGAGACCATTGTAACTCACAATGTCTTGGAAAATGAATGAGACCATTGTATCTCACAATGTCTTGGAAAATGAATGAGACCATTGTATCTCACAATGTCTTGGAAAATGAATGAGACCATTGTATCTCACAATGTCTTGGAAAATGAATGAGACCATTGTATCTCACAATGTCTTGGAAAATGAATGAGACCATTGTATCTCACAATGTCTTGGACATAAAATGTTGGAGTAGGAACATGATTGGGAGAGTATGGCTGTGCCGAAATGCCTTAGAATAGGCATACACAGATATGTTTAGTCCATTGTTTAGATAAATGATTGAAAATAAACCGAGTTTATATATCAATATACTAATATATTCATGTAGTATAGAATGCCTAGTGTGTATATATCAATATACTTATATGTTCATGTAGCATAAAATGCTTACGGGGAAATGCTCAATTATGTTAAGGGTACATATATCAATATGCAATTATGTTTGTGTAGCAGAAAAATGTCTACGGGAAAATGCTCAATAATGTTAAGGGTACATATATCAATATGCAATTATGTTTGTGTAGCATAAAAATGTCTACGGGAAAATGCTCAATAATGTTAAGGGTACATATATTAATATGCAATTATGTTTGTGTAGCATAACATGCTTACTAAGTCCATAATCGTCTGGAGGATGGAAGACACGGAGAGCGGAAGGCTATAAAATGTTTTTGCTTGTATGTGTGGTTATAGTTTAGGTCTCAATTAGACCCGTTTCTCTATAACCATGGCTCTGGTACCAATCTGTAACACCCCCAATTCATTTTTGCAGCGGAATTCAAACTGGGTGTTACTCGACGGCACAATAGTCACAATAATAGAAAACGAACTCCAATTGAGTCGTTTTAAAAGATTTATCATTCAAATTGTATAAATATCAGAGATTACAAAATGAGGTCCTAAATGGTTCCATGTTTACAATTTACATTAAATGAGTTTTTGAATGATAATAAAATTTATAGCCCTCTTGAGTATTTGTGCCCTTCCGTGCCATCCATGATCGTCATGAACCTGAAATACATGCTTGAGAGGTCAACACAAAGGTTGAGTGATATTCATAGAGTTTGTTTAATGTTTGAACACAATATGTTGGTAGTGTGAGTTATAGGCTCACACCAATGTTTGGAAAGCAAAATAGGTAGGCTATGTTGTTATACGCCCATAAAATGTATTATACACTAAGCTTATGACACCAAAACGTTAACGTGTACCAATATCGATCGGCGGTTTTATCCCGGTAGGTATGTTGCTGGCATACCCAGGTCTCAAATATTAATGCATTTGTATGAATGTATTCACTACAAATGGGATTCGTCAATCCCAATAGGCCTATTCACAATATTTGCGCTCACTATTGCTAGTGATTAAATGGTTCATAATAAGGGATCTCGGTTTAGCAAGGTTGGTACTTAGTGATAATAAAACAATCAGGCAAGCATACAATTTAAAAACATTGTGCTCGGTTAAAAATAGCATGTATTCCCCCCAAGGGTTTGTAAAACAATTAAGTAATGGAAAGTGGGGGTATGAACTCACCTTAAGTAAGATAGCAAGTAATGAATGTAACGATTGAATCGTGAAGGTTTCTATGAGCAACCTATAATAGAATGTTGTGACTTAGGATCGGAGTAAAGAATATGAAGTAGTGCCTATATATATATCTTGCATTTAGTCCATGATGTGGTATGATGTATAGTGTAAGTCTTTGAAAGAAAAGATTCATGAAACATGTATGTTTTGTATATCGTTTACTACCGTTCGGGCCGACATAATTCAGAAGTCATGTTAGTAAGCGTTCGAGGAGCCAGGACACTTTAACTCGTAAATCCACAACTCAACTCGACGGCTTACATAATGAACTCCTCACATGAGGCTCCCTACTATTGTAGTAGTTGATGAAATATATAGATATAAGTTTTGATCCGAAAGGTTACATGTCCGATATTTGAATAAACTTAGGAAAGTTTATTTGTACATGAAGATTGTTATTAGGGGTAGTTTCATATGTCTTGTATGACCATTTTCTCTTTGTAATATCTCATGGTTCCTTTAGATGAAGTAGATCCAAATTGTATGTTCAAGTTATCGCCAACTTCTCTAGTTCATGTATTTGCCTTGGTAAGCTTGTATGGTCATTTCGTCATGGCCTAGCCATGACCTTTGGTCATTGTTCCATGGTCTTGAGACTCAACCTTGGCTCTAGCCATGGTTGTGGTCTTGATTCTAGGTCATAAGACCCCTTTGGTCTTCATAAACCATAACTTATATGTAATGACTTTGGTATAAAAATGGGCTGTTAAGATTTTGAAGAATTTATCACTCAAAAAGCGTTTTCAGGGCTCGAGCATCTTTGAACCTGAACGAAAACGTCGTTCCGGACAACTTTCGTGTTTTAACTTTTTGATGAATCGGACCAGAAATGGGACTTTCAAAATCAAAATTTGATCAGAATGCTATTTAGGCAGTTTTGCCGGAAATCTTTGGTAACTTCAAATGGGCGTAACTTTTGACTCGTATACTCATTTTGGGTGGTTCAAATTGCTATGGTTTCCTTGTTAAGTCCTCTACTGTAATATGTAATGATCCAATATCATATTTTTACCATTTTAATCAGGTCTTTCCAAGAAAATCACTAGTTTACTTGTTTTAATAACTTGTTTTAACAATCAATAACAATAACTTGTTTTGCTCACTTTTATACATCATGGACATGAATACAAGACATAATATAGCACAAATAATATGTAAATAACATGAATATGATTATTTAACAAGAAGCAAGTTAGGGTTTGGCTCACAACTTTTGGCTTTCAAAGATGAAAGGAAGTTAACATGTAAGGATAGGACTTTGATAGACTTGCTTCAACCCACTTCACTTCATGCAATCTTTCTACTCTTGTAATCTTGAAAGATGGATGATGAAGGTTGAGGTGACTTGAGTGGATTCAAACTCAAGAGAAATCACCAAGTATATAAGGTTAAGGAAGTGTTTTGATAACCTAAGATCAAACTAGGGTTTCTATGTTGTTGTAGCACTTGATTCTTGGATGAAACTTGGAGTAAATGAGTTAAGAATGAGATGATGGTGTGTGTTATGTGTGTGGGTCGTTAGAATGACCAAGGAGGGGAAGGAGAGGCTTAAATAAGGTCTTGAGGAGGTTACATGTATGACTAGTCAACACTTGGAGACCAAGTTGAACACATGTTCACATCTTAAGGCTTAAAGCATGGGATTAAGCCACCTAGGGGCTGAATCCCCCCCCCTAAGTCGGTTTTCCAAGCTTGGGGAGCAAGGGTGGACTTTTGATGATATTATCCAAGCTTATGGAGCTAGTTTCGACTCCGTAAAATGCCAATCGTAAATGATTAAGCCTCAAAACGTAAAACCGAGTATCGTAAAAATACGAAACTTGGAAGAATGGTTAAACATGTCAAAATACTCCATAATAAAATATAAAATGAGTGGTAGGTTCCATTTGGGTGGTAAAACCCTGCTAAAAACTGAAAACACGGGTCAAAAACGCGTAATACGTAAAACGTACGAATATTGCGTAAAATTGAGAAAAGTAAAATGTTACTTTTCTAATAGGATAAAAATGATTTAGAATGACTTATAATGTCTAGACTGGGCTCAGTCTAGTGTCGGTTGTCATTAAATGTCTTTTAAACATCAAACTGTAAGCCTAAAAATCAAGGAATGACTTATAAAATCAAGGGATGATTTTTGGTCAATGGAGGAGGGAAAAATATGTTGACTTTTTCTAAAAAGTTGAAAACTTAAATCGTCTTAGAAATGCGGTGCAGGTATAGGCTAAGGTTACGGCTGAGTAAAAACGCTTAAAACTGAAAATTCCAGTTTTTCACGGCCGAGGTTTATTTTGGTCATGTTTTTCTCAGTCATGATTTATTCTCAAATAAATCATGAGTGTGTCAAACATTTTTCTGATACGGGGAAAATTAACGCGACCGAATTTCGTTGTGCGTAGAATTTCTGAATGACGTTTTACCCTAAAACGTGTAATTCCTTAATAACTTTCACGAAAATGAGCTTATGAATGTCAAACTTTTAATTTGCCATGGAAATGATTTATCACTTGAGCCCAAGAAATAAAAATCAAATTTCGGGAAAATTTTCGGGAAAAATGAATAGTAAAAGTGAATAGTGAAATTTTCCGGGAATAGTAATTATCCTGAAAAATGTGAATTGTTACAGATACGGGGTTATAGGTCGATTTTTATCAATGCTTAACATAAACACTACCTATTTATTAAACAAGTTATACGGGTTGACCTGTTTTTTATCCAATTCTAGTTGTCATCAACCCAAATTTGTTTAATTTCATGTCGAGTTTGCGTTGTTTATCGTTGAAAATTGCCACCAATGCGAGTTTGAAAGAAAATAAGCCATATTGATATTATTTATTATCATGGACAATACATTCAAAGGAAAATGATTCAAGGATCTAAAATGTGTATTTAAAAACATGTCTAATTAGAGGATTGAGATAAGTGGCAAAATAAAGAGTAAAGATGAGAAAATGTAAAATTTAAATAAGTGGCTTCTCTCGATATTACTAATCAGAAGTTGCAACATATGCTTAAGTATATATAATTAGACATGGCATTTAGGCATGTCAATTAGATTCAAAATGGTCCTCAAATGTTGACACGTGCGAGTTTGGAGAGGTATCAACTTGCTATTTTTGCATTTAACAGGGGATTGAATAATGAATTAGAGGTCCAAAACTGTGCAAGGGGGTAAGTATAAATAAATGAAGTCAAAATTTAAGGTGGTTGGACTTATAGGGCAGACCGGTAGACCTATACCTCTTACCAAAATATCACCCAATTCCAAAATGGGAAATGTTTGGTGGACCTAATAAACATGCCTGATTGGTGGATCTAATGCTTTAAATGCTTGTACAAGCATTTAAAGCATTAGGTCCACCAATTAGGCAAACATTTAAAGCATTAGGTCCACCAATTAAGCATGTTTATTAGGCCTCTATATCAAGGCTCTTCCAAAATTCATTCATATATAGAAAAGCTACTAAAAGTCAAAGACATTTTCCAAAGTATAAAAGTCAACTCCTTTAACATGATTGTTTCAAGTTCTTTTTAAAGTCAAAACTAGATTTGATTGTCCAACAAAACTACAAAAGCGAACTATGTTTGAAAATTCTTAAACGACTATGTTTAGTTAGTTATTACGGATGAACCATTATGATGTTCTAGAAATGATTTCAAAATCAATATTTTTAGTAAGTTATTACGGATGATCTATATGATGAATCTACAAAAGGCATAATGTGTTGTGTCTCATAACATATTCTATCAAATGGAAAATATATCAAACATACACTTAGATTCTCACAATTAGATCATTTGCATTTTTTTTTTTTTTTTTTTTTTTTTTTTGGAAAGCTCATTTGTATGTAATAAACACAGTTAATATAATGATCACTTATGGTCGAGGCAATTAAAAATAATGTTAATAAAATTATTAAATAAACATGTACATGCAATTTCTTTTCTTTCGAACATACACGATTAGTGAATATGAGTTGGCCATGGTTTTAATTTTATCTAGTTTGTCTTCTAACAAAGATAAGACAAATTCACTTAAATAATACGGGTCAGGTGAGTGATTATAGCTTCTTGGCAGTATATATCTTTGCTTTTTTGTGCCTTAGGCCCAACATGTTTTCAAGCCCACGAGTCACTACTAGTTGGATTAGTCACTACTCACGAGTGGTTGACTGGTTGTTTAAGCTTTTCAGGGCTAATGGATACTCCTTATATCGCCAAGAGCCTTAACATCATGGGTAGATTTATAAGTTTAAGTAGTGCTGTAAACGAACCGGACGAACACGAACGGAGCTTTATTTATGTCCGTTTATTTAATTTTAAGCGAACAAATAAACGAAAACGGACGCTTAAACGGACGAATTTTCTTGTTCATGTTCGTTTATTAAAAAAATGGATTGTTCATGTTCGTTTATGTTCGTTCATTAAGACACTAAACGAACGCTAAACGAACATAAACGATCGAACATAAATAAAAATTGACAAACAAACATAAACTTATCAAATTCTTCACAATATATTATTTTGTAAGTGTTGTTTATTTAAGCAAACCAATTTTTAAAATTATAAAATTAAAAGATATAATATATGAACATAAATAGATAAATAAATATAAACGAACGTATAATTGGACGTTCACGAACATAAATGAACGGACGAGACTCTTGTTCATGTTCGTTCATTTAACTAAACGAACGTAAAATATTGTTCATGTTCGTTCATTTAATAAACGAAAGAACATAAACGAACTTTTTATCGAACGGTTCATGAAATGTTCACTGAACGTTCAGTTCGTTTGCAGCCCTAAGTTTGAGTTTACGAGCTTATTGATGTGTTTGGATGTAATTTTTGTGACCTTAGCTTTATAAAGTAAGATTTGTTTATCACATATGTTTCTAAAGCTCTAATAAGCTATAAATTTTTACCAGCTCATGCTAGTGAAAATAAGTTTTCAAGATTTACTTAAATTACTTATATCTTTCAAAATACCATAAATACACATATAAAACCTTAAAACATATTTTGATGTTTTTTTTATGTAATTTAAAATAATAAAGTTTAGTTACAACTAATTCGTTAAACATTTTACTAAATAAAACAAAAAACTAATTTTCTGTTTGTAATATACGCCATAGCTCCATTTAGGCATTTACATCTCGAGTTTCTTCTATTGATGCAATTTGTTGTCCCATATGGTTCACTACTAAACATATGTTTCTTTTCATTTAAGTGACTTAGAAATCTTTATGTTTTTTAAAACACTGACTTAAAATGTATGAACTCTCACTCTTACACCAAGTATATCAACAAAAAAGGTAAATATCACAAAAGCCTCGTGATATATATATATATATATATATATATATATATATATATATATATATATATATATATATATATATATATATATATATATATATATATAATTGAGATCAAATGAGAACTTTCTTAAAGTTGTAAAAATGAGAACCAACCAAAATCTCATAAATGACACTCAACTAAAAAGAAAATAAAAACATAATTAATTACAACTAAAACTGTTAAAGATTTGATGGGTTTTCTTATGAAAATTGACGTAAACTATGTGATACACTTTGATTCAACGTGTAATGTGTATCAAGGTTGAGTATTGTGTATCAAGTTTTTAGTAGTTGTTGTGTATTAGGTGTATCAATTTATGTATAAGAAATTAGTTTTTTGAGATTTTAATGTATATGTATCAAAATTTTAATTGTGTATCAGTAATCCGTTTATCATGTATGAGTTGGTTATTAATCGATTTAATGTTAACTTGTATTAATATATAATATTTTGGTGCATCTTTGCTAAAATGGTTATGTATCAATGTTTTAATGGTATTTTAGAATAGTTCTCATTTTTACAACTTTAAGAAAGTTCTCACATTAACCTTCCCCTATATATATATATATATATATATATATATATATATATATATATATATATATATATATATAATCTAGTTCAAATAAGATCAAACTTAAAGTTGTAAAAATGAGATTCAACTAAAATTTGACAAATGACACTCTCGTTAAAACAAAATTAATTTTTTTATTAATCACAACTAAAATTGTTAAAGTTCCGATGGTTTTCTTTTTAAATTTGACGAAACCATTGTGATACACTTTGATTCGACATGTAATGTGTATCAGGTTAAGGTGATACACTTTGATTCGACATGTAAATTTATAATTGTGTACCACTAATGCAAACGTATGTATCAATTGGTTATTAGTTGCTAAAATGTTAATTCGTAATAATATTTTACTTTTTGTATATTATTCCTAATATGGTTATTTATAAGTGTTTTTAGTGGTTGTTTAGACTAGATCTTATTTTTACAACTTTAAGTTTGATCTTACATTAACCTTTCCCTATATATATATATATATATATATATATATATATATATATATATATATATATATATATATATATATATATATATATATATATATATATATGATTTGTTAAAAAACACTATAAAATATAGTCATACAGTTATATATTAATTGTTGAATTTCTGTTTATGGGTTTGACACTTTGATAGATTGGTTGCAGCAATGTTTGTTTCTCAGTTTAAACACATGCATGTACACTTAATGTATATATGATGCTATCAAATATAAGCCTGTATGATCTATATGCACTTTATGATGCCTTTGTTATCTTAGATTTGTGTATAATCAGTTATTCTTACATTCCCATAATATGAAGACTAAAAGAAGTGCCATATGTAGGGTTGCTTCTGTTACTTCTTTAGGATCTACAAATATTAGTGATTTTAGTCACAGTCAAAAAACTTATACTATAGATCTAGAATCAGAGAGTCTGCCAGCTAATGTAGATGATATAGGCAGATGTTTAGATTCAGTTATGGCCAATCCATGTGGTTCGTGCCGTGCAGCCAGTGATATTTGTGACGGTAACAGTTGTATGCAACATAACACTTCACGAAAGCGTACAGAATGCAATACCTTGGGTGTAGATTGTAAATTGACTGAGAATACGCCCATGTTGTCAGATGAGGTATTTCGAAATGTGGTGCCTGTCACCAATGGGAAAGGCTTGGTAAGTAATGCAGTGACAAAACATGAGAACTCATCAGGGTGCATAGGACATAATACCTTACATGTGGATACTGAAGCCGGTCAGCCGACTATAGTGACTATCATTGATGATGGATGCTTCGCAACGCGTGCACCTAACCTTGAACGTTATCAAACTGATGTCCTGCACAATGTATCTGCAAACATAACAAGTAGGCATCATATTTTTCCCCCTTACTTCTGTGTCTTCTAATATTACAGTATTTTAGGATACTTACACTTTACAACTGATTTGTCTTGCTTTATTTCAGATGTATTTACCTTTGTGCAACCACATGACGCAAATGAACCACCTTTAGATGTCCAGACTTTGAGTTATCGACAGCCTGCAACTTCCATGGATAAAGGAAAACGAAAATTGTGTGATGTTTCTAACGAAGAACAACCATTTGCACAGACACATGTGAGCGCGTCTTTTCCACAAAACAGCAAACGGCCAGAATTGCTATGTAATTTACGTTGCTTCTCCTCATTCATTATTTTCTATATTACTCTATGAATTCATAATGATGTTGTTCTCTTTCTTACAGGTTATGAAGATTTCGGCATGATGGATTACACCTGCCAACCACTTGGACCTGACCAACATTCAGATCATGCCGATCGCTTAAGTTTAAGGTCCAGTATAGATGGTCATGTGTTACCTTTAACGTCTCACATATATGTTCCTATTCCTTCACCAACTGAAAGGCCTCGCATCCACCGTAGATTAGCAGCTACTGAAAATGTTAACCGAAAAACAGCTACCAAACGATGTCGCTCTCAAGGTTATTTCATTCCCTGTGAAACACAAAGAAGAAAAATTAAATGAAAAAAAGTTGCATATATATATACTGATTAAGAAAAAAAGAAAGGCAACTATCTACTAACCGAAAGTTATTTGGTCTATTCCAGTTACACTCCCTTCTTCTTCCAAGAGAGGCCAGCGCCAATCCGAATAAAAAAAAGGACTGAAGAATCTCTACAGGGTATGTTGGAATTGGTAATTCTGCAGTTAAAATATTTCCAAGTTGCCCTTTCAATAAATTCAGAACAATATTCTCTTTCTTTCTTGCAGGTCGTCAACATTTACCTCTAAGGTCCAATGTAGATGTGTCTCACCTTTGACGTCTAGCATAGATGTTCCTCTTCGTTCACCAAACGAAAGGCCTCGAACCCGCCGTAGATTAACAGCTGATGAAAATCTTGAGCATCCTTCTTTCGACAGAAGGCAACGTCGTTGTAGGTCACAGAACACACGCGCAGGATCTATGAAAGGTATGCTATGATGTACAATCCTAAAATAAAAATCTCTGTCAATTACCTTTTTACTAAATTCATAGCACTGTTCTGTTTGTTTGTTACAGGTACTCAGCATTTACCTATGAGGTCGGGTATAGATATTGGTGGTGCTTCATCGAGTGCACCGCCTTAGAACACCAGTTAGTTACCAACTCCTGAAAGTCTTAACCAACAAACGCCTAACCAGCAACAACGACCTCAAGGTTTTCTCACTTCCTGCACAGCAAAAGAAAAAATTACAGATATAAATATATATACATATATGTACTAACAGAAAACAAAATATAACAAGCAGTTATTTACCACTTTTTCTTTTGTCTATTCCAGTTACAGTTCATTTGAGTTCAAGCAGAGACCAAAATCGATGCAGCCCGCACACAAGGGGTAACAGGCCTAGGAGATCTCGACAAGGTATCTTACAATCTGCGGTTCTACATGTTCATATGTAAAATAAAATAGGTGCTCTTACCTTAATAAGGAATCTTTTATAGTTTTGACGTTTTAAAATTTCTATTACAATACAGGCCCACCAGATACATACATTCACATGGGACAATGTAACCAAGTCTACCATCACTGCAATGCACGGTTCTGGTATGATGAAATGGTTCATTATTATACCAGAAACCATATAGAGTACCATAAATACCGTAATGGTGGAAAGGTGAAGTTGGATGCACGCAGTGAATATCCACAATATATCAAGGAACTTTTCACAGAATGACACTTCATGGAGAATATCCGTGCATACAATCAGATGTTTACGATGACATCATTGGGTGCGAAAATAGACACTTCTGTAAACATGGGCCGAGGTCCTTATGTATTTAAAATCTCCAGTCAAATTTACCATCACATTGGAAGCATGTGTCCAGAAGAAAATGAACGTCCACTATTTTTGTAGTTGTATATCTATGAAACAGAAAATGAAGTTATGAATCGGTTAGAAAATTTTCAAAGATCTGGCCATGGTCTACGAGCAGATATTATTGAAAACTTGATTGCCATTCTAGACGAGCACAATGAATTGGTGCAGCTATTTAGAACAGCAAGGAATAAAATGGAAGAGGCTAATATACCGTAGTTCAAGGTGCGCTTATTTGGTGTTGTCGGTTCAAGGCAGCATGAATTGCCTACCGGTGATTCAATTGGCACAATTGTCTATGAAGGTGGCCCAGATGTACAGACTGACTTTGATGTTGTCATTGAACAGCATAATCGTCGGCTGAAGCGAGTTAACAAACTAAACGCTTCTTATATGTCATTGCAGTTCCCGTTGATCTTTATCTTTGGCGAAGATGGGTACCATTTGGGCCGTGTATTTTTAAGCACGGGTTCATCGGATGACCCGCCCAAAAAAATGACATTGCAAAAATACTATTCATACGAATTGCACGACCGATCTATTGAATACACCCTGATCACAAGAAGTGGCAGGCTTTTTTAGCAGTACGTTGTTACCGCATACTACAGCGTAGAGCAATCACGTAATGACTATAAAAGAGACCATCAAAACGATATTCGCAATGACTACCTGGCAGGGTTATACGATGCTATATCGCATGGAGATAGAGATGGTTCGGACGTGGGATCAAGGATAATACTTCCTTCATCTTTTACATGCGGTCCATGGTACATGTATAGCCATTACTTAGATGCTTTGGCTATATGTCGTGTGTACGGGAACCCATCATTCTTTATCACGTTTACATGCAACGTCAACTGGCCTGAAATTGTAGAATATATGCAAGACTTTCCGCATGTGACAGTTGCTGATAGGCCTGATGTTGTCGATCGTGTCTTTGAAAGAAAAATACATGATTTAGTTACCTTCTTACGAGAATCAAAACCTTTTGGCCCCGTTGAAGCAGGTAATATATAACTTATGTTTGCTACTGTTTCCTATCAAAATTTGGTACTTCTTTTGTGCCTAACACTGTTTAACATTGCTCTGCAGTTTTGTATACGGTCGAGTTCCAAAAACGAGGATTGCCGCATTGTCATTTACTGTTATGGGTCAAAGAAAGCCACCGCGTGCAAGTACATGGAGATGTCGACATATACGATTCAGCGGAACTTCCAAATCTATGAGTCTATCCTGAAGGCTTTAGAGTAATTACAGAGTTTATGATGCACGGGCCTTGCGGCCTAGTAAATACATCAACACCGTATATGCGCGACAGTGAAGAGTGCACTAAGAATTTTCCTAAGCCTTTTTGTCTTGCAACATTTATTGATGCGAAAGGCTATGTACACTATCGCAGGAGTGATTCAGGGATAACAACAGTTAAACAGAATGTTGAGCTTGATAACGGATACGTTGTTCCACATAATCGGTCCTTATGCATGCGATTCTACGCATATATCAATGTCGAATATTGTGAATGGCCAATGCTTATAAAATATCTCTTTAAATACATTTCTAAAGGCACCGACCGGATAGTAAGTCATATTACAAGGTCGTTGGGAAATACAGGTGCCAGCACAAGCCAACAAACACTGCACGTTGATGAGATCACAAATTACCAAGATGCAAGATACATTGGTCCGCACGAAGCATGTTGGAGGATACTTGGGTTTTCCATACATAGCAGAGATCCACCGGTTCAGATACTTGCAGTCTACCTTGAAAACATGCAGCGAGTGACTTTTAGAAGCCAAGAGCGATTGCAGTCTGTTGTCGAGAATGAGCGAAACAAAAGAACAACACTCACTGAATGGTTCAGATACACTACACACAACACGGATGGACACCATCTGACATATTTAAAATTTCCAAAAGAGTTTACATGGTATAAAGATGGGAGATATTGGCAACGGAGGTGGCACATTAACAGCTCAGCTATCGATCGTTTGACATATATACATCCCACCGCTGGCGATGCCTTCTACTTACGACTGCTGCTCTGTCATCAAAAAGGTAGAAAGTCGTTCCAACATGTAACTGTAGTTGATGGAGTAGACTATCCTACGTACAGAGCAGCGTGTGAAGCGATGGGCCTGTTAGGCGGCGATCAGGAATGGAACATTGCCTTGCAAGAAGTTGCATTTTCAGCCACTCCATCTCAGATGAGGAATCTTTTTTGCCAAATGCTCATCTTTTGTGAGGTTTCCAACCCCGTTAACCTGCTACGGTCGCACACTGATTCCATGTCAGAAGACATTCCTTTGATCCTTTCAGAAGTATTACACATACCAAACCTTCAGGTTAGTCCAGAAGACTTAGAAGGCGGTCTTATGTATAAGCTCCATGCAATTCTCAGTTTCTATGGAAAATCAGTAAGGGATTTCGGGTTTGAACTTCCTCCAGCTCACTTACTAGAAATTCTAAATAACAGAGCGATAATGCAAGAAAAGTCCTACAACCGTGAACTGTTACGAAGCGAAAGTGAAAGATTAGTGAGGCAGTTAAATACCGAGCAATGAGTTATCTTTGACCAAGTGACACAGGCAGTTAACAATCGTCAGCAGAAACTGATATTTGTTTATGGCCATGGAGGGACAGGAAAGACTTTTGTTTGGAAGACTATAATTTCTACGTTGAGATCAGATGGAAAAAAAATTTTGGCAGTCGCTTCTTCAGGTATCGCTGCATTATTACTTCCAGCAGGCCAGACAGCTCATTCAAGATTCAAGATACCTCTTGATTTAACGGACGAGTCGGTGTGCAGCATAAAAAAAAATGCAGGTGGCGGAATTACTTAAGCAGACCGATCTTATCATCTGGGACGAGGCTCCTATGAATGATCGTAGATGCTTTGAAGCACTCGATCAAACATTGCGGGACATAATGAATACACCAGAGCGTTTGTTTGGCAAAAAAACGGTGATATTGGGTGGAGATTTCAGACAAACACTCCCCGTTAAGAAAAATGCTACAAAGCAAGAAATTGTAGCTTCTTCTATAACGCTATCATACCTGTGGCGACATTTCACAATAGTTAGGCTTCAACAGAACATGCGCTTGCAGCGACCGGGCCTCTCAAGTATAGAATACGAACTGCCACATTTTCTAAATGGTTACTCGAAGTTGGGAATGGTACTATCGGTGACCAAGAAGAGAATGACCTAACAGATTCAGCTTGGATACAGATACCAGATAGATATTGTATTCCTGAGAGCGACACAGCTATTCAAGAACGCATCGATTTCATATATGATGAGCAAACATTACAAGCACCAACTGCAGCACTCTTACAAGAAAAAGCTATAGTGTGTCCTAAAAACGAAACTGCAGATGCTATAAATTCTACGGTGCTGGATATGTTAGAAGGAGATACATATACTTTTACAAGCATCGATGAGGCCATACCGAAAACAAATGATGGAGGAGCAACAGAGCTATTGTATCCTCAAGAATACCTAAACACACTTTCCTTTTCAGGAATTCCTCCTCATAAACTTATACTTAAAATCAGTGCTCCTATAATGCTCCTCAGAAACCTAAACCTAGGTGGTGGATTATGTAACGGTACACGGATGATTGTCACTCAGATAGTTACAAAACTTATCCAAGCAAAGATCATTACTGGTACCAGAATGTCTGAAAAAGTTTACCTACCACGTATTTTGCTGATAAATAAAGAGGAAAAACTACCATTCGTGTTTAAAAGAAAACAGTTCCCGGTCAAGGTTTGCTATGCAATGACGATTAATAAAAGTCAAGGACAATCGTTGAATAAAATAGGCGTTTACCTACCAGAACCTGTCTTTGGTCATGGGCAATTGTATGTTGCATTGTCAAGAGCAACATCTCCTCAAGGGTTGAAATTGCTAATAAAAAAACAGCCGAGAAAGGATAAAAACACGACTAAAAATATTGTCTACAAAGACTTTTTAGACATGGTTACAGTTCCACAGGTTCTTCATAATTAAGTTTCCCTTTTAGATATACATTTCTGCAACTCCTAAAAACCTACAACAATACCTTTTAAGCTGTTATAACAAACATTCCAGTATTATTATGTGCCTTTACAACACAACATTCTATCTGTTCTATGCTTGCTCACTGTCTAATTTCTACCAACAATACTTGCAATGCTATTTGTTTTTGTTCATTAAACACACATTGCAATATATTTATCATTTACATTTCCTCTTTTCACTTATAGGCAAATGGAACAGACCTCTGACAGTGTAAAATTGGCCAAATCTAAAGGGAAAGAAGTTGCAATTCTGGCATCAGCCGAATCTAAAGGGAAGGAGATTGTAGCACAGTCGGACGGAGTTAGCCTTGGCGATATAAAAGAAACAGATACTGGTAAGGCTATATATGTAAGGGTCTACCGAAAAGGACACCGACAAACAAGCAAGCAAGACCGGTCATGTTCTGCTGTATGCTACTTGATCAGCAGGTACAATGCACTACACTATGATTAAACACTCTTATATTGTTTAAAAAAACAAGAAAAACAGCATATTAAATTTATAAAGTGGGCTTCCATTTACAGGGAGGAGCTATACAAGCAAATATCAACTTATGTGATAAAAGCAAATTTGACGCGCTCCTTCAAATCAATGGAACATACAAAATAGTTGGATTTGGCTTTCAACCTGCAAAAACATGGATGCAAGTTATCCCTCACACGCTTTCATTGGCTTTTGGAACAGATACAGATGTTAAGGACATACCTGATGCAGTTTTCCCAAGGCACTATTTCAACTTCAGCCAGTACCGAGAACTGTATTAAAAAATTGATTTCAAGGAAGGTCTACTAACAGGTATGTAATACACGGTCATATAAAACAGATATGAATAATACAGAAATCGGTAAAAGTAACACATGATTCAACCGTTTGGAGAGACATTGGTGTGCAAAATTTAGAGTAAGTGTAGAACATTTACTTTAAAAACCTAATCTTAATATTCACAAGCACAAATACTTTGTACTTCTAACAGTGGACGCACAGTAAGGTTTACTCTATGGAACCAAGACGCTCATACTTTTAGGCAAGAAGAATATGACAAGGCAGAGAAACAAGTAATCATAGCAGTTAGCTCATGCTTGGTCAAAAACTACGGAGGCAACATTTTTACTTTATGTTTATGCTTCGGCCTTCTAACTATAGCCTTTAACATCTACCTAAATTGATACAGGCCTTCAGCTCTCAGGCACAAGTGCAACATCATACTATTTCAATCCAGCTATACCAGAGTGCGATGAAATTCGCAATGTGTAAGTTAAAAAACTATTTTACCGAAAAAAGTTTTACGCTTCTAAAAGAAGCTAAAATCACATAAATTAACTCTGCAGTTATGAAGAATTCTTCGACCCACCAACAATAGTAAATATACAGCACTAAAGATGTGCAGATCCACAACAAGAAAAGCTGAGAAACCGGGTGACCCTAGCAGACTTAGCAAACGAAAACCCACAAAACCAACAGGTAATGAACAATGGCAATACAACCATAGTCTAAGAAAAATCTTATGAACATTTAACCTTTTACTAAAACAGAATGTGCGTTTTACTGTCGATGCCACAATTGACAAAGTCGAAACAAACAGACCATGGTTTTTCAAGAAATGCTCACATTGTAAGCTAAAGATCTATGAACGATGGCCGCATACTCAGTGCAAACAACCAGCAACCGAAGACAAACTACTTTACAGGTAAACTACACCATCTAGACATTCGTATACCAGTATACATGCACAATCTTATATATATATATATATATATATATATATATATATATATATATATATATATATATATATATATATATATATATATATATTCTAAATTAGGCACACTAAAAAATGATATCTATACATTTTGCACAGCTATTGCTTCAGAGTACAACTATCCGATGGCACCGCCGTCGCAACTATGACATGTTTCAGTAATGAGGCAAATTCGATGGTTAAAGATTGCAAAGAATTAGTGCGAGCCATAGGTAACGAAAACTCCTATGAGTACCCACCAGAACTGCTGTCTTTGCATGGAAAGAAGAAAATATCACTTCACATTGATACAGAAAGTACAAAAGAAAAGAAGATTTTCATTCTAGATACATGCTGGGATGGCACGCCTTTATTAACAATAGAAAGCACTGCTACCAGTGAAGGTGCCATGGACTCTTCAATAGCGGATGTAGTAAAGGCAACAGATGCAGCAACAAAAATTGAAACAATTGAAGCACTTCAACCCGCAAAAACTGAAATGACAACACCACCAAAAGAAACCATAGAATGCACAACACCACTCGACACACCAGAAAAAATCACTATTTCAAACACCAATCCAAATGTATCACTTGAAACCAAAGAAAATGACCCTACACCAGCAGCAGAACAAGCTTCCATGTCCGAAGCATCAAAAGCCATAAAAGAAATGACCAGAAAAAGCACTAGGAGAGCCCTCTTTACAAGCGATGAAGATGCAAGCACACCATCAAGCCTCAAGAAATCAAAAAAGCAAGACTGATCGGAGGTATAATACAAGTACCGGATGTAGACAAAAAATCCAGCCGATCTATGTATCCTAGACTACCGTTAAAGACACCTGTTTTTGTAAATATTATTACCTACTACCTAACACCAACCATCTAAGCAAGAGTCTACCATAAATCGTTATCTGTTTTGTACATGGCCTGCGCTGCCATGCCTTTAGTACTATCGACCTGTATTTTATGCATAGCCTATACAGGCAAAACTTTAACAGTAATTGACTAATACCCTTGTTGTTTGGTGCAACAATTACCTCTCTCATTACTTATGCATTTATCATTACACAGGTTTCATATCATGAATATATTGATACATGAAATAAATAAACAATCAAAGCATCATATATAAAACTAAAACATTGGTAAACATAAAGATGGCCATATTTTTATTAATCAGTAACATATCTTACATGACTCGCATAGCTTACAACCAAACACAAGAAGATAGGCATCAATCTAAACCTACATGGACTTCTACTAAAACACACACCCACCATCAGAAACTACAACAAAGCACACATAACAACATAACTGGAAATTGAAACCTAGATAAATTTCTACCAACACGGATAGTAACATCAGTGACTGCAGCAAATCACATCAACCATTGCGTTCCATTATCGATACATGCCTACGCTTCTCATCACGTGCCTCACGTGCAAGGACCAACACAACATTCAAAGCAGCTAAAATACGGCTATCCTTAACCTACACTTCTCTCATGCATTGCAACCCGTTCGCAACTGCAGGATCAAAATAATTAAAACCTTGGCCCTCTTGAAGAAGTTCCAACTGTTTTTGCATTCTGCTCTGCACAACTTCACATTCATCTTCAAGGAGTGCAATAAAGCTCTCATTCTCATCAGCCAGTTGCATAAAGAAATACCGAAAACAATGTTCCAGCCTATCAGAGTTACACTCCTCTTTCAAGTCATCAAAGTTAGGGGTATGTGCCATTATGTTTTGGTAATTTTTAAAAAGTGCAACAAAAAAATACAAGTGACAATGAGAAACATACCCCTGCCATTTATATAGCCAATACATGTAACAACAAATAGTGAACCTAACTAAACTAGAACGGCTTTCCTTTACTTTAGTTTTCACATGTAAAACAGTAGTTAAAAAAACTAAACAAGGGCCAAAAAAGGCCTCAGGGAATCTACCCAGCTACTATCTAAAGACATCTCAAAGCTCTCCTACCCAAAAAAACTACCGGTATGCACCTACCAGTACTTTTGATTTGTAATAAATCAAATTTACAACTACTCCTTTACTTTGCACTTCTATCTCACAACATTTTTTTACAACTAAAGACAATTAGTACTATTGCCAACATTAAAGAAACACAAACTAAATGTCAACTGAAAACAACTAAACTGCACCATTTATAAAAGCAGTAATACAAACATTTGCATTTCAATTTTCCAAAGCAAGTACCATTAAGTCATTCCATACATTAAAGATATGATGCTCATACAAAATATGCCTAATGGCTATACAAAATTTGCCTAAAGGCATGCATCATATCATATACTATACTTCTGATAAGGACGCAAAAGATAACCAAAATATACCACAAAAAAAAGTGGCCAACCCATCACCCGAACACGGAAAGATTGATCTTCTTTTCTTCTCTTCCTTTACGAGCCGAATCATTAACCTTGATCAACCCAGCAAGCACCTTCCTCTCTCTCTCTTCAGAGTGTCCTTCAAACAGTCCAAACCAATATCACCATTCTCATGTAACGGCAAGAAACCCTCCCCTTCTTCCACCAAATCCTCCAACCACTTAACCTTTGCAGCCAATTGATCACGCTTCTCACCAAGCACTATTAACAACCGATCATTCTCAGTGTTATATTGGGTAAACGCCACATGTAAATAGTCATCAAGTTCATTTGAACCAACAGCAAACTTTAGCTTTTGGAAATTGGGAGTGCGAGCAAGTGCATATGCAGATGTTCTTGGTGGTGTCGCCATCGTAGAAGCAGGGGATTAGAGCGCTGAAAATTGAAATGCGACTGAAAGTGATTAGGGTTTGATATGGCAAAAAAAGGGGGTAAAGTGCCCTTTTATTAGCAAAGAAACCGTAGTACTAATAATTTGACTGGCACTACTACATTAAAACAATGTATTAAACTAAAAAAATTATTTTAAAAAGAAGGTAAAAAAACTTATTTACTAAAATTATTAACACCTTAAAAAAACGCATAGGTAAAAGCAATTGCACAAATAAATATAAAGCGCATTATAAAAATTATAATAAACACAATTTTTTTAAAAATTTACGCATACCTTTTACCATACACGGATTTATATTGTTAAAAATATCATCAAAACATCAACGAACTTAAAGATGCTACTTTCTAACACGGATGTAAAATACAATTTCTGGATACAATATATATACGTGAATACTTAAATAAAATAAAATACAATGTATATGGTTACATTAAATACCATCTACCAAACAAATGCGATGTATATACAGATTTATATCAACTCAACTACAGAAAGTCGTTAAATGCATGCAACAAACACCACGAACTAATAGTCCTCCTCACAGTTTTCCTTTTTCATTCTCGATTTTATACATACACAAGCTTTACTTCACTTAACACAAGCAATGGCCAAACATCGACAAAACAACAATAACATTATCATCGAAAAAAAAACAGGCTAGCCCGCAACGCGACGTCCGTAGCCATTCTCGTTCTATATTAAAGTTTATATTAAATCACACCATAAACGGTGTCGTTTTACCCTCTGTTTTTCCCGCCAAAAAATGGCCTATTTGGGTAGCCCATATGCCTGCATGTTTTAGCCCCAGATTTGGCCCACATTGGTCCAGTATTTGTCAAACCGTATACTGGACCGTATACATACATGCAATCTTTATAAAGTCTAAATAATACAAATGTATATGTTGCAAATACAGGGGCCTTTTAGACGTGTCAGCCATCCAAAACCTTATCTTGAAATTTTTGATCTAACGACAAGTTCTATGTGGATGTTTTTTCAACAAGTACAATGTTGCACATGTGTTTGAGTGTCAAGAGTACTAAAAGAAGCTTCTATACTCCATAAATACTCACAGTTTCAAAGTGATAGCCAAAGGAAATCCCAAATCTTCAAAAAAAAAAAAATAATAATAATAAGAAAGCTGAAAAAAAAAACTGAAGATACAAGCTGCAGATTCCTCATGATCACTTGAAAGAGGTTTGTCTACTTTTTTTTGTTACTTATGCATGGTTCTATTGTTATTTGTCTTGAACTTTTGTGCCTTCCATGCATGCATTCTTGGTGATGGCTGGATCCATGTACATTTGCTTTGCCTACATTCTGTGCTGTCTTTAGCAGCTTATATCTGTATGAACTTTAATATTATTAGATTTGTGTAATATGAAGACTAAAAGAAAGGCGATACGTAGGGTTAGCTATGTACCTTCTTTAGAATCTATAAACCTTTGTGGTTTTGCTGGAGAAAAGGGAACTGATGTTCTAGATATAGAATCATTGGCTATGGTAAGTGCTACAGGTGGTGTTGATGTATCTTTAGATCCGGTTAGCAAGAAGCTGTGTAGGGATAAGGGTGATACTAGCTAGTTTTCGACTCGAAGTGGTTCTATACAAAGGGAAAACACTCAAAGCAGGGAAGAAGGTGATACCTTTGAAGTAGTCTGTCAGTGTCGTTACACAACTCCAGGGGTTTTGGGTGAATCCTTTGAAAGTATTCTACATGTTGGTCCGCCTGATGTGCAGCAAAGATAATCAATGGTCACTTCTAAGGTAGATGAGCCTACAACTTTTAATGATAAAGGGAAGCGGAAAGTGTATGACCTTTCTGATGAAGACCAGTTGGCTTTGGAAAGGACCCGTCCTATATCGCCTGCAGGATTTAACCATCCAGAATTACTATGTAATTTATTGTAACTGTTGTTTTGAGGATTAAAAGCTTAGCCATTTATATTTGTTATAGGCAACGAAGGCAGTTTTGCGCTAGATGACAGCTGCAGTGGAATTATACCTTAATGTGTTACGCATGCGTTCGCGCTCTAAACTGCAGGCCCTTCGTCTAATGAAGTTCCTCAAAACACAGATGCATTGCCAGAACCCTGCAATGTAAATGTCGGCACAGATAATCAGTTCCGGCGGCCTCAAGGTTTATTTGCTTTAAAAAAGAATTGATTAAAATAAAAGATAAACATGGGAACTTAGATACCTTTGCATTTACTTACCGCCTGTTCTTTTATCTCTTGTAGTCAGAATGCGTTCTTCATCAAACAATGGCCGGCGTATGCGCAACAGAACTAGAAGAAGTAGACAAGGTGTGTTACCTGTTGCGGTTGTCCTGTTTCATATGCACAATAAATCAAACACATCTATTTTGAATAGCCAGTTGTTAAAAACTATATTTTCTGTGTCTAATGCTGGTCCTCCATATACATATATGCATATGGGCACATGTGATCAAATTTGTCGTCATTGTGGTGCAAGGTTCTTGTATGACGAGAGGATTGTTTCTACTAGAAGCCGTGTTGATTATCACAAATGTTGCAATGCCAGGAAAGCTAAGTTAGAGGGTCAGCATAAATACCCGCAATATATAAAAGACCTATTTACTAATCGCCATTTTATGGAAAATATTCGCGCATACAATCAGATGTTCGCAATGACATCATTGGGTGCTGAAACAGACAACTCTATAAACATGGGTCGTGGTCCTTATGTTTTTAAAATTTCCGGACAACTTTACCATCGGATAGGTAGCCTCTGTCAAGGACCCAATAAGCGGCCACAATTCCTGCAGCTATATATCCATGACACACAAAATGAGGTTGCAAACCGTTTGGAGCACTTTCAAAGATCTGGCCAGGGTCTCCGTCCAGATATTGTGGAAAATTTGATGGAACTGTTAGATGAGCACAGTGAATTGGTGCAGTTATTTAGAACTACAAGGGATAAAATGGCGGAGGCTGATATTCCAGAATTCAAGGTCCGTTTGTTTGGTATTGTTGGTTCAAGGCAACATGAATTGCCTACAAGCGATTCTATTGGTGTAATTGTTTTTTAAAGGTGGGCCAGACATGGAAACTGAGTTTGATTTCGTCGTAGAACAACATGATAGTGAGCTGCAGCAAGTGAGCAAGCTAAATGCATCTTATATGTCAATGCAATTTCCATTGATTTTTTTCTTTGGTGAAGATGGCTACCATTTGGGTCGCATGTTATTGACCAGAGGTGCAACGTCCGACCCTCCGAAAAAATGTCAATGAAGATGTACTATACATACGAGCTCCACGGCCGCTTTAATGAATATCGACTACTCCCAAGAAGTGGCCGCCTTTTTCAACAATATGTTGTGACAGCTTATTGCAGCATTGAGCAATCAAGGATTGACTTTATAAGAGAGCATCAAGATGATATTCGAAATGACTATATGGTAGGCCTGCAAGATGCTATCTCACGTGGTGATCGAGACAGTTCAAATGTCGGTGCAAGGACAATCCTGCATTCATCTTTTACAGGGGGCCCATGCTATATGTATAGCCATTATTTAGATGTTCTGCCTATATGCCGGGTGCACGGGAACCCATCATTCTTTATCACTTTCACGTGCAATGTGAACTGGCCTGAGATTCAAGAATATATGGAGCAGTACCTGCATGTCACAGTTGTTGACAGGCCTGATGTTGTGGATCGTGTTTTTGAAGGAAAGATACACCATTTAGTTACTTTCTTACGCGATTCGAAGCCGTTTGGCCATGTGGAAGCAGGTACCGTCTAACATCTACATGTGTATACTTTCTATCAAATTTGTATGCTTACCAGATGCCTAAATAACTATACATTTCGTTGCAGTCTTATATACAGTCGAGTTTCAGAAGAGAGGGTCGCCGCATTCTCATTTACTCCTATGGATCAAAGAAAGCCACCGTGTACAAGCGCACACAGATGTGGATAGATATGTCTCTATAGAGCTCCCAGACCCGACACTCGATCCTAAAGGCTATAGGGTTGTCACTGCGTTTATGATGCACGGACCGTGTGGGTTGGTCAATAAATCAGCACCGTGTATGCGTGATAGTGACGTATGTAGTAAGAACTTTCCTAAAGATTTTTGTCCAGAGACATTTATTGATAAGAAAGGATATGTGAACTACCGTAGAAGGGATTCAGGCATAACCACGATAGGGCAAAATGTCAGCTTTGATAACGGGTATGTTGTGCCACATAACCGGTCTCTATGCATGCAGTTCTACGCACATATCAATGTTGAGTATTGTGAGTGGTCGATGCTTATAAAATACCTCTTTAAGTATATTTCAAAAGGCACCAACTGCATAGTAACTCATATTACAAGGACACTTTGAAGTACAGGAGCAAGTACAAGCCGCAGTTCATTGCACATTGATGAAATCAAGAATTTCCAAGATGCTAGATTCATTGGACCGCATGAGGCATGCTGGAGAATTCTTAGATTCAGCATACATAGCAGGGATCCACCGGTTCAAATACTAGCAGTTCACCTTGAAAATATGCAGCGTGTAAATTTTAGAAGGCAACAGCGATTGCAAGCGGTTGTGGACAGTGAGCATAACAAAAGGACAACACTTACTGAATGGTTTAGGTACAACCTTTACAATATAGACGGCTGCCATATAACATACTTAAGCTTTCCGAAAGAATATGTATGGTACAAATATGGGAAGTATTGGCAACGTAGGCGCCGTGCCAACTCGATAGCCATTGGCCGTTTGACATATGTTCATCCTAACTGTGGAGACGTGTTCTACTTAAGATTATTACTCTGCCATCAAAAAGGTTCAATGTCGTTCTGCCATATCCGTATAGTTAACGAAGTTGTCTACCCTACAAATAGAGCCGCGTGTGAGGCCATGGGACTGTTAGGTGGTAATCAAGAATGGAACATTGCTTTACAAGAAGCATCGTTCTCAGCAACCCCGTCTTACATGCGGAACCTGTTTTGTCAGATCCTTATTTTTTGTGAGGTTTCCAGCCCGGTCACATTGCTATAGTTACACACAAATTCCATGTCAGAAGACATTCCCCGAATACTTTCGGAGGCCTTGCATATACAAGATCTTCATGTCAGTCCTGAAGACTTAGAAGACGGTCTTATGTATGAGCTGCAAGTAATCCTTACTTCCTATGGAAAATCGGTCAAAGATTTTGGATTTAATCTACCACCACCTCACTTACTACAAATCTTGAACAACAGGGCGCTGATGGAAGAAAGGTCATATAATCGTGAATTGTTAAGGAGTGAAAGTGAAAGATTAATGGCCCATCTAATGCTGACCAACGAATAATCTTTGAGCAAGTCACACATGCAGTCAATCATCGACAGTAGAAGCTCATATTTGTTTATGTCCATGGAGGTACAGGAAAGACTTTCGTTTGGAGTGCTATAATTTCTACACTTAGGTCAGAAGGGAAAATTATCTTGGCAGTAGCTTCTTCGGGTATTGCTGTCATATTACTCCCATCAGGACAGACGGCTCATTCAAGATTCAAGATACCTTTAGATTTAACTGACGCATCAATGTGCAGTATAAAAAAAGACGCAGGTAGCGGAGTTGCTTAGGCATACTGATCTCATCATATGGGACGAGGCTCCCATGAACGATCGCAAATGCTTTGAAACGCTTGACCGCACATTGAGAGATATAATGGATACGCCGACAAGTCTATTTGGAGGTAAATCTGTTATTTTAGGCGGCGATTTAAGGCAAACACTTCCTATCAAAAAGAAAGCTACAAACGACCAAATTATTTCCTCATGCATAACACAGTCGTACTTATGGCCATATTTCAAGATCATTAGGCTTAAACAAAATATGCGCCTTCAGCAGCCAGGCCTTACACCTCAGGAGTATGAAGAAATTGCAATGTGGAAAACTAGAAAGGGGGGGGGGGGGTTGAATAGTTTTACGTTAATTTGGATTTTAAAAACTTTGTTTTATAAAAACTTCGATTCTTATTTATGTGAAATTCAACACTTGCACAACACAAACAATTTAATCAAACTAACCAGATAATTATAACGTAAATATGAAAGTAACGAAAAGATAGAGATAGAGAGATCAAACCATAACACACGATATTTATAGTGGTTCGGCTACGAAGCACCTCTTCTCCCTACTCCACTCCTCGAGTCACCTACTCGAGAGTTTTCTTCACTATGTCAACAAACTCCCTTTTTGGCGAAGAAACCTTACACAACTTTTGCTTACACCAATTAACGATACTAAGCTAGATGTCGAGTCCTAATAGTAGATAGAACCAATCTCACACCACTACACGCCTTCTTCACAACTTATACACACCACTACTTCACAACTACACACTACTTCTACTTCACACCACAACTTCTTCAATACTAGATTTACAAACCCACCTAGATCTACCAATTACAATCACTACACAACTTTACAATAAATACAAGCTACACAACTAATCTTCAATACTTCTTGATTTGAGATGAAATGAGTATTCTTCTCTTGCACTTTGAATAATGAGGGATTAGATCGCTTGAAACAAAACTAACATGTTTATGATCAAAGGATTTAGAAAGGTGTTTTGAGAGAATTAGAACAGAAAGTTTTAGTGCAAAAGATGAGGAAAAAATTCAGATTTGAACCAGTATTTATAGGCAAAGAATTCTGACACAGGAGCGTATGCCGGCCCCCTTAATTGTGTGCCGGCCCCCTTAAAATTAAGGGGGCCGCCCCTTATATTTAAGGGGGCCGCCAACTGTAACGGCCTGATTTCTTTGTCTTTTCTGGGGAAAGTTTATTTGGTGAAAATCTAACTAAATTTGGTTAAAAATTTGAATTCATTTATTTATTGTGAAATAAACATTTTCCTTTAATTACCAAAAGTGTTTTTCTTAAATATATAAAACGTTTATACCATTTTATATAATTTGTAATTAGTAAATAAACTTTCCTTTTGATCATAAAATGTATTAGGCACTTGTTTATTCATACCTTAAGTGAATTAGTTGGATAAAATGATATTTTGTCACTAAATACTTATTTATGTAACGATTTTATGTTTAATGATTTTATATTTTGTGATCATCAAAACATAGGGATATCGAGAAATATTAATAATATTTTTACGCATTATTTATGTCAACAATCTCCCTCTTTTTGATGATTACAAAATCTAAACTCATTAAATCAAAAATTATTATATATGCAAGTATTTAGTGAGTCTATATCACTTCTTCCCCTTTTTGTGAACATCAAAAAGGTTGTCCCGAAGTCGGATGAGCTCCCCCTTGATGTGTACCCCCCCCCCCCCTCGTTTTAAGGTTACAAGACAAGTCGAGATATGGAATGCTTGCAAAAATATTTAGAACATACAATATATATGCATGCAACAAATATATATATATATATATATATATATATATATATATATATATATATATATATATATATATATATATATATATATATATATAAGGCAAGCAACATAAGCATGGAAGAAAAAACTTCATTAAATAGATGAAAATACAAGCAACATGCATCCAAGATGCATGAATAATACAACTAATAAACTAAAGCCTTAAGGGCTTACAATTAACCAAAACACTAATAGAAATGTTTTTCCTAGAGCTTGTCATCAAAATAGTTTAAATAAATTTATTTTCCAACCATGACCCATGCTTAGTTTGGGAGGAGCAATGTTGTAGATGGAGATGATGGAGTTGATGGAGGTGTGTTTGATGTTGATGGAGGTGGAGGTGTGGTTGATGTTGGTGGTGGAGATGTGGATGTTGTTGGTTGAGGTTGAGGGAACAAGCTTTCAAGGTATGAAAACATGTAGTGGATTTCATCTCTTAATCCAAAGATGATGGTGCGGTTATGGATGCAACAAAGGCAAGTGTCACCATGAGCTTCAAGCAAGCTCCATGGGATGGGATTGTAGTTTGGTGGATTGAGTGGTGATGGTGAAAATTGTGCATCAAGAGGTGTGATGGGTGATAATGAAAGGGTGATGTCTAAGGTTGCATTTTCAAGAGGTGGTGGTGGTGGAATTCTTGGTGGAGGTGATAGGTGAGTGTTGATGTAGTCATTGATGGATGATGATGATGGTATGGAAGAGGTGGAGGTTCCATATGTTGATGGTGTTTTGGATGGTGCATTTGGAGCACTAGGAGATGAACATTGAGGTGGTGGTGATGGAGTGGTATTGTCTTCATTAGTGAGATCAATAAAGAGTTTTTTTGGTGGGATGATAACAAGTTTTTGTTTCTTGGCTTTGTTGGAGGTGGTGGTTTTTGGTGATGACATGATAAATTGGTTGAGGTTGATGAATGTGATGATAATGGAGTGTGGATGAAGGGTGTAAAGGGTTATATAGCATGAAATCATGTTTAGAATTGGAATTAATTTGAAATTACATTGTTAGATTCCAAAATCAGTTTAGATTTTAAGGGAAATGGTAGCTGAGACTAGCAAAAGGAGTCACAAGTTGCAAAAGAAAACAGTGTAAAAACTGTTCCAGGTGGTCGGTCCCCTTAATTCTTGGCCGGCCCCCTTAAAATTAAAGGGGCCGCCCGTGTTAATTATGGGGGCCGCCCATCTGGTAAAATCCCAGATGACCAAATTTCAAAAATTTTCTAAAAATGGTTTATTTTGGTTTTGTGTTTGCAACAAGCTCTATTGGAACATTTTATTTTAGTTTTGGTCTATTAGATAAGCATATATATAATCATACACAAATCATGCAAGCATAGATTAAAAGTAAGTATAATAACATGCATACATGTAGAGCAACTAATAATAATAAGTCAACTAATAATATAGTTCAAGTGTATCTAAGAGAATAGAAACAAATATTAATTTATATATCGGAAATATAGCACACAATAAACAATTATTCAACAAAAGCAACAAACTAATAGTTCAACAAACATGATCATCCAAAGCAAATAAATATCCCCCATCATTTCTTCTTCTTGAATAATCCTCCAATCGTTTTAGCAATCGACTTGAAGCCTCCTCACATCTCCTCACGTATCCTTAGGTTTTGATTAAGCAAATCGGTTTGTCGCTCAAATAGTACTTGGTTAGTTTGAGAGGAAGGAGATGGCACTTGGTAATCGTCTTCTTCAAGTTCTTGCAAGTCTTCAAGAAAAGTATCGGGAGAGGGAGCACGATGAATAAATTCATCCTCTTCGTCATCCTCTCGACGAGATGATGAGCCATGGAAACTGTGACGACGAGATTTACCCTTATCACTACGAGGTTTATGGGTTTGTTTAAGAACGAGAGGATGTAAGGTCGGGTAGATGGACTCATAGATACTACCGTCAAGATCGGGATAGTGTTGGATAACATGACGATAGAGACGAGTAAGGAACATTCCATACGGAAGATTTGCTTTAGGAGTAGATCTTGCACGTTCAATGCGCTTGATAAAGAAATATGCCAAATTGTAATGTTGTTCGGCAACAATACAATACAACATATGAGCGAGACTAGCCGGGAGATGGTCACGGTGGCCTCCGGTACCAAACTCATTCTCACGAATGAGTTCTTCCCAACGCTTCATGTCGGGGCTTAATTCTTTGAGTAGAATTTGGTTTTCGGTAATATCGACATTTTTGGATTTGATTTTTCGAGTGGTGGTTTCACGGGTTAATGCAAGCATTTGTAGAATTTCGAGTGGAGAAGGAATTTCAGAGAAATAAGGACCAAAAGTTGGATGAGAATATTGAAGAGAACCAAGATCCCATTCGTTTGAGAAAACAGATTGACCGGTGAAGGGAATTTGGAGGATTTGACCAAATTGTGCAAGAGTTAGAGTAATGAATTCATGTTGGATCATGAATGAGATGAAGATCGAACCAAAATCATCAGTTTGGACCTTGACTTGGCTATAGAAGTCGAGAATGAAGCGAGGAATAATGGGTTCATTAATTTGGAAGAAACATTCAAAACGGATATTTGTGAACATACGATCGATAAAATCGGATTGATAGTAAGTGGGATGTACGACATGACCTTCATGAATATTTCTATCTTCAATTTGACGATAGAAATGAGCAATGGAAGGAGAGGTGGTGGGAAGTTGTGAAACTTTGGGAATATAGTTTTTGGTTAAGGAAATATCTTCGGTAAAAAATTTGGGCATTTTCACCTAAACACAATAACAACAAAATAAAATTAAAATAAAGTCAAGGTTAAAATATAGTTCTTATATTTTTATGACATATGTGGAATGTAAACGTACTTCGACTCCAAAGACTTTTAACTTAAGAAGTAGTTTACCATGTTCCTTATTTTTATTTTTAACTTGTGTTAGATATATTTTACGATGTTTATCAAGTTGTTATGTAATAATCCAAACGCCCCTTTAAACATCTTAATATATCATGAAAATTTGCTAGATATACATTAGATTGCATAACTAGCTATTTTCGACAAGTTTCTTGTGCAAATTATTTGTTTCGAAAAGAATGGTTTATATTTTGACTCAAAAATACTATTTTTCTAGTTAAACCAAACACTTCCTTATTTAAAAAATTTACTACCAAAATGTCAATATATATATATATGAATTATATATCTTGACAACTCTAAAATACTAGTTTTATACTCATATTCACGACGATGTATTGTAGAGGTTATATTGAATAATTTTCGACATTATTCGGACATGATCCAAACACCCTCTTATCAAACAAAAAAATATTTTTACTTCACCGAAATTTTTTTTTTGTGATTAATAAGTTATAAAACAATAATGTGATATGTTTCAACAAGTTTTTGTGGCATTATTCAACAATGTGTATAAGCAAAATTTGAAAATGAGTGTATGAACTTTGTCAAAAGTTTTCGACAAGAGGGTTTGTAATTATTAGTTTCTAGTGTTAATTATACATTCTAATCCTAAGGGAAGCATTTAGTTATGGAATTCCTAGACTCAATTTGAAGGTAAATATGAAATTGAAGAAATTGAAATAAAATGCTTAATTATGATTATGGCCAAATTAGATGAAATTAAAAGAAATGTGTTATGAAAAAATTACAATACTTGTTGTTAATCGTGTTATAAGTATTTGTCCTTTGTTAATTGACCTTGATATGAAGATTTGAGGATGGATTTTGGATGGTTTTGGGTTTAAAAATCGTCACAGCAGCAGCATGAGTGAAGGGAGGAGAGAAAATGGAGTGTTTGGTAAGTGGAATAAGGAGGAAAAGTGAGTGGAAATCGTCAGATGGCCGGCCCCTTTAATCATTAAGGGGGCTTCCCCTTTTTACACTGCCGGTCCCCTTAATTTTAAGGGGGCCGCCCAGTTAAATTTTGGTTTTTCGCGGCTTTGATTCAGAAAATAAAATTAAGTGTATATATATATATATATATATATATATATATATATATATATATAAATATATATTTAATCAAAAATATGTTGGAGAGAGTTCGCACGGAGAGAATTACTTGACATTTTATTTGACATCATGTCAACTAAAATTTCCTTGATAATTTTGGATAAAATTTCCTTGCTAGTCTTGCGTCCTTGTTTCTTTGGAATGTTTTTCTTTCATCAAACAGTTGTCTAACGTATCTTCCTCATCTTTCGAAGAATTTCTTGAAGTCTCTTACGGCCATGGCATACTCTTCATCTTCACTTTCGGAGGTTGAGCATTCTTCGTCACCAGAGTCCTTTTTTGCTTTCAATGAAATTGACTTGGTTTGCTCCCTTTTTCCTTTGACCATTTCGGAATCTTTCTTTATTATCACCTCATACACTTTCAAGTTTCCAATTAGCTCGTCAAGTTGTAGAGTTGATAGATTTTTTGACTACTCAATAGCCGTCACTTTAGCACGCTACTTCGGATGGAGAGCTTTAAGAAATTTCCTTACAAAATTCTTGCTAGAAAAATTCTCATCAAGTGCTTTTAAACTTGTGATGATAGTGTTAAATCTAGAAAAAAACATTATCAATTGATTCCTCTTCAGGAATCGTAAATTGTTCATATTGTTGTACAAGAAGATCTATTTTATTATCTTTGACTTGACTATTACCTTGGTGAGTGATTAGTAACGAGTTCTAAATATCTTTTGCGGTTTTACACTTAAAAATTCTTTCATATTCTTTGTGTGGTAACGCATTATAAATAACCATTTTAGCCTCATTATTTTTAGCAAGTTTCTTTTTCGAATTATCGTTTTGTTTTTCAAAAGGTACAATTTCATCCCTTCTGGTTTCGGGATTATTTTGTATAGGAGGAAAATCACCATTGGTATTAACAAACCAAAGATCTAGATCTTTTGATTTTCACATAATTTTCAAATCGATTTTTCCAATAAAGAAAACCATCACTTTCAAATAGTGGTGGTCTTTGCATAGATTGACCTTCTAAATATTTTTCAGATTCCATAGATCGTTTCAAGTTTTAAAATGCAGTTTATTTTAAAAAATCTTGTTTATCGTAACTCTGATGCCAATTGTGGAAAACTAGAAGGGGGGGGGGGGGGTTTAACAGTTTTACGTTAATTTGGATTTTAAAAACTTTGTTTTATAAAAACTTCGATTCTTATTTATGTGAAATTCAACACTTGCACAACACAAACAATTTAATCTAACTAACTAGATAATTATAACGTAAATATGAAAGTAATGAAAAGATAGAGATAGAGAGATCAAACCACAACACACGATATTTATAGTGGTTCGGCTACGAAGCACCTCTTTGCCCTACTCCACTCCTCGAGTCACCTACTCGAGAGTTTTCTTCACTATGTCAACAAACTCCCTTTTTAACGAAGAAACCTTACACAACTTTTGCTTACACCAATTAACGACACTAAGCTAGATGTCGAGTCCTAATAGTAGCTAGAACCAATTTCACACCACTACACGCGTTCTTCACAACTTTTACACACCACTACTTCAAAACTACACACTACTTCTACTTCACACCACAACTTCTTCAATACTAGATTTACAAACCCACCTAGATCTACCAATTACAATCACTACACAACTTTACAATAAATACAAGCTAGACAACTAATCTTCAATACTTCTTGATTTGGGATGAAAGGAGTATTCTTCTCTTGCACTTTGAATAATGAGGGATTAGATCACTTGAAACAAAACTAATATGTTTATGATCAAAGGATTTAGAAAGGTGTTTTGAGAGAATTAGAACAGAAAGTTTTATTGCAAAAGATGAGAAAAAAATTCAGATTTGAACCAGTATTTATAGGCAAAGAATTCTGACACAGGAGCGTATGCCAGCCCCTTAATTGTGTGCCGGCCCCCTTAAAATTAAGGGGCCGACCCTTATAATTAAGGGGGCCGCCCACTGTAACAGCCTGATTTCTTTGTCTTTTCTGGGGAAAGTTTATTTGGTGAAAATTTAACTGAATTTGGTTAAAAATTTGAATTCATTAATTTATTGTGAAATAAACATTTTTCTTTAATTACCAAAAATGTTTTTCTTAAATATATAAAATATTTATACCATTTTATATAATTTGTAATTAGTAAATAAACCTTCATTTGATAATAAAATGTATTAGGCACTTGTTTATTCATACCTTAAGTGAATTAGTTGGATAAAATGATATTTTGTCACTAAATACTTATTTACGTAATGATTTTACGTTTAATGATTTTATATTTTGTGATCGTCAAAACATAGGGATATCGAAAAATATTAATAACGTTTTTATGCATTATTTATATCAACATGCAACATTCTCCGAATGGTTGCTTCAGGTTGGGAACGGTACCATTGGCAAGCTAGATGAAGCCGATCCCGAGAATTCATCATGGGTCCAGATACCAGATAGGTACTGCATTCCCGAGAGCTACACAGCGGTTCAGGAACTGATCAATTTTATATATGACAATCGAACGTTACAGGCACCAGACGCAGCATCGTTGCAAGGGAAATTAATAGTGTGTCCGAGAAATGAAACCGCAGACAACATCAATTCTACTATACTGGAGAAGTTAGAGGGAGATGTGATGATATAAATAATGTTTAAAAATGTTATTAATATCTCTCAATAAACCTATGTTTTGATAATCACAAAACTCAAATCAAATTAAGTCAAGATTAAGACGTAAACAAGTATTTGGTAACAAATATTTACCTCTACATCTAATATCACTTAAGGTATGCATAAACTAAGCATCTTATGCATTACATGATCAAAGGAAATTTTGTCTTAAGACATAACATCTTATAAAATGATATAAACATTTTATATATATTTGTAAATCATTTTTGGTAATGTTATATTAAACTACAAAGATATGATTTCAAATTTCCAACCAAAAAGGGCAAATTTTATCCAGAAAAACTTTTCCAACGTTCAGGAGGGCGGCCCCCTTAATTTTACTAGGCGGCCCCCTTAATCATTAAGGGGACCGCCCCCTAATTAAGGGGACCGGCACGCTCCAGAACAGTATTTTCTGGCCCTATAAATATTGGATCATTTCACATATTTTTCTCACCTTTTTGCACTATAAACTTTCTGATCCAACCTCCATTTCTAGATCTAAAATCCTTTGATCATATAATTCATAAGTCTTTGTTTCCAAGTGATCCAAAGTTTCATCCACTCAAGTGCAAGAAGAAGAACACTCCTCTACATCCATCTAATTGTAGTAATGTTGTGAATAGCTAGTTTCATATTGTAGTAGTGTTAGATATTTGTAAAAGTGTTGTGTGAATTTGTTGATTGTAGAAACTAGGTGTGTTGTAAAGTAGTTTAGAAGTTGTGACTTAGTTGTGCATAGAAGAAGGTGTGAAGTTGACAAGGTGTGAAGAAGGTGTGAAGTCTTGAAGAAGTTGTGAAGGTGTGAAGAAGGTGTGAAGCCTTTGAAGAAGTTGTGAGATTGGTTCTAGCTACGATTAGAACTCGACATTTAGCTTAGTGTCATTAACTCGTGTAAGCCAAGGTGTGTAAGGTTTCTCCACCATAAGGAGTTTGTTGACATAGTGAAGAAAACTCTCGAGTGTGGTACTCGGGGAGTGGAGTAGGGCAAGGAAGGTGTCCTTGTAGCCGAACCACTATAAATTCGCGTGTTGTGGTTTGATCTTTCTAACTCTATCTTTTCTTCATTACATTTCAATACTTTCATTATTAAATTAGAATTGCTTATATTGGTTGTCACTTGAATTCACTTGAGATCGAATCGAAAGTTTCTAATAAGCTACAAAATATTTTGGTAATAAATTTAAAAAGGACATAAAACTATTCAACCCCCTTCTAGTTTTCCACAATTGGTATCAGGAGCCACGTCTAGCAAGATCTTTAAAATATATTGTATTTTAAAACTTGTAACGATATATGGAATCTGAAAAATATTTAGAAGGGCAATCTATGCAAAGACCACCACTATTTGAAAGTGATGGATTTTTATATTGGAAAAATCGATTCGAAACTTATGTGAAGTCAAAAGATCTAGATCTTTGGCATGTTATTACTAATGGTGATTTTTTACCTATTTAAAATAACCCCGAAACAAAGAAAGATGAAATCGTACCTTTTGAGAAACAAAATGATGATTTAAAAAGAAAACTTGCTAAAAATAATGAAGCAAAAATGGCTATTTATAATGCGCTACCACGTAAAGAGTACGAAAGGATCTTTATGTGTGAAACCGCAAAAGAAATTTGTAACTTTTTACTAATAACTCACCAAGGTAATAGTCAAGTCAAAGATAATAAGATAGATCTACTTGTTCAACAATATGAGCAATTCACGATTCCGGAAGAGGAATCAATTGATAATGCTTTTGCTAGATTTAACACTATCATCACAAGTTTAAAAGCACTTGATGAGAATTTTTCTAGTAAGAATTTTGTTAGGAAGTTTCATAGGGCTCTTCATCCAAAATGGCGAGCTAAAGTGACGGCGATTGAAGAATCAAAGAATTTGTCAACATTACAACATGATGAATTAATTGGAAATCTAAAAGTTTACGAAGTTATCATTAAGAAGGATTCCGAAATGGTCAAAGAAAAACGAGAGCAAAGCAAGTCAATCGCCTTGAAAGCTAGAAAGGAATCTAGTATCGAAGATAGCTCATCTTCCGAAAGTGATGACGAAGAATACGCCATGGCCGTAAGAGATTTCAAGAAATTCTTCAAAAGGCGAGGAAGATTCGTAAGACAACCACATAATGAAAAGAAAACATTTCAAAAGAGTAAGGATGACAAGAACAACAAGATTGAAAGGAAATGTTTCAAGTGTGGTGATCCAAATCACCTCATTGGAAAATGTCCAATGATGACAAGAGATCAAAATCAAAGAGCTTTTGTTGGAGGTGCTTGGAGTGATAGTGATGAAGATGAGAAAGAAACGACAAAAGAAGATAAGTGTCTTATGGCGAATACATCAAATGAGGTATGTTCCGAAACCGAATATTTTAGTGATGAAAGCTTATCATTAGATGAAAAAGATATAGATAATCAATATAATAGGCTATGCAAATTAGGACAACTAGTAATAGCCAAAAACAAATCACTAAAATACATAAACAATCAATTGGAAAATGAAGTACTAGAACTAAAAATTAAAATACATCAACTTGAAAAAGGTAAAGAAATTTGTGAAGAATGTAAATCATGTCAAGAGCTTAAAGGTGAAAACGAAATACCTAGGGAAGAAATTCGCAAACTTGATAAATTCGAAAATAGTAGTCACTCACTTAGTAAAATAATAAGTATTCAAAGAACATCCGGAGATAAAACCGGTTTAGGATATAATTCAAATGAAGCTTCAACAAGTGATATTAAAAATGTCAAATTCGAAAATGAACCTAATGAACAAAAATCTCTAAAATCTAATCCTAAGTATATACTTATTAATGATAGAAAAATACCTCTTGCCAACCATGAAGAAGTAAAAGTTTTCTATAAATCGTCTTTAAAAAATGAGGCAGGATCTTCTAAACCTAAGACAAGATCTAAAACACCACCACCTAAAAAACCAAATAATTCTAATCCTAGGTCTAAAACACCTCAACCAAGAAGAAACCAAAATAGGCAAAACTATAATAACAATAGTAATCAAATGTGGAACTACCAACAAAGCTACAATCCTTGGGGTATACTACCACCTTTCATGCATCCTAGTCAAATGTTAAACATGCTTGGACTAAACAACTTTGGACCAAAGAAACAATGGGGATCAAATGGCTAGATGAACATTCCTTGAGGCAATCTTGAAGTTTCTCTCAACATAGACTTTTTTAAAGTCTATATGCCATCTTGATGATTTTGAAGATTTTTTTTGAAGACCACCGGGTACGCCATTCTTTCATAACTCATTGCCATGCTTAGATAAATATGCGTTATTTGATTACATTGTTTGCACTGATATAACTTGCTATTTCTCTCTATTTGTTCGATCATATATATATATATATATATATATATATATATATATATATATATATATATATATATATATATATATATAATTACTTGCACATAACCTAGATACGGCATTAGTTGACTTTCTAGAACTCCAGGAAATTGTTCATTATCGAACTCTTTCCTCCCCCCCTCGCGTTATCCTATTAAGTCCTCTTTTAGAAGACTCATGATGATGAAGGGATATGAGTCAAGTGGACTTTTATCATGCAAGAACGCCTTCGCACGTGAACACTATGGATGAAACAAACTCCTCTCGCCGACTATATCCTATCTCCGCTATTATCTTTCAAACCTCACCCATCAACCCATCTTTCACTCACATTTATACTTATATATATATATATATATATATATATATATATATATATATATATATATATATATATATATATATATATATATATATATATATATATATATATATATGTATGTATGTATATATACACTTATTGACATATTTCCTAACATACCTCAAACCCCTCATCAACTTAACACTTTGATCATTTTATCCAAAATTGTCAAAGGTACATTTTAATTTATCGAAACGGTAATTAAAAATTGTTAAGTATCTTATCATCGTGCCAATAAACGTTTATGTATTTTTGATATTTTATAAATCGAATTATATACGTATAAATATATTTGTTCCAGAAACTAATTCCGCGAAATTTCAAAAATTTCAAAGGCGGCTCCCTTAAAGATTAAGGGGACCGGCTTGTTATCGAGGGCGGTCCCCTTAATGTTTAAGGGGACCGGCCATCTGACACTTCCAAATACGTTTTCCACCTTATTTCCATTCCCAAACACTCCATTTGCTCACTCATCTCTTCCCCATTACTGCTGAGTACGAACCAAAACACCCAAAACCATCAAAATCCTCCACCATATCACCAATCCGGGGTTGTTTCGCAAGGGGCAAACGTTAACCAACCATATAACAACATCTTTTGTAAGTTTTCCAACATGCATTTCATCACATTTCATTTGATTTGGTGTCTAATCAATAATTATGCATTTTATTAAAATTTATCTTAATTCGAATTTTAGTGAAATAGAAGCTAGAAATTGAACTACCAAATGCTTCCCATAGGATTAGGATGATGTATTGCAACTCAAATTTAGTATAACATACCATTTTGTCAAAATCATTAATCGCCCATAAACCCTTGTTGAATTTTATTTTTCAAAAGGCACATTGTTGATATAACTCTTAAAAACTATTTAAAACTTACTACATTACATTGTTTTAATGTTATAAACAATCAAAACATACTTTTCAATTCGTTATAAAATGATTCATGAAGACAACATGGGCGTTTGGTTCATGAACAAACTATAACTATATGTAGTTATTTGAAACTTAAAACTATTTCATAAAATTTGTTAATACTACTAGAATCAATAGACGTCATCAAGATATATAATCAATATATATATTGATGTTTTAGGATGTTTTTATCTAGTTAAGGGAGCGTTTGGTTTATCTCGAAAATGATATTTTTGAAAACTAAAATTCGCATTTTAATCTTTTAAACAAGCTTATGTTGTGTCAAACTCTTATGAAATGGAAGATATATAATCTAATATATATGTAGCCTTACTTCGAAATGAATTATGATATCATATATTATAAACGAGTTTAAAATCAAAATAAAAAGGAACATTATGAAACTACTTCATTGAATATTTTTTTTTTGTGTCGAAGTAGATTTTCGTTCCACATATATTGCATATATATATATATATATATATAACATATGCATGATAGTTGTTTTTATATTAATTTTATTTTTGTTGTTATATTGTTTAGGTGAAAATGCCTAAGACCACGGTTGGTGATGTCTCCAAAACAAAACAATACATTCCAAATGTCTCTTCTACTCCCGTCATGTCTCCTTCAGTTGCATGTTTATATCGTCCTATTGAAAATAGAAACATTCACGAAGGAAGAATTGTCGATCCATCTTTCTATGAAAATGATCAAACAGAACGAATGTTCTCCAATATTCGTTTTGAATGTCTTTTCCAAATCAACGAACCAATCATTCCTCGTTTTATCCTCGACTTCTATAGCCAAGTAACTGTGCAAACCGATCCCTATGGTCATATCCTCATTTCCTTCATGATTCAAAATCAATTCATCACTCTTACTTTTGCTCAATTTGGACAAATTCTGATAATCCCATTCAACGGCCAAGCCGTTTTCTCAAATGAATGGGATCTTTCCTCTCTTGAAAGAAATCGTCCTCAGGATGGCCCCCACTATTATGAGATTCCTAGTCCTGAAGACATTCGTCGAATGCTTGAACTAGAACGTCGTACGACTAGTCGAGTAATCAAGTCGAAGAATGTCGATATTCATGCAAATCAAATCCTCCTCATAGAGTTAAGCCAAGATTTGAAAAAGTGGGAAGAACTCATTCGCGAGAATGCGTTTGGTATGGGTGGTCACTGTGATCATGTCACGGCGAGCATTGCCCACATGTTGTATTGTGTAGTTGCTGAAGAGCAATACAACTTGGCTTATCTTTTTATTCATCGAATCATGTCCGCCAAAAACACCCCAAATGCAAATCTTCCTTATGGTATGTTCCTCACACGACTTTATCGTTATGTGATGGAACATTACCCACATCTTCAACGAGATTACTACGTTCATATCCTTCCTACTTTGAACCAACTTACTCGTGTTCGTACTCGTCGTTCTCGAAGTGACAAAGGAAAATCTCGTGCTCCTTTGTATTCTAGGCCTCGTGGTTCTACATCTCATCGTGAGGACGATGATGATGAGGAGGAAAACACCTCACGTGTTAATACTCCATCCCCCACGACCTTTGTTGAAAATCTTTCCGATATTGATGATACCGAGTATCAAGTTCCTCTTCCTCATGAACGTACCGATGAGCTTCTCTTCACTCGTCAAATGTCCATCATCAACCGTCAACAATAAATGCATGAAGAACTTCGAAGAGGATTCAAATCCGTTGGGAAGATGTTTAGGAAGATGCTTGGAAAGAAGAAGAAGTAGAAGATATTGACGTATTGCTACTTGTTATTATTTGGTTCTATTAGACACTTGTATGGTTTGCTATTTGTCCGATTAATTCGGAAATACTTGTGTTATTTCTTGTTTATCTCCTAAATGATTTTTAGACTCTAACTATTATCATGCTACTATCTTAATGTTATGCTATGCTTCTTTTCAATGTGGATTATAATATGTCAATTTACATGCAAAATTTGGTTATTTATATATGTTTATATATCATCATTCCTAGAGTATATACTTCTAATAGAGCTTGCTGGAAAAACACACTTGAAAAATCACCAAATTCTGCAAATTTTGGGTTTCTGGTCGTCTGGGAAAACACCAGATGGGCGGTCCCCTTAATTTCCTAGGCGGTCCCCTTAATAATTAAGGGGGCCAGCATACAATTAAGGGGACCGGCCATCTGGAACTGGGTTCACTGTTTTCTTTTACATCTTGTGAACCCTTTCTCTAGTATCAGCTACCATTTCCCATTTTAACCCAACTGATTTTAGCATCTCATTCAACCATTTCAAATACATACCTAAAACAACAATTTCCATACTATAAATTCCCTCCATAATCATCATTATTCTTCTCATCATTCATCATCTAAATCATCATAACTCCACCAAGCACCAAGCACTCCAAAGCCTCCAAGAAACAAAAGCTTGTGGTCATCCCCACAAAACAACTCTTCATTGATTTAACAAATGAAGAAGATAAAACCCCATCACCTCCACCCAAATGCTCATCCCCAAGTGCACCCAATGCACCATCTAAAACACCTTCCACTCATGGAACTTCCTCATCCTCCATACCCTCAACTTCATCAATCAATGACTACATCAACTCACACTTGTTACCACAAGTATCATCACCACTTCCTACACAAGAACCTATGTCCACCCATCTTACCATCTCACTTTCACCAATAACACCTCTTGATACTCATCTTTCATCTCCACCAATTACACCACCATTCTTTGCCAATCCCGTGCCTTGGAGGCTACTTGAATCCCATGGGGATACTTGTCTTTGTTGTATCCACAACCGCACCGTCATCTTTGGCCTTAGAGATGAAATTCAATATATGTTTTCATATATTGAACATTTGCTTACCAACCCACCACCACCACCAACTCCACCATCCTCTCCAATCATTCCTCCACCACAATTCTCACCCATTCCTCCACCATCACCATCATGCTCTCCAAATTAAGCATTTGATATGCTTAATAAATAAAGCCTCTACCACCCTTTTGCTTGCAAGCTCTATGAAGACCATGTACTCTTTGCATGATGATGTATTCTCCTAGTTGTTTATTTGTGTACTAGCTTTTCTACTTGTACTCCTTATTGCTACTTGTATGGTGTGTCTTAACACAATCATTTCTTTTATATGAATGCTTTCTTTAAACCATGCAGATTTCTTTTTATCACCTAATATATGTTTGCATGAATATACTTGTGCTTCTAATATTTTTGTGTTGCAAAGCATTCTATAGCTCGTTCTCTTGGTGCCCCCAAACGAGGGGGAGTACACATCAAGGGGGAGATAGCTTCCCGTCAAATTTTCACGTTTGAAAATTGTCGGCATAACCTTTTTGATTCTACAAAAAGGGGGAGAAGTAAATATAAACTCACTAAAATACTTGTTTAAAAACTAATTTTTGAGTTAATGAGTTTAAGTTTTGTAATCATCAAAAAAAGGGAGATTGTTGATATAAATAATGTTTAAAAATGTTATTAATATCTCTCAATAAACCTATGTTTTGATAATCACAAAACTCAAATCAAATTAAGTCAAGATTAAGACGTAAACAAGTATTTGGTAACAAATATTTACCTCTACATCTAATATCACTTAAGGTATGCATAAACTAAGCATCTTATGCATTACATGATCAAAGGAAATTTTGTCTTAAGACATAACATCTTATAAAATGATATAAACATTTTATATATATTTGTAAATCATTTTTGGTAATGTTATATTAAACTACAAAGATATGATTTCAAATTTCCAACCAAAAAGGGCAAATTTTATCCAGAAAAACTTTTCCAACGTTCAGGAGGGCGGCCCCCTTAATTTTACTAGGCGGCCCCCTTAATCATTAAGGGGACCGCCCCCTAATTAAGGGGACCGGCACGCTCCAGAACAGTATTTTCTGGCCCTATAAATATTGGATCATTTCACATATTTTTCTCACCTTTTTGCACTATAAACTTTCTGATCCAACCTCCATTTCTAGATCTAAAATCCTTTGATCATATAATTCATAAGTCTTTGTTTCCAAGTGATCCAAAGCTTCATCCACTCAAGTGCAAGAAGAAGAACACTCCTCTACATCCATCTAATTGTAGTAGTGTTGTGAATAGCTAGTTTCATATTGTAGTAGTGTTAGATATTTGTAAAAGTGTTGTGTGAATTTGTTGATTGTAGAAACTAGGTGTGTTGTAAAGTAGTTTAGAAGTTGTGACTTAGTTGTGCATAGAAGAAGGTGTGAAGTTGACAAGGTGTGAAGAAGGTGTGAAGTCTTGAAGAAGTTGTGAAGGTGTGAAGAAGGTGTGAAGCCTTTGAAGAAGTTGTGAGATTGGTTCTAGCTACGATTAGAACTCGACATTTAGCTTAGTGTCGTTAACTCGTGTAAGCCAAGGTGTGTAAGGTTTCTCCACCATAAGGAGTTTGTTGACATAGTGAAGAAAACTCTCGAGTGTGGTACTCGGGGAGTGGAGTAGGGCAAGGAAGGTGTCCTTGTAGCCGAACCACTATAAATTCGCGTGTTGTGGTTTGATCTTTCTAACTCTATCTTTTCTTCATTACATTTCAATACTTTCATTATTAGATTAGAATTGCTTATATTGGTTGTCACTTGAATTCACTTGAGATCGAATCGAAAGTTTTTAATAAGCTACAAAATATTTTGGTAATAAATTTAAAAAGGACATAAAACTATTCAACCCCCCTTCTAGTTTTCCACAAGATGCGTATACTTTCATAAGTGTTGACGAGGTTATACCCAAATCAAATTATGGAGGTGCAACAGAGCTACTCTATATGTGTTGATGAGGCTATACCAAAATCAAATGATGGAGGTGCAACAGAGCTACTCTATCCTCATGAATACCTAAACACGCTTTCCTTTTCAGGGATGCCCCCCATGAACTTACGCTTAAAATAGGTGCACCCATAATGCTACTAAGAAACCTTAACCTAGGCGGCGGATTGTGTAATGGTACATGGATGATTGTGACTCAGGTGTATACAAGGCTTATTCAGGCAAAGATTGTGATCAGTACTAGAATGGGAGAAAAAGTTTACTTGCCGCGTATTGTGCTTATCAATAAAGAAGAACAACTACTGTTTGTGTTTAAAAGGAAGAAGTTCCCGGTCAAAGTCTGTTACGCAATGACAATCAATAAAAGCCAAGGGCAATCGTTAAAGAAGATAGGCGTGTACCTATCCGAACCTGTCTTTGCCCATGGTCAATTGTATGTTGCATTGTCAAGGGCAACATCTCCGCAAGGTTTAAAAATGCTAATCAAACAATTGTTGGGCAATGATAAGAACACAACAAAAATGTTGTTTATAAATAATTTTTAGACATGGTTACACTCGCACAGGTTCCTTACGCTTATATTTACCTTTTAGATATACGTTTAGGCAATTACCAAAAATATAGCGTCATAACCTCTAAAACTGTGATGCAAGATGGTCTACTATTATTTGTATGCAGTTTATGCTTGCTTCACTTGCTTATTTTAAAAATTCATCATTACATTGCAATCTTTTTGTTACCATTAAACATGTACTTATATGCATTAATCATAAACATCTTTTCTCTTAACATGTAGACAAATGGAGCATAGCACTACAACCATGGCATTGCCAGAGTCTACAGGCAAATCAATCGTTACGCAACCAGATGACATTGGCCTGAACAACCTAAAGGAATCGGATATTGGCAAACCTATATGTGTCAAAGTGTACCAAAAATGGACACCAACAAATAAGCAAGGGAAACCGGTCGTATTCTGTTTCATGCTAATTGACCGGTAGGTATAAACCACTATTCTATAGGCCAAATACGCGATCCAATTTTTGCACAAAAGAAATACACAATTCAGTTTTTACTATTGTCTAAAAAACATGAATAGAGCATATAGATTCACAGATGGCTGTTATATTTGAATGGAGGAGCTATACAAGGAACTGTGAACTTACGGGAAAAGGCAAAATTTTATGCACTCCTTCAGATCAACAAAACCTACATCATCACTGGCTTTGGCTTTCAACTTGCAAAAACATGGATGCAAGTTGTTCCTCATTCACTTTCATTGGTTTTTGGAGCATACACAGATATTAAAGACATACCAGGCACAGGTTTCCCGGAGCATTATTTCAACTTTACCTACTACCGAGACCTGTATTTGAAAGTAGATGAGAAAGAAGGCCTCCTAATAGGTGCATAACACGCGCACATATAAAATTCCTAATAATAAAAGATGTGTAATTTTGTGCTACTAATTGCAGATTATGTTGGATCCGTGCAATATGTGACCGGCATACAACATTCACTAAAAGCAATGCAAGGTTCAACGGTTTGGAGGGACATTGGTATTCAAAATTTAGTGTAAGTGTTTCAGATTTAGCTTAACAAGTTAATTTCATGTTCACTCTTACAACTTCTTTGTAACTCTAACAGCGGTCACACAGTGCGATTTACTTTAGGGAATCAAGATGCTCACACTTTTAGGCAAACAAAATATGAAAAAGCAGAAAAGCCAGTTATCATAGCAGTGAGCTCATGCTTAGTTAAAAACTATGGTGGTAAACTTATTCATTAATATTTATCATTGTGCGCTTTGCTTTTATGCTTATTATTCGACCATTTACTTTTATCGCTTAACATCTATCTAAATTAATACAGGATTGCAACTTTCAAGTACACCTGCAACGTCTTATTACTTCAATCCTAACATACTAGAGTGCAGTGAAATTCGCAGCGTGTAAAGACATAAACTAATAAACTAATATTACATTTTCTTTATTTAAAAAAGGTTAACTTACAACGTTTAATGATGCAGATATGAAGAATTCATAGCCCCATCAACAACACTAAGCATCCAGTACCAAAGATGTGCAGATCCAGAGGAAGAAAAGTATAGAAACCGCATCACTCTGGCAGATTTAGCTGTAGAAAACCCGCAAAACCACCATGTAAGCAACAACTGTAACATAAGTCTCATAAAATCAAAAGCTGATGCACATTTTAAATTTTTATGCCACAGACTGTCTGGTTTACTGTCAGTGCTACAATTACTGTAATTGATCCAAAAAGGCCATGGTTTTTCAAAAAATGTTCTGACTGCGGTTCTAAAATCTCAAAGCGATTTCCACATGCCCACTGTAAACAGCCAGCCTCCAAAGATGACTTGCTTTACAAGTAAAGTACAATGCATAATACATTATTTATAAGGAAACAACATCATTTCTAATGGGTTTTTTAACATTTTTTACACAGCTACTGTTTCAAAGTAGTGTTGTCCGATGACACTGGCACTGGAACAATGAAATGTTTCAGTAATGAGGCAAATTCACTGGTAAAAGATTGCAAAGAATTATTGGAGAGCATACCTAACCAAGATTCCTATGAGTATCCAACGGAACTGCTTTCTTTGCAAGGAACCAAGAAAATTTTTCAGATACACTTTGATCAGAAAGTACAAAAGACAACCAAGGTTTCATACTTGATACCTGCTGGGAAGACGCACCATTGCTAATATCAAATGTCACTTTAGTTCCTGAAAGTAGCATGAAGACTGTGCCAACCGGAACACCTGTGGCCGAAACTTCAAAACCAAAAACTGAAATGGAACCAACAACTGTGACTCCAGTGAATACACCACCAAAGGCTTCCACTACAAATCCTGAGACACCTAATACTTTTGAACCAAAAGAGACTGACACCACACCACCGCCAAAACAAACCCCTACAGCTGAAACATCACAGGCTAAAACTCAACCCCCAAAAAGAAGCACCAGGAAAATTCTTTTCACAGAAGACAAAGATGCGGCAGAGAAACCATCTGTGAAAAAATCCAAAAAAGGAGACTAAGATTACGGTTGGAGAGCACTGGTGCAAAAGAAATATATCAAGGCAAAATTGCAGTGCACAAGTGCGAAGGAAGTCTCTCAGCTACTTATGTATAATAATCTAAGTAACTATGCAGTACTATGCATCGCTTACAAACAGTTAGTTCCACCTTTTGCTGCTTAGATGTAAACTTCTTAAGTCCGTCTAAAAACCTATGCAGTATGTAAATATGTCTAGATGGTATCGCCAAACATATGGCAGAACTTAGGTAAGATGCTTCTCTTTTGTACAACAGTCAAAAAACATGGCATATGTAAGCTTAACTATCTATGGTTTATGAAGTATCCGTTAAGTGCAAATAACCTCCGCATTGTGCATATCTTAGGCACGAATTGGCTCTTTATTACAATTTTGCGCAAATATTGACAAATGCCCTATGACACCATGTTTGCAACTTAGATAAAAGCCACAGGGGTTTGCCAAAGTAATAAGTTCTATACATAAGTTTCACAGATTCACAAGTGTTTGACGGCAGTTTCGCAAAGTTCCTTATCTTAGGATCAAGGCATTAGTGCATCGAATATAGCAGTTAAAAAACAAGTAACAATAATAAAAAAACATGTAACAATAATTTTGCAACATAAAACAATACATTAAGAAACATTACCATAGATTATATTTCCATTGATGAAACAGATTACATTGTACTTCATTACATGATACCATTCAAAAACCAACCAAAGACATGATACCAGTTCCATACATAAACAGACACAGACATATAAGCAGTTAACTGAGACCCATCACCCATAAAACCAGAAAATACCAACAAAATATACCACAACAAGGTGGCCATCCCATCATTCAAACCAGAAAAGATTAATCTTCTTCTGCTCCCTTCCTTTACGTACCACATCCAAAACCTTGATCAACCCATCCAAAACCTTCCTTTCCCTCTTCAAAGTGACCTTCAAACGGTCCAAACCGATGTCCCCATTCTCATGCAATGGCAGAAAACCCTCCCCTTCCTCCACCAGATCCTCTAAATACTTGACCTTGGCCGCTACCTGATCACGCTTCTCTCCAAGAACCATCAGCAATCCATCATTCTCGGTATAGTCCTGGCTAAACACCAAATGCAAGCAATCGTCCACATCATTGGAACCAACAGCGAACTTGAGCTTTTGAAAATTAGGAGTGCGAGCAAGAGCGTAGGCAGATGTCCTTGGTGGTGATGCCATCGTAACAGCAAGAGTTTAGAGATGTTAAACGTTGCTAAGGAGAGAAGAGTTAGGGTTTGAGAGAACGATTAGGGCTTGAGATGAAATGAAAAGGGGGGAACCGCCCTTTTTATTAGCAGCCAGGGGAAAGGGAAACGGAAAAAAAAAAAATCTTTATGCAAAGGTGGTAATAAAAAAACAAATTCTTTTAAAAAGTTATAAAACTTTTAAAAAGTTACAAAATTTTAAAAAAATGTATATCAAATGCTACCATAAAACTCTTAAAAAAACTCCGATAAAAGAAAAACAAATTTTGTGTAAGGTATAGTAAAGAAAAAATGTAACGTAAATACCGAAAGTTAACACTATAACCGACAAACTAAACGGGTCTGTATCCGGCTAAACAATAATTTGTCTTTACAACTCTTAAAAAAAACTCCGCTAAAAGCTTTGCCTATACAAGAACAGAAAAGAACCTATCACCAACGACTGAATTAGAAATTTACGAAATTAACAGCCGTGTAATCACTGAAAAAACATTTAGCCGGATAAACAGGCACGCCTGCAACGCAGCGATCATCGCCAATCTTGTATACATTAAAACGCAACATCGGCGCTAAATAAAAAAGAATGTCGATGCCTAAACAATAATTAATAAACTTGGGCCATAGAAAAGTTGGCCCAATGGCGCATAATAAAAAATTAGAATAGTTGGGTCAATGTTATTAGACGGTTTTAGAAAACAGGAGAACTAGGCTACAAGACTTAACATACCAACTAGACAAAATATAAGTACCTGATGTACTTCTCAAAATTAACCTAAGAAAAAACAAGTGGCCACAAATAAGTATTCTCCACCCAAGAGAAAGAATAACTTCACATGAAAAAAGGAACAAACCAAGCCTTAACACAGTACCCACAATTTACAAAACAGGTTGCCCATTGTAAACGGGAAAAAAAGAAGTAAACCCGCCACAACGCGGCGAGGGCAACTACCTCGTTAAACACATAACCGAATGACTTAATCAATAAATAAAATTTATAGTTTCTTTTTTTTTTCTTTTTTTTATAATCAAAGCATGGCAATTCGACATTTGACCTCAACAAAACTAGTACTAAGAAATGATTCTGCTAAAATAAATGTTTTGAAATCCGGTTTTTTTATCGACCCAGTTTACTTGCCGGTTCATCGAGTCATCGGATTAACCGGTTGAACTGGGGTCGAATCGTTTCTATACATATGTAAATATATTTTTTTCTATATTTAATATGTAGTGTTGCATGATCCCATGATTTATCTGAACTTTATTTCTACATTCGGTTGAACCGATAGAAAACACCGACGCTCCAGAGTTAAACTTGTTCTTAAGTTTTATATCTATAATAATATAACAAATATTTGCAACAACAATCAACTTATGATTCAAAGTTATAACAGTTTATATTAAAACTACATTATAATAATTATTATTATTTGGTGTTTCTAAGATAGTTTAACTCTAATTTACTACAACAACAACAAACCCAATCCCGCTAGGGCAGAGTATGGAAGAGGTAAAGTGTAGACAGATCTTACGCCCACCCCAAGATAAACTCGGGAGTAGAGAGACTGCTTCCAAAGAGACCTCCGGCAAGGGTAGGTGTGCGGGTGACAACATTAAGCAACATGCAAAAACATGCAAAGAAAGCCGGCAATACAAGCAAACAAACCGGGGAAACAAACAAGAAAATCGCAAAAGGCATAGGCAAAAGGGCACAGGTAAAAGCACAAGCAAAGAAGCACAGAGCAAAGCCCATATGAAAACAAAACACCAAAGCACCAAGAAAAGCAGACAACCTAAGGGAGCAAAACATAGCAAAGCTAAGCAACGTATGTGGTCTAAAGCTAAGGCAACGCAAAAACGAGGCACTAAAAACCAAAAACGTAAAAGGCAAGAAAAGCAGGCAGCCTAAGGGAGCAACACAAGGCAAGGAAAAGTAACGCACGGGGCAAACAACAAAGCAATAACAAAGGCACAAAAAACCAAAGCGCAAGGGGCAAGGCAACAAAGGGACTCCTAAAATGAGAATCATCTACAACAACCTAAACCCACTAGGCACCTAGCCGGAACTACCAGTAGATCCTAATTCTATCTCTCCACGCCTTCTTATATGAGGTCATGTCTTCGGTCAAGAGAAGCTCCTTTATGTCGAGCTTAACTCTATCCTCCCACCTAAGTTTGGGTCTACCCCTCCTTCTCACACCCTCTTTTACTAGCACCTCTACTCTTCTTACTGGCGCTGATTGTGGCCTCCTCCTGACATGACCGAACCAACTCAACCTTCCTTCTCTCATCTTTGAGATAATATTCTCGACTTCGAGTTTTTCTCTGAAAACTCCGTTCGGGATCATGTCAAGCAAGGTTTTACCACAAGTCCATTTTAGCATTCTCAGTTCCACTACCTCTACCCTGTTAGCAAGGGCCTTGGAGATGGGCCAACACTCAGACCCATACAGCATAGCCGGTCTAATCGTCACCTTATAGAATTTACCTTTAACTTTAAGGGGACGTTCCTGTCACAAATACTCCCGACGCCGCCCTCCATTTTGTCCAACCTGCTTTAATCCGGTGGGTTACGTCCACTTCTATCCCCCTGATTTGTGAATCATTGATCCCAGATATCTAAAAGACTCCTTGGGTGGCAGGATCTGGTCACCTAAACAAATATCAATTTCTCCATGGTGGCCTGTCTCGATCCTCTCAAAATCACATCTCAGGTATTCAGTCTTCTCTCTACTCACTCGAAGACCGTTATCTTCGAGAGCCTCCCTCCAGAGCTCAAGTCTGTTGTTTAACTCTTCCGTCGATTCTGCCACCAACACAATGTCATCAACAAAAATCATGCTCCACGGAATGCCCTCTTATATCCGTCGAGCTAACTCATCTAGAATCAAGGCGAAGAGATAAGGACTAATGGCCGATCCTTGGTGTAGCCCAACTTCCACAGGAAAAAACTCAAAGATCCCCATTGTGGACCGTACACGGGTCTTAGCCCCCTCGTACATATCCTTAATGACCCTCACGTATCCCCTTGGGGTTCCTTTCTCAATAAGAGTTCTCCAAATCAACTCGCGTGGTATACTATCGTATGCCTTTTCAAGGTCGAGGAACGCCATGCAGATCCTTTTGTCTTTCTCTATACTTCTCCATGAGACTTCTGAGAAGGTGAATAGCCTCAATCGATGACCTACTTGACGTAAAGCCAAATTGGTTCTCCACCACCCTCGTTTCCCTGCTCAACCTTCTCTCAATAACTCTCTCCCAAAGCTTTAAGGTGTGGCTAAGAAGCTTAATGCTCCTGTAGTTGCTACACACTATAGGGGCATTAAGCTTCTTAGTTTAACTCTAATTTACTGTTTTACAAAAATTTAACTAACATTAGTTTCACTTCAACTTGTCAATTAAACTTAGAAAAGTTAATGGAAAAAGAATGTTTTGTTAAAATTAGTTATAAAATGTTATGATTCGGCCAGGTTTATTAAATCGGTACTCAAATGAAACAAACAAAAATCGGATCACATCCGACCCATTCTCTGAGCCAATTCTTGATTCAGAGCCAATTCTCGATTCAAGCAGTTAGTCTGACCGGATCAACCCGGGTTTTAAAACATCTTCTAGCTAAAATGCTAGTAACTACCATAGATTCCGAATAAATTTGACCGACTGCAAACACTCTAGTAAATCAAAATTTCTAGTACGATCAAACAATTGAGTCAAAGAAACAAAACGACAGAGAGTTGGAACAAGTAAAGTAACCAACGGTGGAGATAATGCAACATTAAAAGAAAGAAGGAATCTGCTCCTCCAAACCAACATCTCTCTCCTTCATCATCATCTCACTTCTCCAACGTCCGATCATTATAACTCTTCCCGCCAAATTTATACTCTTTCTCTCTATATATATAAACAAGGTACCCATCTCTTCTCTTCATAACTTATTTTATGATATTTTGTATCTTAATTTGGAACATTAGAAATTTGGATTAGCTTATTTTATGGATTATCAATTTACTGGAAAAAGCATATAAGCTACTAATAAGTTCAAGGTGCTATGCTTGGAAGTTGCAAAAAGTCAGCTAGTCCAAACACCCTTTAATTTTTGTGTGTTTCTTGATGAGGTTAGGGTTTGTATTATATAACTTTTATACAAGTTGTTTCACAAAAATTGGTAAATTACGGGTTGTTTGGGTTAGTTTGTTTTACGGCTGGATCGGCTTACTAGAGTTTGGGAAAGGCTGACAAGCTTTGGCGGTTTCATATGTTTAAGTTTGGGAAAGGCTGACATACCGCAAAAATTTGTAGGTTCAATTGTTAATACAGGAGGTGTTTAGATTAGCTTAGCTTAGCTTAGCTGCAGGTTATCTACTTATTGGAACGTGGAAAAATCCGACAAGCTTGCCTTTTGGCAACATGTGGGCATATCGATTATGGACTTGTAGAAGCACTTATGTTTAAGTTGATAAGCTAACATACTGCAAAAAGTGAGCTTGGATTCTTTCTAGTACCACTAAGCCGATAACCCAAAAAGTAAGTTGATTTAAATACCCTTGTTTTTCTTCTCATTTTTTTCTTCTTAATTTTGTGTTTGTTGATGAGGTTAGGGTTTGTGTTATGTAACTTGTGAGATTAATTTATGTATAGGATAATTGATATATGGAAAGTAAACCCTAGATGTTTGTAGATTCAATTGTTAATTCAGGAGTGTTTGGATTAGCTTGTTTCACGGGTTATCACCTTACACTGGAATTTGGAAAAACCCAACAAGCTCAATTTTTGGCATTTCGTGAGCTTATCACTTATGGACTTATATATCAAGTTCATTAGCACACCAGCTGCAAAGGGTGAGCTTGGGTTCTTATTCGTTACTTCCAATAAGTCGATAACCCAAAAAGTAAGCTAATTCAAACACCGTTTTTTGTGTTAGTTGTTGAGCTGAGAGTTTGTGTTATTTAAATTTTTGATAAGTTATTACACAAAAATTGTTATACCAAAGCAAACCCTAGATGTTTTAAGGTTCAGTTGTTAATCTAGTGGGTGTTTGGACTAGCTTGTTTTACGGTTTCTTATTGGAATTTTGAAAACCCAAAAGCTCAATTTTTTGCATGTTGGGAGTTTATCGCTTATGGACTTAGATAAACCCATAAGTTTCAGTTGATAAGCTCACAGGGTGCAAAAAGTGAGCTTGATGTCTTTATTGTTCTGATAAAAGCAAGCTAGTTGAAACACCCCTTATTAAAAACAACTATTTTTTGTGTTTGTTGATGAGGTTAGGTTTTGTGTTATGTTACTTGTGGAATGAGTTACTACACCAAAAATGATGTATGGAAAGTAAACACCAAAAGTTTGTAGGTAAAATTAATTTAGAGGGTGTTTGGACTAAATTTGTAAAAGCTGACAAGCTCATCTGTGTGCATCTTGTGAGCTCATGAATTTAAATAAGCTCAAGTTGATAAGCTCGTGAGACGAGAACAGTGAGCTTATTGGCTTCTCTAAATTCAAACGTCAGATTTCAATTAGCTGACAATTACATAAAGTAACTAATCCGAATACCCCCCTTAGGTTCTTGAATTATGTATTTGTTGACGAGTTTAGGCCTTTAGGGTCTGTGTTATGTAACTTGTGAAATAAGTTGCTAAAGAAAAATTGATGCATGAAGAGTAAACCTTGTAGATTTCGATTTGTAACTATTTTTTAATTTTTTAATTCTGTGTTTTTTGTTTGTTTATGAGGTTTGCGTTTTCTTGTCAGTGGTAGGATGGCGGATGGACCTGGAAGTCCGGCTGGTGGGAGTCAAAGCGGCGGAGATCGGAGTCCTCAGTCCAATTATAATATCAGAGAGCAAGATAGGTTTCTTCCGATTGCGAATATAAGTCGGATTATGAAAAAGGCATTGCCGACAAATGGGAAGATTGCAAAAGATGCGAAGGATACGGTTCAGGAATGTGTTTCTGAATTTATCAGTTTCATCACTAGCGAGTATGTATGGTATTTTTTGGGGAAATTTACGTTATTGTGAAATCTTGAGTTTTGAATCTATACGAGTGAAAACAGATATGAAATTCTTGGTATTTTTGGTATAATTTGCTATAATTGCGCTTAGGTTTTATCTGTAGCTTTTAGTGGTTGTATAGAAGTGTTTGACTATATAGCTTTAGGTGTAGCTGAAAAGTATAGTAATGCATAATAAGGTAGCACACACCAATATTTATTAGGTACGTATATTTAAAGGTTGTGTCCCAACCACACATTTCTAGGAGTGTGGATCAAGCATGTCACTAGAACACCGATGAAGCTCATGATTGAGGAGCTATAATTTTATAGCAAGCATGTTACTCATAACCACTCCTTAGTTCGCCATTCTAGTTTCCTCTAAGGTTTTGGCCCTTTACTATTCAATTGGTACTATATGTAGAGTTTTAGCTGATTTTTATAGTCTTACATTTGGACTATGCTTGTAAACAAGCTCTTGTTTACATTGCTTTATCATGGAAAGATATTATTCTTGAAGTGGCTATATTTGATTATCATCTCCTGGTGTTAAAATAATGGCAGATGTCTTTTTGGTCTATCTACTCCTATTTCTTTTATCTTGACTATTAATGGAAAATTCAAAATTTTCATATATTGATCCACAAAGTGAAACAAAAAGTAAGGACGTTTATATTATAATTAAATGTTACAGATTAGTTAACTGACTTCAACATCGAGGTGTAATGTTACAATTTTGGATGGAGTAATTATTGAACATGGGATATAGTATGTTCGGATGGTTGATAGTTGATAAAAGCAAGCTTTAATTGTGTTTATAATGTTTATGCAGGGCTAGTGACAAGTGCCAGAAAGAGAAGAGGAAGACAATTAATGGTGATGACTTGTTGTGGGCAATGGCAACGTTAGGTTTCGAAGATTACATTGATCCACTTAAAGCTTACCTATCTAGGTACAGAGAGGTAATGCATTTCAGTTGCCTTTCAAGTAGCAGTCTTTTGCTTTTGTTACCATGATTGCAACAACAAAAAAAAATGACGTATTATATTGTTTTTGTCCATGATAAGCTTCTTGGTAGGATGTTTAGGGCAGCCTTTGTATTATAACACTTCATATAATCTTTGCATACATATTTGAGATTATATGGTAGTGGAGCTACTTTTTTATTTGTTTCCATTTTGGGGGATGGAGTCTTAACGTGAACTTGAAGGTTTGAACTAATTGTGCCTACTAAAAAAAGTGTAATTCTTATGATATATTCTTTTTTCTAGAAGGCAAAAAAAAAAAAAAAAAAAAAAAAGGTATCATAAATAAACTTGGACACCATATCTGTAACCTTATAAATTTTTTTATGCAAGATGTGTCATATCCTCTAAAATATGCTTGAACACCATAATGGAAAGAATGAAATTCTAAATATTTGTGGAGAATATACTAATAGTAATTCAGAATGATTTCCACGTCAAATTGTCATGAATCGATTTGATGTACATTTTGACCATGAAACTTATTAAATTTTGAACTAGAAGGAACACACTCTACTTATTGGGTGCTATGTTTTGCATTTGCTATGGTTCTCTTGTCATTGATTGGTCAATTTCTTTTTTGACATATCTAACATACTTTTCCCTTGTCTCCTTCTCTTGCTGGATGCTTATGTGGGATGGTGATCCATGCAGCTAGAGGTGCGCGACTTGTTTTTGTCAAACTCATAGTTCAACCAATGTCAATAATATTTGAAGTATGCACTTGGATTTCTTTATTTTATGCTAGACCTTTCATTGCTGACATACGGTTACATCTCTACTAGGGTGACAGTAAAGGATCTGCTAGGGGTGGAGATGGATCTGGTAAGAAAGATACTATTGACACTCAGCATGCTCCAAATGCACAGGTGAGCCAAAACACTTTCAGGCTTTGATATTTCCGTCTCTACATGCTGTTTTTGGAATATTTTGATCTTTCTGTTAATGTACTCTTAACTAGGATTTGCTGGTTTTTTACTTACTTCTTTTTACATTATTGGCAGTTTACTCATCAAGGTTCTTATACACAAGGCATGAACTTCGTGAATTCCTAAGTTTGAACTTTACAGGTATTTTTTTTTTCTGTCTCTGGCTGATATTTTGGACGCTTCTACTGGGTCATATCTACTTCATAAAATGAGAAAGCAGTTAATATACTATCCCCACTGGCCCATAAAATAACTTAAACTTAGTCTTCTGAGATGTGAATCCTGAATGAGATAACTCTTCAACTTTCATGATTGGAAAACTCGCAACTGTAAGTAGATGCTGGACTATTCGCAACCATCCGTTACATGTGTTATCCATTATTTGCTTTTAATTACATATGTGTGTTGTTTGTTTTTGGCTCAACAAGCGATAATTATATGTTTGCTACTTTAAGCAGATGCAATGAAGTATGCATTTCTTGAGATTTCGTAGGACTGTAGGAATGCCAAAGAGGGAAATGAGGAATGACCACATGGCCTATGTGAAATAAGATTTCGCAAATAGGGTGACCCATTGTGACATGCTAGGAAGATGACTCATAACTGATTACTAAATATATAGATTTGCATGGCGTAACGAGGTAGTTGAATGGAAAATTACCTTTCTTCACTAAGTAAAGTAGTTGCAGATATGCGATGTGCAGTTTTGGGATGCTGATAGCCTGATATTGGTTTGAGTCACCATTGTGCCATTTTGGTGATTGCATGACATTTGAGACCTAATATGGATATGATTTGCATTATGCTAACTGGATATTCTATATTGTGGAAGTTTAGGTTTCAGTTTTGTAGTTTTCCCTAACAATTTGTCAAATGTCTAGATTCTAGAATACCATTTAATTATGACTAGACAGTGAAATTCTCTGGATGACAATTGAGAAATAAGCAAATTGTTGCATGAAGAAATTGCAGAATAGGGGACGTTACATATCTTATTAGATGTTGCATCTCCAGTATAGTATTGTTGCATTTTCATATGGCAGATAAGTGCAACTATAGTGGGGTTGGCATAAATACCCCCTCCTTTCTCTGTTAGTTGCAGTATTATTTTATTATTATGCTTTGGATTTGAATATTAAATCAGTGGCTTCTAGTTTTTACCAATAGGAATACCTTTTGTTTTTCTAGGAAACCCCAATATCCATCATAAAATTGTAGGTGCTAAGATACGAGAAGAATTGTCGTTTAAGTGTATAACAATCTAATAACAAATAGAAGTTTTGAAATACGAAGTCAAAACGTGAATACAAGATGGCGATAGAGAAGAGATAGATACCTTATTAAAAGGTAAAATGGCACAATTATATCTGCTTTCAGCATTGTATTGTGTTGTACATCTATGCAGCTTATTTTAGTATATGAATGTTGATTAATGTTTTCAAAATGTGTTATTTCAAAAACATGAAAATGCTTTAGATAATACCATGTCACATGAGTTTCTTGCAGGTAAGGGGGCATCGTCTTGTTGTTCACTTATGTAACCTGAACAAGCGTGGGACTTTCCAGCTTCTTCATTTACAATTCTGCGGTCAGTAGATAATGTATAACTTGATTTGTACTTGTAATATCATATAGTTTTCATATGCCAGTATAAAATATATGTATAAAAATATTGTCTATCTCCCCTTGTTTTTTTTCCTTGGGGCATGAATAAGTTACATGTTGTTAATATGTCTAGCAAGTAATATTTTGTCAGATCTGCATGCTTTTGGGCATCTATTTTCCAATGATTTGAACTTATCTGTGTAAATATGCATGAAGTCTTTGAAAATAGTTTGATTTTATCAATTATAATGTTAGAGTGAACATGCAATTGTGAGTACTAGACACTTGTTATTGGATAGAAACAATAATGAGACCTGCAAAATGGGTTTGCAAGAGAATGGATTTATGAAGTTTCTACATATTATCGGAATATGCCATATGCATTTGATTCTAAAGAAGCTAGGCGTTTTACTAGAGCGAAAAAAAGCGTTAAAAGCAACCGAAAAGGGCTCGCTTTTTTGTATAATGGCTAGTTTTGATTTTTTAGCTAATGAAGTTGTACGGCCTGCCCTAATCTTCTAAATTAGGTTAAATAATTACAAAACTAACTATTTAGTATAATATTATAAATACTAACAATTATTAACAATTATTAATCATACAATTCCCTCTTCCCACGTTTCAAGTAGGACACTCTATGATGAATCCGACAAGGATCTTATAGATGAAGACGATATACTGGATCTCAGAAACGATGGGGAAATAAGAAATGAGAACTTAGATGAGTATTCCGAATAAAAATAGTAGATTTTAAGCTTTAACTATTTGAATAAACTTCTCTTTTGTGGTCTTTTTATATTAAAAATAAAGATTTTAAGATAATTATGTTTTTATTTAATCATTGTTTTCATACAAAACACTATTATATGCACAAATGGTAAAAAGTTAACTAAAGCGCTCGCTTTTGTCGCTGCTCGCTTTAGGGAAAGGCATGTCGCTTTGAGGGCGCTTTCGCCTTTAACTACCTTGAATGTAATCATGAAGGAAAGCGTTATTAATGTCCAACTGATGTAAATCCCACTGCTTTGCAGTAGCCAAAGCAATTAGAACTCTGACAGTTGCCAGTTTTGCCACAATGAAAAAGTATGTTTATAATCATGTCCCTTTTGTTGTCTACAACCCCTGACCACCAATCTTGCTTTGAGTCTTTCAATAATACCATCAAGATTATGCTTTATCTTAAACACCCATTTGAAAGTGATTGGTTGATGACCTTTTGGTAAATTAGTGGCCTCCCAAGTGTAATTAACTTCTAGAGCTGTTAGTTCCTTATCCATTGCCTCAACCCACCCTTTGTCTTTGGCTGCTTGAGCATAACTTGTGGGTTTAATTAGAGCAAAAACATTGGCCAAAAAGGCTATATAAGGAGGGGGAACATCCTTGAAATCTGCTTTGCCAAACTAAGGATATTGTGGTTGTGCTTGTTGTAGAATTTGAAGTGACAAAATCTTTCAACCAAGTAGGTCTGGTGAAAGCTCCGGAAGACTTTCTTGATGGTAAAGGGTTATGGTTTTGAGCAGTTTAAGGTGGAATGTTTGGTTATGTGTTTGTAGGAGGGTTAGGAGGAGTGTTTGGGTTAAGAGGGATACCATTATCTTGTGCAATTAGGGTGTTTGGAACAGGTGGCGTGGGATCAATGTTTGGAGCTAAAAGTTCCTCATCTGGTGCAAAATCACCAAACATGGGAAAAAAAGGGTCTGTAGGCATCTGAATTATAACAACTGGCATCTTAAAAAGGAAAATTGTTTTTTCAAAAATGACATCTCTACTCAGAAATACTTCCTTAGTCTCCAAATTATACAGTTTATATCCTTTTTGGTTAGAAGGATATCCACGTAGAACACAAAGTACCATCTCTCTTCTGATTTTTTAAGATTTTCATAATATAATTTTAAGCAAATACAACTAATTAAGCTAGATGTACAATCAATTTATGCATCAATACCTATGTATATTGACCGGTCAACACTTGTAGTTAATGCCATCTTTAAAATATCCCTTAATAAAATGTATCATTAATAAAACACAATGCACAAGCTAAGCAAACTGCTAAAACTCCCTAAAATTTTGAAGACATTTCATGAATAATTTTAAATGATACATTTTTTTTTCAAATAGCACAAACTTATGAATCACAAAAAAAGTAATAAGTGTTCGAATTTTCTAAATAAGGGATAAAAAAAGTTGAAAGTGGCTTTAAATAAGGGGCTAATGACTTGAAAATGCATCTAACTTGTCATTTTTTTAATTTAAAAAACAATGCATTAAAATATCGACCTTTGTATGTACTGTGTCACCTACTAAACTTGTTTGTCCTACGTGGAGCCGGTTACATGCCATATCATTTTATTATATTTTATTCATCTAACCTTATAACCCTACCAAACCCTACCTTATCTCTCATAATTCTACTTTTTATGTTCCCTATTTTTCACACAAACCACAAATCCTAAAGAATGTCATCTTCATCCTATACTTCTAAATCTAAACGAAGGACCCTTCACGAGCTCATCGACGCTACACATTGTGATTCTCCAATACCAATTAGAGAGCAAGTAGCTTGGACCCCTATAAATCCTGGTAGAAGATACAAGTCGTGTCCTATAAGGGATAAGAAGAAAAATTGTGGATTTTATGGGTTTCTAGACCCGGAGGTACCAAGTGAGTATTACAAAGATGTGTTTTACAAGATGTATGTGGAAAACAGAAATACAAGGACAAGTTTAAGAGTTTAGATTCTATGCATGTGAATGAAGTTTCTAAATTTCAGATGCAACAACTGAAAGAGGAAGCTATTTTTGAAGTTTTTAAATCTCAGAAGCAACAAATGAAGGATGAGTTGACTTTTATTAAGTCAAAAGTGTCTATTTCTGATGAAGTTTTAGTGTTTCTCAGCTTGGTTGTTGTGGTGATTGGTATTGTTATTGCAATTGTGTAATGAAATAAATTGTAGTTCACCAATTGTGTTGTATTTCTTTTGTAATTTTTGTTGTTGTTTGTACGGCTGCCCTTGTCGTAAGTTTGTTGAATGAATGTTAATGAAATCTTTTTATGCAATATCAATTTATGAAAGTGCTTAACATCTGCTTATGCAATATGTGTATGAAATATGTTATTGAAATATATTCATGCAATGTCATTTTATGATCTGTAAATGAAAGGCACACGGTCAATATATAAAGGATACCATTCATTAGTAATCACACCTTAAAAAGTTTGAAAAATAGGCATAATGGACAAAGTTACAAGCCCTGATATCCTACCATAAACTACAAAAGAAGCATAGTATAATATTGTTTAGTTGACATATACCCATAGCAAAGTAGATGCTCAACACTTAGATACAAACGAAGTGCATAAATGTGTTTTTGATAGTTACATACATAACATGGTGTTCAATGGATAGTTAGTCCAATTCATGAGTATTGGAGCTATAACCCATTCTAGGATGATTCTTGGCCAACTTATTTTTTTGAATTCTTTCGCTCCTTTCTCTTGGTATGATAAAGTTTAGCCTTGGTCTTTTCTTGGTCTTGGAGCAGCTTGTTGGTATTGGTCTGCAAATCTTTGGTCTTCTTCTGCAACATGTTGTTTGTTGTTTGGATGCTTTGAGTAGCTGCAAAGGTTGTAGTGCTTGTAGTATGATTGTTCTGTGTAGCTTCAAAGATTGCATTCCGTGCATTATCCTGAGTTGCCGGTGCATTCTATGAATCTTCAATTGGATCAGACTCAAATTGAACTTGCCCAAACCAAACCATCTACCCAATCTGGAAAAGCTAAGAGATGATGCCAGCCTGCCTCTATTCCCAAATCCTCCTCTATTACTTTTGTTCTTACCCTTTTTAATGGCCTTCTATATGTTACTTCTACCATTACTAGACCTGCCAACTTAAAACTGACTAGAATGATCATCTACACCAGGTGCATTGATACGCGGGATTGCGCCCTCGCAACAGGTTTTACCTTTCAAGGGATCTTGAGAAGCTTGCAATCCCCGCCAGGCAGTGTACCTGATCGTTGTAGTATAGTATAGTGACAAGTAACGGGGGATTGATCGTTCAACTCAGGAATAGTGTCGCTAGGATTAGAAAGCCTACTAAACTAGGTCTAGAGGTGAGGGATGATTTTTTTTATATTTTTATATTTTATAAAAGCAAGTAACATCTCGGTTTTTTAAGGAGGGGGCGGAATTAGTTGCTAGTCAACTAACCCAATAAACTAAAGATGCAATCAAAATAAAATAAAAAGAAATGAAAATAAACTAATGTATTTATGTGGTGGAAACAATAATGAGAAAAGATGTGTTTACTTAGATTTCATTACTTCCTAGATATCTTTTACCGGTTGATTAGCTTGTTACAATTGCATGGATGACGGGTTATATTCCTTAATACTAGTCGTAGGGCCGTGTACAATATTCCCTAACTCTATAAGCTCCTACTTCACTCCTATGTCGAGCCGACTAAAAGCTCCTAACATGGGATCATTAGAATTCACTTATGCATTAAATACAACCAAAAATCGTAGTATACCTCCGATCATGTTTCTTAAGACATTCAAGCAAGTTACCAATGAAAGTCTGCCAGTTTTCTTAAGCCTAACATCGAATACAATCATCCGCAACAATTATAAATAACCCATCAACCAATAATCAACATCTAGGTTTCACTACATCTAAGCAAACACAATAAAAACCTAGCCTAACATGTTAAAAGAAAGACAAACATAAGATAGAATCAAACAACACATAGACATATTGGATATTATTGGAAGACTTATCTTTATTCAACATGGATGAAAGAAGGGTTTGAAACCCCTACAATATGATGAAAATTCGACCTAGGGTTTGTGGTAAAGTTCCTCCTAATGTTCCACACATAATGAATGAAATATTGGAAAAATATATATAGAGAATACATCCTGATGGCGTCACGTTGTAGCTTCTGACGCCATCAACTCGCCGCCAAATTAAGGGTCATATTGCCTAGATCCAATCTTAACGCCTTCATGTAGAAACTGAGCTCTGGGCCGTCACTTGCAAAATGACCCTGACGGCCTTGGTGACGCCATCAGGTCAATTACACTAAAAATGTTCTGGGCCGTCACGTGTATTTTCCACTTCCACCTCTTTTGCCAAGCTTGACGCCGTCATGTGTGAAGTCTTGACGTCGTCAGGTACTGTTCCCAGCAAGGATTTTGAGACTTTGCCGTTTTCTTCACTTTTATGCTCCAAAAACGTCCAAAATGCTTCCTTTTCCAGATTTTTTCTCAAAAGTACCTAAAATGACAAAAGGAACGATTTAGGGCAGTAATTGATCAAATAATCACGAATTCGGGCTTAAATGACCCCTTAAAAGCGATACACTTTTCGCCTTATCATGCATCTTGTGGTTTATCTACCACTTGTTCCTCTAAAAATGGTGCATCAACAAAGACTTCATCTATCAATGAATTAACTACTTGTGTCTTTCTTGGCCTGCCTTTCTTACATGGTGGTCTGGGAGGTAATACAATAATTTCATTTTTACAACCATTTTTATTGGACCTTTTTGGAAACAATTTGAGCATGTCATAGTAATGCCAGACCTAGAACCTATTTGTGTTTTCGTTTTCATGGGTAACCTTGATTCTTTACTTTCTATGCCTATCAGGCATTGATTTGAGTATTAATGGCAAAACTTTTGACATATCATTACAGTCTCGTCAAAATGTCATCCAACCTACTGGTTTCAAGTACTGATGATATGAATCATAAAAATTCCGTCTCCTAAAAGATAGATTCTGATAATAAAAATCAGCCAAATTTTGTGGAACATGAGCGATAGACATCATTATTTTCTCATATAACTCAACAAATTCTTACATGGCAGCCACATCCGTATCACCTTCTATTAGTTTCAAGCCTACTTCTAATTCACATTGTGGTAAGTAAAAAACAAAGAATAGAACTCCTTTCACATACTCAAACATACTAACATAGTCAATTTTTTTTCATTAGGAAGTCTCCAATAAAACACAACCTTGTTTTCATACCTAAGTTGTGAGAAATAAACAAACCATAATTATGAACATCAAATAAGTAAGCATCTGAGCTAGATGGTTCCATCTTGTTTAAAAAAATAAAACCTAATAAGGTTTTAAAATTTTCATGTAAAACTTAATATGGTATGCATGTATAAATCTTAAATTCAAACAAAATTGGAAGTGTACGAGAATAAAGTATAAAGAACTTTTTGCACCAATCAATATTAATAATGGATTGAAAACGACAATCAATTTGGATGATTGTAAAACTAGGGTTTTGGTTGGGTAAAAGGGATATGGGAGTAAATGTTTTGTAATTTGGATCTAATAAAGAAATGAAGTTTTTGGAGTTATTAAAGTGAGTAGAGATTCAAAATGAAATGATATTTTATTAGAAATGATTTATCCTAGGGGGCAAATAATAAAAATAGGTAATATACTTGCCACAATTTCATCGAATGGGTAGTGAACTATTTTATTTTTTATTTTGAGTGTAATTTACTTTCAAAATCATCATCTTTAGGGTATTTTGTAAAAATTTTGGACAATTTTGCCCTTCATAGCTAATACAAATTTTTTTTCCCGAAGGGTAAAATTGTCCAAATTTTTTGTAAAATACCCTAAAGATGATGAGTTTGAAAGAAAATTACCCTCAAAATGAAAAAAAATAGTTCACTACCCATTCGATGAATTTGTGGCAAGTATATTACCTTTTAATATCATTTGCCCTATCCTAGGTGGCATTAAGTTAAATAAAGAAAAGACGACTTGCAACCAGCTAACCAGCTAGCAGGCGTAGATGGAACTTGAACATTTTTTTTTAGGGGGGCCGAATTTTTTTTTGGGGGGGGGGGGGGGGGGGGCAATTGGAGATTTGTTTGTAACCTCAACTAAATTACCCCTAAAACCTATAATATTTACACTAGGTACCGCAAATTTTGGGGGGCCGAGACCCTCCCCTGCCCCTACATAGTTTCATCCCTGCTAGCAAGTGACACAATATACACAAAGGTCGATATTTGAATGCATTTTATTAAGGGAAAAAAAAAGCTACACGAAATAAAAAAAGAATAACAAGTTAAATTAAGTTATTAGGCTAGACAAATGATTGAGCCCAAACCACCTAACTTATATTGACCACGGAATGGTCAACAAAGTCAAACAGCCTAGATCAATGCTCCACGGAAGTATAAGGTTTCCCCGGGTCGTTATGTCCCGACGAGGTGTGAATTGTAATCAAAACGGTTTCGTGATCGGGTGAATTTGGATGAAAAGGGGTTTGAGTTTGATTAAACTAAGGAATTTACAAAGGAATAGCTTAAATAAGCTATATAAACAAGACGGGAAAGTTTGAAAACCCAGAAACGTTTAAAACCTAAAACGTGTACGTTCACGTTTAAATAAAACGTAAACGTACGAAATAAAACGCGAGTTTTGGTAAAATAAAATACTTACAAAAGTGAAAATCACATTTTTACAATCTTAATAATAAAAGAAACTTTTTAAAAAATTAAAACTACTTTTTACACTATTTAATTATTTAATATTAATTAAAAACTATTTAATACTTATTATTAATACTTAAATAACTAAAATACAATATAATATTATTTAAATACTAAAAAGGTGAAAATAAAATTTCTAAAATTATAAAATAACTAAAAATAAGTTTTAAAATTAAAAATAAGTGTTTTTGTCTTTTTGTGGTTTTTCTATTAATTAATAATTAATTAATTACTAATTAACTAATTAAACTATTTTAAATTAAGAAAAATACTAAATGAACAGTAAAAATTCTAATAAAATTTCTAAAATTATTTTACATTATATAAAAGCTATAAAAAATATAAAAACTAAGTTTTACTTAATAAAAACTAATTATGCTATTTTAAACTTAATATTAATTAATAATTAATAAAACTAATATTAAATATAATAAATACCAAATGATGAAATAAAAATCTGATAAAATTATTATAACTACTTTAATATAAGAGGAATTTAAGAAAAATATAAAAATGACAAGTACTTAATTAAAATCTTAAAATGAAAAATAAGATTTAAATAAAATTAAATAGAAACTATCACTTAAAAATTACTTTTGATTTTCTGGATTTTTCTTTTGGAAACTTACTTTACAACTAAAAATGAAAACTTTTTATAAAAACAAACTTTTTAGAAATAAAAAATAAGCTGATTATGGAACCAAAAGCCAAACAGTTGACTTTGGCAAGAAATAAGCTAAAATGGCTGAAGTGGGACCCACAAGGGTGAAATCTGATTCAAACAAGTTAGACAAACATGTTTAAACAAGAAAATGTAGGTATGATCCACTGAATAAGCTATTAAGCTAAAAATAAGCACTTGAAACTTTCTATGAACTCAGAACTGGGACAGATTTCAGGGGTATCTAGGGGGCACACCAGGTTGATTGGGGGCACAAGAATGGGTGCTATAGAGAGCCCCCCACCTAGGGAGTTCAAAGAAGCAAGAGTTGATCCATGGGGCCCACTGATGAGGGCATGAAGGACCTAGGAAGCTGGGGGTCTGAACCTGGGTGACTGTGTGCAGGGGTGAACCTTGCCCTGCAAGTGATTTTGAGGCACGGTGGGGCCCAACAGAAAATTTGCAAAAATGAAGCAAGGGGTGAAATCAAGAGTTGAGCTGGGGTATTATTACATATCAAAAGATCAGGGCTTGAGACCTCTCACATAAATCACAACAAATCTTACCCTTTTGAGTTTTCTGCACAATTGGATGTTTTGACTTTTTAAGAAAAACCAATTTTTGACTTTGTTGAGTTTAGATCCTACTTTAATGACTTAAAATGAAATGTTAAGCTATAAAGAAGCTAAATTAAGCTAGGTAAATCATATTTGCACTGAAATGAAGGTTTGTGGGTTCACAACTGCCCAACAGTAACTGTTGGGAACCAAAGGAGTTGATTTTGACTTTTGGTTTAAATATGAACAAAGTGATGGTCAATCTAACCTATTATGAACTTAAGTGACTAACTGGAACCAAGTTTTGAGATATTAACCAACAAGAACACATCAAGAAAGCATGATCCAAACACCCCCTTAATCTTAACTGTTTTTAGTTTTAAAAGCAAATGGGTGACAAGGACCAAGAAACTAAACTCTATAGACTTAATATGATCAGGGAACTCAATTAAGCTAATAAATATAAAAATAAACAACTGATAAGCTAAGCTACAGTAAAAAGAAAAAAAATTGAAAGATGAGGCTTACAAATTCTTTCTGTGAGACCAAAAGCCAAGAAACATGGAACTTACACTAAGCTCAACTCCTCCCTGAAGTTACTAAACCTATGGAACCCAAACATCCATCATACTCCTTACCTCAATTACTCTTGCGCACTGCTTTTTAATTTTCTATCTAATTTATTTGATTTTGAACACTTTTGAACTCTAAGTCCTAAAACTGATTTTCTTTCTTGAAAAACTTGAGAAAGCCTAATATTTATCTATTGTGAGTGTAAAGGAGCACTGAAACATCAGTTTTAACAGATTTTGAATACTAAATGAGATTTAAGGTACAAATTTCATAAACTTGAATTTGAATTACAAACTGAAATTAAGATTCAAAATAAGTTTCACTTACATTACAAAGACAAATTACCAACTTTCTAAGATGAAAAGTACAATTTAAAGAGCAAAATACATTAAATCGACACTAAAATGAAACTAACTATCTATCCTACACTAACTACTTTCTTCCTTCTTTGCATTTTTTTTTACTTTTATAACCCCTGGAGACCATCTCTTTCTTTCCCACTTGTTTTCAGCCCTTAGATATCTTTCTTTTGATCTGAGCCGTTTAAACTTTTTGTGGCGGGAAAATGGTAAAAGGCAGATAATGGGGTTTGGTGAGCATTTATTGAGGAGGGGGAAGGTGAGGGTGTAGGTGAGGGTTTTTATTAAGTTTGGTGAGGGTTTGGTGAAAAGTAGAGGAGGGGGAGGGAACACAGAAGCGGGTTTTGTGGAGGTTGAGGAAGGGTGAACAGTACCCTGGGGTTTGACTTGGTTGACTAGGTGGACGGGGTAGTATTAGTTTGGAAGGAGTGGGCTTTTGGATTGGTGGGCTGAGGGTGTGGGTGATGGGCTGTGGTGGTATAAGGGATTGGGTTGGTTTGTATTTTGGGTTTAGAAAAATAAAAGGATCCGTTTGGTTTTGTTATTAAAACAACACATGGACCAATTTTGTAATTTATGAAACTTGGGGGGCTGAAAATGATATTTTCACAAAGTTATATAAAAAATCATATTTGTCAAGTTCCAAAAACCAAAGGACCATAATTTGTAATTTCCCAAAAATTGAAATCCCGGGGTCCTTTTATGTCAAATTTGAAAGTTCAGGGACCAAAACCGTAATTTCTCCAAATATTTTACCCAAAGACTAAAAATGGCTTTTGTGACTTTCCCAAGGACCAAAAGTGATTTTTCTTTCAAAATTATCCCACCAGGGACTGAATCTGCCAATTATTGAAACTCCACGGACCAAACTGTAAATTTCCAAAACTTTTCCAATTTTTCACCAAAGGACGAAATATGACAACTTCTGCTTGTAAAAGGACCTTTGGTGATAATTTTCCATATTTTGAATATCCAGGGACTAGATTTGTAATTTTATGAAAGTTGGGGGACTGAAACTGCCAATTTTGCAAACTTTATACGTTTTTTATCTGTTTTTGCTCATTTTGCATCTAAAACATATAAAACACAATTTTGAAATATTTTCAGTATTTTGATGCATTTCTGAGTGTTTTTGTATGTTTTGCAGTTCAGATTAGACCAAAAATGATGAGTGTTTGAGCACTCATCAATCCCCCACACTAAACTATTGCTAGTCCCTAGCAATACTGTTTTGAAAACTTGATGGATTTGAAAAACTCTTTACCAATAGTCATCACTTCTGGAGTAGCCAGGTGTAAGAACTGTGGCACACCTGATAACCGTGTGATTTTGAGCAAACCACCAGCTGTCAACGGATTTGAGTAGTCTTTACCAAAAGCCGTTTGCTTCTGGACTAGCCAGCTCTTGATGGAATAGTCAACATCTTGGTGAGCTGACTACCAATTATGGATTTTCCACGGCCTTTACCACAAGCCATAATCTTGTGGGCTAGCCAACTCATTTGTTTTCGGGGAGTTGATGAACCATACAATTTTGGGCAAATTGCAAGCCGTAAACGGATTTGAGATGTCTTTACCAAGAGCCGTTTGCTCCTGGACTAGCCAATCCATTTTGTCGGTTAGACAAGGCGGACTGACTACCACAAAAATTTTGAAGCACCAGCGAAATGTTTTTGAAATTTTTTTGAATTTTGGCTAAAAACGAGGGTATTATATAGTAAAATGTGATAAAATTCGTTGGAATAGCGAATACCCCCCCACACTTAGCATGAATATTGTCCTCAATATTCAAAATCCCGGCTATTATGCCGACATTTTGAACGTGAAAGGGCAACATTACAAGCTAAGCGTGGAAAACACCATTTTGTATTTTCACTTCTTTTTGTAATCATAGCATGGGGGACTCCCCCACACTTAGGGTGAAAACCCTATAAGCATGCTACTGTTTTTGTTTACCGAGTCGCTAGCTTGACTCGACCCCTATTTCATTTGTCATTGGGGAATGTGGAAGAAGTGATTTCCATCGGACTTTCATTCAAAATGTTTGGACAAACATATGAAGCACGGGAAAGTTCCACACCGATGAGATAAGTATCCGGCTCAAGATAATGATACATGAAAATGCCGGGATCAAATATAGTGTCCTCACTCCCGAAGGAGTGAAGAAGAGAAGAAGTCACCCTGTAGGTGAAGAAAAGGAAGAAAATCATGATAAAAAGCATGATGTGATCTTCTTCCTCGAGAGGAGGCTCAATAGCCTGAGTTTGGATTTCAAAGGGTAAGCTCGTAAACAACCCGGGAGGGTGGGTGGGAATTTGCAAATTCTCAAGATTGAGTGCATCTCCCCCCGGGAAAACAAACTGATGAGCGAGTTCACCGGAGAACTCCTCATGAAGAGAATCATTTACAAGATGTGAATCTGGGAACTCATGTTCCGGAATAGACTCATCACAATCCTCATTCTGAATATCAAAGAGTGGATTATCAGAAATCAAAGTGAATTCAGATCCGAATTCAAATAGAGGATTGGTGAGAGTGGTGTTGAATGTTTCGGGAACCAAGAGATTATCATTCTCTATTGGACTGCTGGGATCAGAAGTGAGTGACGGATCATGAGATAGCAGACTTTCAATTTCTCCCAGATCGGCTTGGAAATCAAGGAGACCATCATCACTTTCCAATGAAAGTGGATCGATGTGAGCAAGTTCATCAGCGAACTCCTCAAGAAGAGGATCAACATCATACTGAGGGATTGATGCCTCAATATACTCAATGTCTCCATGAGATGTACAATCATCATTAAAATCTGAGAAAGTCTCAAAATGATCGTTTGAACACTCAAGAGGTGAAGGAATATCACATACATGATCCAAAGTTCCCTGTGACTCTCCTGGGATTGGGACAAGGATCTCAACACTAGACTTTATTAATTCGTCCGATTCCTTATCAGGAACAGTGCTAAGATGCTCATCCCCCATGATCGGAGGGTGAGTGTGAACTTCGGGTGTGATAATAGACTGAGGGAGATAAGAAAGACTAGCACACATAGATTTTATATTTTTCATGTGTTCTTCTGCTAGCAATTCTTGCATACTCTTATCTCCCTGTGCTTCCATGGAAGGAATCTCAACTGATGAACTGGATGAATCTTTGTAATATTCCTTCATTTGAATAGAATCCTCATCATCATCGTCATCATGAAGAGCAGGATAGCGAAGATTGGCACGTATTTTAGCCGCTCTTTGCTCAGCAAGTAATTCTTCCATGCTCTTTTCGTTTCTAGCTTCTCGTTCTTCGGCAAATAATTTTGCCACGGATTTTTTACGAGAATCTTGAAACGATGAAGTAGCCAACTCCTCCTTAAGATCTTTCAATATCTTAAGAGTCTCTATTAAAATGTCTTGCTCAGTAACAAGAGGAGTTGCTTGGGTCATTTGGTATTGTGGAGGTGGGTCTGAAAATGAATAGTCGTAATTGTTACAAGGAAACGGATTCCCTGTTTGACAATCAGAGCTAGTGTGTGGACCTCCACAATACTCACAACAGTAAAACTGATGTGGCTGTGAGTCGTGTGTGCTATAGTCATAATTGTTATCAGGAAACTGCTCATAGACAAGCGTGTTTCCCGATTGACAATCAGAACTGTAGTGTGGACCACCACAGTACTCACAACAGTTAAACTGTTGAGTCTGGACTGGTGTATCTTGATACGAAGCATCATTGAAGTTTGGATAATATGATTCTTGCTCGTATGAATGTGTTGGGTAATTGGAAAAATTTGAAGAGTCATTGAATGAGTTTTGATTAGGATCATAAGCAAATGAATTACTCGACCCACAAAACAAACAACTCCCGTTTTGGATATCATTACCACATTGTACACATGTACACCAACGACATGGCAAACCAAAAATTGGCTCACCACAACCAACACAAGGAATAAAAGCCAGAGGTGGGACAAGTGGTGTGCTCTTAGAGCTAGCAATTTCCACCACTTCCGTTATGGTCTCAGGTTTTGGTTCTTGATAAACGTGAAGGTTAGGTAAGTCATGCTTTTCAGTCACTGCCCTAAGCTCAGCATGTTTGCTTGACAAACTTTTAACCGTAAACCGTGAAAGATCAGGATTGATTCTTGAAGGTTTAGGAGCATTTGTGAGCTTAGGTTCTTGGACAACCGTAGGTTGGACGTATTTAGCACTTTCATTGTTAAAGGAAAGTACCGGGTCCTATGTCACCTTGGTTTCTCGTTCCATTTCCCTCACCGGAGAGGGAATATGAATCGATGGTCCATCATAATCACTACGACATCTCGATATTTTTGATAAGGCCATAAGTTTTTCAATTTTGCTCTGAAAGGCCCATTGCTCAAAGAAATCGTCATCGAGAGATGTCATTTAGAATTATACATGAGAGGGGTATAAGAAGGTAGAATCAAACTGATAGAGGGTAAGGAAAAATATTTTTGGGTTTTTATGAAAGGATATGAACAAGGATGGATAAATGCACAATGGAATGAATTCCAAAGTCACTAATCAGAAAAACCGTTTTAGAAAACGCACACAACCTCCCCGGCAGCGGCGCCAAATTTTGATTGAGCCCAAACCACCTAACTTATATTGACCACGGAATGGTCAACAAAGTCAAACAGCCTAGATCAATGCTCCGCGGAAGTATAAGGTTTCCCCGGGTCGTTATGTCCCGACGAGGTGTGAATTGTAATCAAAACGGTTTCGTGATCGGGTGAATTTGGATGAAAAGGGGTTTGAATGTGATTAAACTAAGGAATTTACATAGGAATAGCTTAAATAAGCTATATAAACAAGACGGGAAAGTTTGAAAACCCAGAAACGTTTAAAACCTAAAACGTGTACGTTCACGTTTAAATAAAACGTAAACGTACGAAATAAAACGCGAGTTTTGGTAAAATAAAATACTTACAAAAGTGAAAATCACATTTTTACAATCCTAATAATAAAAGAAACTTTTTAGAAAATTAAAATTACTTTTTACACTATTTAATTATTTAATATTAATTAAAAACTATTTAATACTTATTATTAATACTTAAATAACTAAAATACAATATAATATTATTTAAATACTAAACAGGTGAAAATAAAATTTCTAAAATTATAAAATAACTAAAAATAAGTTTTAAAATTAAAAATAAGTGTTTTTGTCTTTTTGTGGTTTTTCTATTAATTAATAACTTATTAATTACTAATTAACTAATTAAACTATTTTAAATTAAGAAAAATACTAAATGAACAGTAAAAATTCTAATAAAATTTCTAAAATTATTTTACATTATATAAAAGCTATAAAAAATATAAAAACTAAGTTTTGCTTAATAAAAACTAATTATGCTATTTTAAACTTAATATTAATTAATAATTAATAAAACTAATATTAAATATAATAAATACCAAATGATGAAATAAAAATCTGATAAAATTATTATAACTACTTTAATATAAGAGGAATTTAAGAAAAATATAAAAATGACAAGTACTTAATTAAAATCTAAAAATGAAAAATAAGATTTAAGTAAAATTAAATAGAAACTATCACTTAAAAATTACTTTTGATTTTCTGGATTTTTCTTTTGGAAACTTACTTTACAACTAAAAATGAAAACTTTTTATAAAAACAAACTTTTTAGAAATAAAAAATAAGCTGATTATGGAACCAAAAGCCAAACAGTTGACTTTGGCAAGAAATAAGCTAAAATGGCTGAAGTGGGACCCACAAGGGTGAAATCTGATTCAAACAAGTTAGACAAACATGTTTAAACAAGAAAATGTAGGTATGATCCACTGAATAAGCTATTAAGCTAAAAATAAGCACTTGAAACTTTCTATGAACTCAGAACTGGGACAGATTTCAGGGGTATCTAGGGGGCACACCAGGTTGATTGGGGGCACAAGAATGGGTGCTATAGAGAGCCCCCCACCTAGGGAGTTCAAAGAAGCAAGAGTTGATCCATGGGGCCCACTGATGAGGGCATGAAGGACCTAGGAAGCTGGGGGTCTGAACCTGGGTGACTGTGTGCAGGGGTGAACCTTGCCCTGCAAGTGATTTTGAGGCAAGGTGGGGCCCAACAGAAAATTTGCAAAAATGAAGCAAGGGGTGAAATCAAGAGTTGAGCTGGGGTATTATTACATATCAAAATATCAGGGCTTGAGACCTCTCACATAAATCACAACAAATCTTACCCTTTTGAGTTTTCTGCACAATTGGATGTTTTGACTTTTTAAGAAAAACCAATTTTTGACTTTGTTGAGTTTAGATCCTACTTTAATGACTTAAAATGAAATGTTAAGCTGTAAAGAAGCTAAATTAAGCTAGGTAAATCATATTTGCACTGAAATGAAGGTTTGTGGGTTCACAACTGCCCAACAGTAACTGTTGGGAACCAAGGGAGTTGATTTTGACTTTTGGTTTAAATATGAACAAAGTGATGGTCAATCTAACCTATTATGAACTTAAGTGACTAACTGGAACCAAGTTTTGAGATATTAAACAACTAGAACACATCAAGAAAGCATGATCCAAACACCCCCTTAATCTTAACTGTTTTTAGTTTTAAAAGCAAATGGGTGACAAGGACCAAGAAACTAAACTCTATAGACTTAATATGATCAGGGAACTCAATTAAGCTAATAAATATAAAAATAAACAACTGATAAGCTAAGATACAGTAAAAAGAAAAAAAATTGAAAGATGAGGCTTACAAATTCTTTCTGTGAGACCAAAAGCCAAGAAACATGGAACTTACACTAAGCTCAACTCCTCCCTGAAGTTACTAAACCTATGGAACCCAAACATCCATCATACTCCTTACCTCAATTACTCTTGTGCACTGCTTTTTAATTTTCTATCTAATTTATTTGATTTTGAACACTTTTGAACTCTAAGTCCTAAAACTGATTTTCTTTCTTGAAAAACTTGAGAAAGCCTAATATTTATCTATTGTGAGTGTAAAGGAGCACTGAAACATCAGTTTTAACAGATTTTGAATACTAAATGAGATTTAAGGTACAAATTTCATAAACTTGAATTTGAATTACAAACTGAAATTAAGATTCAAAATAAGTTTCACTTACATTACAAAGACAGATTACCAACTTTCTAAGATGAAAAGTACAATTTAAAGAGCAAAATACATTAAATCGACACTAAAATGAAACTAACTATCTATCCTACACTAACTACTTTCTTCCTTCTTTGCATTTTTTTTACTTTTATAACCCCTGGAGACCATCTCTTTCTTTCCCACTTGTTTTCAGCCCTTAGATATCTTTCTTTTGATCTGAGCCGTTTAAACTTTTTATGGCGGGAAAATGGTAAAAGGCAGATAATGGGGTTTGGTGAGCATTTATTGAGGAGGGGGGAGGGTGAGGGTGTAGGTGAGGATTTTTATTAAGTTTGGTGAGGGTTTGGTGAAAAGTAGAGGAGGGGGAGGGAACACAGAAGCGGGTTTTGTGGAGGTTGAGGAAGGGTGAACAGTACCCTGGGGTTTGACTTGGTTGACTGGGTGGACGGGGTAGTATTAGTTTGGAAGGAGTGGGCTTTTGGATTGGTGGGCTGAGGGTGTGGGTGATGGGCTGTGGTGGTATAAGGGATTGGGTTGGTTTGTATTTTGGGTTTAGAAAAATAAAAGGATCCGTTTGGTTTTGTTATTAAAACAACACATGGACCAATTTTGTAATTTATGAAACTTGGTGGGCTGAAAATGATATTTTCACAAAGTTATATAAAAAATCATATTTGTCAAGTTCCAAAAACCAAAGGACCATAATTTGTAATTTCCCAAAAATTGAAATCACGGGGTCCTTTTATGTCAAATTTGAAAGTTCGGGGACCAAAACCGTAATTTCTCCAAATATTTTACCCAAAGACTAAAAATGGCTTTTGTGACTTTCCCAAGGACCAAAAGTGATTTTTCTTTCAAAATTATCCCACCAGGGACTGAATCTGCCAATTATTGAAACTTAAGGGACCAAACTGTAAATTTCCAAAACTTTTCCAATTTTTCACCAAAGGACAAAATATGACAACTTCTGCATGTAAAAGGACCTTTGGTGATAATTTTCCATATTTTGAATATCCAGGGACTTGATTTGTAATTTTATGAAAGTTGGGGGACTGAAACTGCCAATTTTGCAAACGTTATACGTTTTTTATCTGTTTTTGCTCATTTTGCATCTAAAACATATAAAACACAATTTTGAAATATTTTCAGTATTTTGATGCATTTCTGAGTGTTTTTGTATGTTTTGCAGTTCAGATTAGACCAAAAATGATGAGTGTTTGAGCACTCATCAACAAAGAAGAGAGGGTCAATCCCCCTCCTTTTCTCTGCCACGTCAGCTTTCTCTCTCCAGTGACCTGCAGACGATTCAGTGTTGATTGTGTGAAAATCAATCTTATTATAGTATAGTAATATTATATCGAAATGATCCGCGTGAAATACGGATCACCCGAGTCGTATCCAAGTGAAGGTGAATGGAATCAAGAATATTGATTCGTGAAAACCGTGAATTGAGAAGTGAAAAAGTGAAATTAACAATCAAGTAATTCAAGTATTCACAAATAAAGATGAAATATGCAAAGAGTACAAGCTAATTATGCACCAAAGTCTAAAACGTAAAAACGGAAATGCAACCGCGTTATTTAAAACGTAACTTTTATTGAAAAATGATCCTACAAACGTGAAATTATTTTCAAAAAATCTTAAACTACTAAAAAGAATTTTCAAAGAAAGAAAACTATTTTTTTTTTTTACTTTTCTATTATTTTCTATGAATTTATTTTGATTTTTGTAATTTTAAATGAATTAAAAATGGAAGAAAATAGAAAAATAAATTGGAAAAATGAAAATTTAATTCTGAAAATTTTAAAATATTATAAAAGAATTTATAAAAATATTTTTGTATTTTTCACAGCTTTTTCTGAATTTTTATGGATTTTTGTTTATTAAAAACTATTAAAAAATGATTAAAATCAAAAAGAAATTAAGAAAAAAAAATACTAAAACTAGTTGGAAAAATCTGGAAAAATTCCAAAAAATCTGAAATTTTAAAAAAAAAACTTGGATAAAAATTTTAAAGCTTAAATGAACAGTTTAAGTGCTTATTCTGATGAAACTGCTTATCACAAGTGCTTATTATTAAGCACTTGTGAACACTACTGAATGAAACTTTAAAAATATACTCCTTATGATGACAAATGTTCAATTATGCAATGAATGGACAAATAATATCACTTAAATCCACAGAATCACAATGAATTAGCAATAAGCTCAAATGATAAGCTCAGACAATAAGCACAACAAGCACAAAATGGTTCTAGAAGCCAAGTTATGATACCATACACTCAACCTACTCAGATACAACTCAAAAGCATACACAAATCACAGATACAAGATCAGGAACACTATTGCAGGCCTAAATTCAAAAGCAGTACCCTGCCTCACACAGGCTACTACACTAGTACAATAAGCACTTCAGATGAGTTCCAAAATAAAAGCAAATGGGGGCAAAAGCTTACCTATACTACTGAATTTAACAATCAAACACTATTTCAAAATATAAGCAAATGGAGGTTCACCTGCGTCGACTTCGGGCTATCCAAAAGGGTAGTCGCGGTGGGATTAGTCGGCTCGCAATATCGAGTCGGAAACCCATGTTACCAAAAAAAAAAAAAAAACAACAATCAAACACTATTTCAGTCTTAACTAATCCTATGCTACTCTAAAATTTATCAATTAAAGTGGCTATTGAGCACCTAAATCTGAAACTTGTTGACTATTTTTATCAAATGTATTTTGACCAAAATGACTTTTACAGCTTAATTCTAAATCTAATAATATGTATTAAGCTACAATTAGACAAATATAAGCTATCTCTAACCACAATGTGACTATTAGCTAAATTTAAGTAACATTTTAACACCTAAATTTAACTGTTTATTCAATTTTATCACTACTTTGACTTTTGTCAAATTAACTAATGAATTTATGCACTATCTAAGCTACTTCTGACCTAAGTGATCCAATTATGCATCCATTACTACTCTACTTACTCTAAATCTCAGCAAACTAGTGTCATCCAAACACTCCTTATTATGACCAATACCACTTCAATTAAGTGAATCAGATTTCTTATCTCTGATTTATGGATTCAATTTTAATCACTAATCACTTATTAAATAAATTTCACAGTTCTAAGGTACAATGCAATCACAGAAATCTCAAAACAAGTATATGACAGATGATCAAATCCACTAGAATGAAACAATCAAGCTACACAGATCTAAGATCAATCCATGCTCAGAACTCAATCTAGAAACAATTCAACAATAGTTCTAAATGAAACAGTAACTCAACACAATCCAAAGCTATACTCAGATCTACTTAACTCAGATACTCAAATCAAGCTATTCAACACAGATCTATCAAAACAGATGTATCAATGACTATAACAAGCTATAATCTAAACTAAAACTACTACTAAATCAATAAACTCAACCAATGGAACAGTAAACTTCAATGCTAAACTAAAATATCACAGTCTATATTACAATTGAGAGATCAGATTCCAAACTTACAAAGTAATAACCACCTCAGCAAGAACAGAGGTGGATCACTATGCTTGCCTATCTTTAAGATAGGCAGGTCCTTCCATTTCTGACCAAGTCTATCCAATTTACCACAGGAAACTCAGGATCAATCCTCCTTTGACTTAAGTTGACTTTTATTGACTCTTGCTTAATGAAACAGTACAAGTATACAGCAAACTATATAAATTTGAATATACTGTCTTATAAGCTGAAACAACTTATTTCAGACCTACACAACTATTTTGAAACATTTTTTATTTTTTTTATAATTTTTTGATTTTTTTGATTTATTTTTTTACTTGAAAATATTGACTGTAATGAAGTGATAAAATTGATTAAGCTAATTTGAAAACAATGAGAATTACTAATAGAAAATAAGCTGAAACTAAGATGTATAAAATCTAATTAACTTGCAAAGTAACAATAAGCTAGTTTAGAAAATAAGAGAAAACTGAAATTTCATTCAAACTAAATTGAAAACTATTACAATATCTAATCTAGTTACAATTGAGTCTACAATGTGACAGAGCTTCGCTAATAAAAAAAACTACACACTATCTAAGCTTACAAATGCCTCTATTTATAGGAGGTGAGGAGAGATGAGCTCACGGATTGCCAAGCTGGCAATCCGTGAGAGTTGTGCTTGTTTGAGTCGTCACAGAGCCCTTGGATGGCTTCCAATCATTGCCCATTTGATGAGAGCCCTTGGATCAAAATTGATTACGCGTTTCCTCCAATCATATACTGCCACGTACACCATTCGTGTGCTTCTTTGCTCTGATATGATCTGACACACTCTGAGCTTCTAGAAACATTCTTGAATTTACATCCGTACCCTTAATTATGGTAATAATTATGATTGGGAGGTTAGGGTTCTTGGGGGTTCTGGGTAAAAATGGATTTGGGGGAAAAAGGGAAAAGCGGGTAACTTTTTATATTATTATTTGACCCTTTTGACCCGTGTATATGAGTTTGACCCGTTGACTTGGGCTTGGGGATGGGCTTATGGATTTCTGTTTTGGATTTGGGCTTTTGATATTCATTGGACTTGGCTTGTAATAATAATACTAAAAATTCAGATCAAGGACCAATTGTATAGTTACTAGAAGAGTAGAAGGGTACCCGCGCAATTCGGCGGCGGGTACCCGATGACTGTTTGTGGTGAGCAAATATTTTTCATTTTAAACCTTCCTTATTTAGTATTGTTTCAAATACTTTAAAATGTAGTAGATATATGTTTTTTTAAAAGTAGATCATTTAAATTATTAATAGTGTATTATGTGTTTAGAATCTGAGATGAAACTGTGTTAGTTTGTGGGTTAGTTTGTTGGCTTTATATATATATGAAATATGCATTAAAAGGTAGTTAATTGGGCTATTATATCACATTGATTAAATGGACTATTGCAAGTTAAGGTTCATAAATATTAGTGGCTCCTACAATTAAAGAAATTAAAATTCATAATGTAACTTAACTCCTATTCATATATATGTGTTAGTTTGAAATCCTTCCAATTAAAGAAATATTTTTGGTCTTATTTTTTTAAGACTTCCTTTTTAGGAATGACCTAAATGCATTATAATGTAGTTAAGATTAGAATTTAAAGGACCTTTTCTGCCATTGTTTAAAAACTGAACTCCAAGGGTATAAGTTTCCATATTTGGAAATTTAAAGGTTGAATCTGACTTTTCTTCATAAATTTCCATGAGGGATTAGATGTGTAAACTTTGGAAAGTATAGGGACTAAATCTGCACTTTCTTCAAACTTCTCACAAGGATCACTTTTGCACAAGTATCAATCTCTGAGGACTCAATAAGCTCAACTTTGATTCCCAGCTTTGACTTTTTGACCATCTCCCACTCTCGTGCCCGTTTTTCTGATTTTTTGCATGATTATTTGTCTTTTTGTGATTAATCCATACCTGCATGTTCACAACATAAAAAACACGTATTTCTTTGGCATTTAGTTAGCAAAATAGTCTATTTGGGTCGGTATTTGGCCATGAAATGGTATGTGAATTAACACATACCAAGTGCCCCAGTAAGGGCGACCAAGTTCAATTTTTTTTAAATACATTTTTAACACAAACTAAAATTTCATTCATAATTAAAACGTTACATATTAATTCAAATAAAATAAAAACATTACAATAGAATTCAAATAACATTAGGCTGGACACAGAAGCAATACACGACTAAACTAGTTTGGATTATGATGCTGCCAAATGTCTTTCACCAAATCGGCTTTGAGGCTAAGATGAGTTGTTCTATTGCATATCTCCCTAGTAATTTCCAATGATTCCTCATGCGTTCTTATGGGATCATAAGAACGGTGCTGCTCCATTGGAAAGAATTCGGGAGATATTGCCCGCCCTTCGTCTTGAATTATCATATTATGTAATATGATGCATGTGTACATAATATGTCCAAGACGCTCTTTGTCAACCCCTTTAGCCGGATGTTTAATCATTAGCCACTTCCTCTTTAGTACACCAAAAGCACGTTCCACATTTTTTCTTGCTGCTTCGTGCAACCTCTTATACAATTGACGGTTGTCATCATGCGTCCCTGGATTTTTAATGGACTTCACAATAACAGAGTATTTCGGATATACCCCATCAGCAAGATAATATCCCCGTTTATAAGGCACGCTGTTAGCAAAGAATTCCACATCCGGTGCTCTCCCCATTTTGAGATCATTGAAAAGAGGGGATGCACGTAAAACATTTACGTCATTATTCATCCCGGAGACACCAAAGAAGGGATGCCAAATCCATAAATCTTGAGAGGCGACCGCTTCTAATAAAATGAAAGGAGTTTTCCTGTGATCACCGTTACAAAATTGAGCTTTTAAAGCATGTGGGCAATTCTCCCACGGCCAATCTGTACAATCGATGCTTCCTATCAGCCCCAGAAACCCATGAACTCGATGGTGATGCTCATAGAGTCTGTCAACGTCAGTAACCGTCGACTTTCTCAAATACTCTGGACCATATAACTCCATGAAGACCTCACAAAATTTATAGAGACACTCACGAACTGTTGACGCACCCATTTGCACATATTTGTCAAGCATATCAGGATTGACTCCGTATGCCAATTGACGAATTGACGAAGTAACTTTTATCAATGGAGAAATACCAAGTACGCCCACACAACTAGGAGTTTGTTGGAAATAAGGTGAATGATCGGTTACCTCTCGTACAATTCGTGTGAATAGTCTTCGGCTCATTCGAAAATGATCATGGAATTGTTCATCGTCGTATGTTGGGTTAGCGCAGAAGTAAGCAGTCACTAAACGGTAATGAGCACCCACACGATCCCTAGTAACATGGTTACGTGTTTCTTTAGGTTGTGACGCTTGATAAGCCTCCCAACAATCTTACGCAAACATCAAAAACTCAGTACTAACTTCATTTTCATCATCCGAAGACGAATCGGCAAAAAATATCTCGAAAGAATTCATGGTGTGAAAAAATATAGAGTGTGTTTGAAATGAGATTGTGTGAATTGAAGTGTGTTTATTTTGTGTATTTATAAGGAATTTTTTATTTATTTTTATTTTTATTTTATTTTTTTTTGCGCCAAACGGCTAGTTTCAAACGGATGGATTTTGTTTTATTATTTTTTTTTTTGGTTTTTAGCTCTAACAGTAATAAACATTTATGGAGGTAACCATTTGGATCAAAAAGCAACAAAACATAGAAATGGATTTCGGTCGAGGTTGAGACCGATTCACATTGTTTTCTTCCTTGCAGTCGGTCGCGACTGAAAATACACAAAAGGATCGACTGACTTTGACCCAATCGACCGAGTCGGTCGAGTCCCTTATTGTGTCTAGCCTTAGCCTTTAAATAAGATATCATGTCAGAATTTTAATAATTTACCGTGACTCTAGAAAAACTTCTAAACTTATTCCCACCGTAAACAAGTAAGTACTCGTAATAGAAAACCATTATTCACTTAAATTATCAATTAGAGGGTAATTAATGATTTAGGTGCCGTTTGTTTTTTCAGAGCTTTTACCTCTTCATCTGCAAACCATGTCTGCAGAAGAAGAGATGCACATAAGCTCTTAATCTACAAGAAGAAGACCGTTTGTTTTTGTGTTATTGAAGTACTTCTTTCTTTCTTTCTTTTTTTCAACTAGTATTTTTTGTACTATTAAAGTACTATTTTCTTTCCTTTTTTCTTTTTCTTTTTCAATAGTTTTTTTTACGTTTTTTACGTTTTCGACCGTTATTTTACGTTTTTGTCTGTTTTTTACGACTTCGTCTGTTTTTTTACGCTCTTGTCTGTTTTTTAACGTTTTCTTTCGTTTTTTACGTTTTCGTCTTTTTTTTTACGTTTTCGGCTTTTTTTTTACGTTTATATCTATTTTTTGTACGTTTTCGGATGTTTTTTACGTTTTCGTCCATTTTTTACGTTTTGGTACATTTTTTTACGTTTTCAACCGTTTTTTTATGTTTGTTTTTTTAAAGGTTTTCGCCTATTTTTTTTACATTTTTGTCTGTTTTTTACGTTCCGCTTTTTTATGTTTTCGTCGTTTTTATACGTTTTCGTCTGTTTTTTTACGTATTCATCCGATTTTTTTTACGTTTTCGACCTTTTTTACGTTTATGTCAGTTTTTTTGGTTTTCGTCTATTTTTTTACGTTTTCGTTTGCTTTTTTACTTTTTTGTCTGTTTTTTTACGGTTTTGTCCGTTTTCATATGATTTTGTAAGTTTTGTACGTTTTTTACAAAAACGTAAGAAAAAGGACAAAAACGTAAAAAAAGGATGACAAAGTAAAAATATGGTAAAAAACGTAAAAAAAAGTTGAAAACATAAAAAAAACAAACGAAAACGTAAAAAAAAAAACAGACGAAAACGTATAAAAACGGATATTGAGAAAGAGATGTAAGGTTTGTGAAAGAAAAGACAAGAAGTGAAAGAAGAGGTAAGAAGTGAAAAATAATATCTGAAATTTAGAAGAGGAAAGAAGTGAAAAGAAGCACTTGTCTGCAAAAAAACAAAAAAAAAACCTTTGCCCGCAGACGTGAAAAGAGAGAAAAAGTGCTTATCGTACCTTACAAAGCTATCCGAAAACTACTTGTAAAAACTGATAAATTTGAGAATTCTTAAAAACAATCCACGTGTGTGAGATCCTTTGTGTTGGGTTTGGTTGTCTTGTTCGTAATCAGGATTTTCCAATCAAGAATCATCAGGTACACACCATTATCATTATTCCATTTATCTATCTATTCACAACTGTTTATTACAATCATCATTTATTGAAATGATTTCAAAATACCATTAACAACAAATTAAATCAATCTAACTATTATAACATTATATTCTCTATCATTTGGTCGGTGGTTTAACCTTATTTAGGTGCTTATTAGCTTACATACCAAAATTAGGGAGGTGGCTCTTTGTCTAAACTTATTTGATTAGCTCCATTTTTTGGGGTTATGAAGTTCATAAGCTCAAGTGGATAAGTTCGCAAATCCACAAAATATGAGCTTATCAAGTTTTCAATAAGCTAATTAGCCAGCTTAAACAAACACCCCCTATGCACTTTTTTGTGTTTAGATAAGCTTATAAATTTGAGTTTATTTAGGGTATTTACATAAGCTCATTTTTTTGGCTTGTATAGCTTTTTGTTTATTTACAAGAATAAGCCATTTCAAATAAATTAGCTTAGTACAAACACTCACCAAGAGCTTATTGTACATAAGCTTAAGCCCAACAAATTGGCTGATCACATATACTCACCAAGAGTTTACTGTTTAGAATTTGGGATCTTGGTTAGCCTGAGCGAAATGGCATAAACAAACAGAACCATAGGCTCTATGTATATTGGTTACCGTTTTTGCAGAAGTAGAATGCAATTATTCAACCTTTTTTTTCTAGTCTACGCATATTGCCTGCATCAGAATTCATGGTTCAACCAACTATAGTGGTGCTATATTACCTTGAGCTTTTAATTGTTATTTATAGCTTTCTTATATGGATTTTGCATTAGTGCCTTAAAGTAGTAATTATAAAAATCCAATTTTTAAAGTAGCGCCTTAAAGTTAGTAACTTCTGTTCTTTTTAAGTTGCTATATATTTCTCATCAACTTCCTAATTAACCTTGTATAAAGTGGCTGTTCTAGCCCATTATTCTTACAAAGATTATGCTAACTATAAAAATCCAATCTTTACAGAATGCTATTCAATTAATATTTCTTTGCAGGATGATGACTTGATTGTTAGCGAGTGATATCAATGGAGAACACTGAAGCATCTGTTGCATCAACTGCAACTCGTACATGGCACGACTTCTTAGAGCGTATGCGACAACCATCGGCTACAGAATTTGTTAAAAGCATCAAAAAATTTATCGCCTCATTATCAAACAATGCTCCTGATCCAGAAACAGACAGTGCATCTATACAGCAATTTCTTAGCAATATGGAGATTGCTTTTAAACATCATCCCCTGTGGACTGGTCGAACCGAAGAAGAATTGGATAGTGCCGGGGAAGGTCTTGAGAAATACATGATGACAAAATTGTTCACTCGGGTATTCGCTTCACACCCTGATGATATCAAAACAGACAACGACTTATATAAAAAATCAGCTTTGATCCAGCAGTTTATCCAGCCGGAGCATTTGGAAATTCAACCAGTATATCAAGACGAAACATTATGGTTAGAAGCCCAGAAAGAACTTCAGAAAATCAACAACTTCAAAGCACCACGAGACAAACTCGCTTGCATCCTAAGTTGTTGTAAAGTTATTAGTAACTCACTGTTAAATGCATCGGTTTCTCAAAATCCACCTGGGGCTGATGACTTTTTCCCGGTTCTAATATATGTTATCATTAAAGCAAACCCTCCTCAATTTCACTCGAATTTGATGTATATTCAACGGTACAGGAATAAATCACGCTTAGTTGGAGAAGCATCTTATGTTTTCACAAATATGCTTTCTGCAGAATCGTTCATTTTGAACATAGACTCAAAAGCATTGTCGATGGATGATATCGAATTTGAGAAGAATATGGAATTTGCTCAAACACTAGTTTCCGGCCTTTATGGGGATGGTGAGAATATGCAGAGTGAAAATGGTCAACGTCAAAGTCAAAGTATTGCTGAGTCAAAGTTAAAAGAAGTTCCATCAATTTCTGATTTGGAAAATAAAGGTGCGAGTATGCTTGTGACGGAGGAAAAGGTGAATGAGAAGTTTCAGAATTTTCCGTTTTTATTCTCTGAAGCTGGTGATTTGAGAGTAGGTGATGTAGAAGAGTTGTTGAATGGTTATAAACAACTGGTGTTTAAGTATGTTTGTCTTGCTAAAGGGTTAGGCGTGGAATCCCGAATCAGTGGTGAGTCAGGGGATGTTGGTACAATAGAAGGTGGCGCGAAAGGGTTAGGTTGGGAGACAGAGGCTCCACCATCAGAAACCCAAATTGGTGATGGAACTGCAGAGTTATTGGATGGTAACAGAGGTATGAAATTTGATAATGACGTTGTTGGTAGAATAGAAGGCAGTGGGAAAGGGTTGGGAGTATCCTTTGAGACCCAAGTTGGTGGTGAAACGGTGGATTCATCTGAGCGTGATGCTCAGGTAGATGTTGGAGTAGAAGGTGGTCCGAATGATGGTGTAGGGGCTTCTACACCTGAATCTTTGGTGGGAGAAATTGTTTCTCTTTAGAGGAAAAATAAATTTCGTATATTTAGTTTTATGTTGTGTATTAGATATTTAGTTTTTCCATTTATTTGTTTGTGTTAGGATTTAATGCACGAAATAACAAGCATACTTTCACTTGAATCCCGTTTATACATTTATAGTGGTTTGATAAAGGGTTCCTTCTGTCATTCTATCCCAGCTCATTTTCATAAAGTGTTTCAAGGGTTTGTTTCGTTACAATGTGGTCTGTATGGATGTGAGGAAACAAAATGGTTCATTCAAAAGCTGCAGATAAATTGGCTGTGCAAAGCGATGTTTTCGTCCTCAGTCAATCTAGATCCCTTTTATGGATTTCTAACTGGTGTTCTAAGGGTCAATGCCAGTTGGAGAGCTTGTATTTCAAAGCCTGCTAGTCTTCATCTCATGATCGATGGTGTAGGTTAGTTGTATCTACGCTTTGTATTTTTATTTTTATTTTTTTGTTTTGTTTCTGGTGTTCTTTTGTATACTTTTTGCGTGCTGTTGTTTGGAACATGGGTAATAATAATAGAAGTGAAAAGCCAGTATCTTCTTGCTGGGAAGTGCAAAGTATGATGTGTCTAAGCAAACCCCATCCAAACTATTTAAGTAGCTAAATCATAACCTAGCTATGAGATTCGCAGTTTGTCAAACAGTGGATAAAGCACAAGCCTTCAACCGGCCAAAGTGGTTCACAAATGAGATGATTTAGTAACATCAATGACAATAATTTAAAACTCCAAAATCTTTACTAAATAATTACACTTTCTCCTTGTTTCAAACTTCAAAGTACAAACTTAGAAGTTAAACATGAAATCATTACCTAACTGATGAAAGAAGTCAACATGAGCAAATATATAATCCAACACATCCGAGACAGAATTTCATTTCATAACATCAAGTTAAATGTTATGTGTAAAACATCATATACAAAAATATATTAAGTTCATGGAAAGAGACTCAGTAATTGATGATTTCCTTTTCAATCTTTACAACATTGGAGTTCTAACTCACCACTATCTAATGATGGCTGCTCCAAACCAGAAACGCGTGGTAGTATGTTTCTTCGAATTCCAGAAGATGGCTGATTGAATTTAGTCTTGAGGTCATTTTGTACAGAAAGAAGTTGTTCACCATAAACATCTTATCAGGTTTGTTTCCGTAAACAGCTTTGCCCCTTGCGCTTTAGATATAGAGCCCCTTAGCTAGTTCCCTTTAGGCTTAAGACGTTTAGGGGCCTCTCTTGTTCTTTTTGCTTTGCCTTAGTTTTAGGCCCATAGCGTTGCCCTGCTTAGATCTTTGCTGCTTTCTTAGGCCTTGGTCTTGTTTGTCTTTAGACCCCTTTTCTTTGCCTGCGTTTTTCTTGGTGCTCTTGCCTTTTGCTTTTTTGCGTTTATGCTTTTGTTCTTGTATGCTTTGCTTGTGTCCCCTTGCCTCTTTAGCGCTTTATCTTTTCTATTTTTTGGGTTTCTTGCGGCGTTTGCTTATTTCTATTTATGTCCTTTTCTCTTATGTTCTTTTTGATGGTTTTCTGCCTATTTGCTCTGTATGTTAGTAAGATATAAAGAGAAAAAGGTATTAGTAAAGTTCAAATAGTGATTATATAAAAGTAATCCTATAGAAACTAGAATTGCATAAAATACCTCATCAAAGAATCCAATCCGAGGAGATGGCATTCTAAGGCGTGAAGGCATGACGTTTCTTATTGATGATCTTGTGGCATCTTGACTTGTAAGCTTTCTTTCCTCGGTATTATGACAAGGAGGGTGCCGAGAAGGGCGCTGAAAATTTGATGGAGATATGACACCATGGGAGCTACTAGCAGGAGATGTATCAGAAGAACAAGTAGTTGGTTTTGTGTTTTTATAATTGAGTTTCCTTCTGATATACTTGGGTGAACCACTAGAAGATGATTTATTTGAGTGTTGAACCTTTGAATTCGTTTCAGTTGTAAGAGAAGTTGATTTAGAATGATTCGCTGGTTTTGTGAGCTTCTTGATATCAGGCTTTACATCTATGAGAAGATCTGCTCCGAAAGTCCGCAGATGAAGGTGATCACTCTCCGTGGATGACTGATTCTGGCCAGCAATTGTATGTGGCAGTATGTGACTTTTAGGTGAAGATTGACTGGATTCAGCTTTCTTGAAGCCTTTATTTACCTTAAACAACTCTTCGGTATTCAATAAACCTTCACTATGAAACGCAGTATCCCAATCTACAGTTTTACGCAAGATGCACAGTCTTCTTGACCCCACTGATTCAGATTGAACATGTGTAGGTACGTCTTTTCGACTTCCAGAAGATTCTTGATTGGATTTAGCTTTTGTGAAGCCTTTTTGTATCATACACATCTCTTCAGTAGTTAATAGACCTGGATATGTCACAAAGCATTTGTCCATTAATACATGAATGAAAGAATTGGGCATTTGGTTCAAGATATGTAAATGATGCCATTTAAAATTCTAAGCAAATTTAATTGCTTCCCAAGTGGGAGGAAATTAAATTAGCCACTTTTAGCCTTATTAATGCAATTAAAATTACTGGGCTCACGTTTTTATTATGAACCAAACAAGACTATTTGAGCAATTTTAATTTCAAATTACCTCAATTGCCTTCAATTTACCCCAACCAAACGCCCCCTACTCTCAAGAAAACAGCTTGACATTTGGATCCAAATGGTTTTAAACAAACAGGAAACTGCAACTTGGAAGATTTTTGGTAAAGTGAAAATGTTACATATTTAAAGAGACACTACATGATCCATTGCAGCCCATTAACTTTTAAACGAGTCGATTTGCGTCGTTATAGTCTCATATCGTTTGGATAAAAATTTACTAAGAAGAGGACCGGTCATATGGGCTGAACGGGGGTTGAAAGTTGACAGGAGGGTAATTTTAATGCATACGCAACCCTTAAGTCGATTTATTCACAGATTAAAACTAATTATTTAAATTTGGTACAATTTTTGCAATCATAGATAAAGTTTATCATTGTCTTTGTGATCATTTATAAGGCATTGCTTATTCAAAGAAATAAAATATGCAAAAACACCAAACAGACAAAGGAATCAACAATTACCTTCATTTGTGAAGAAAGCACTGTCCCAATCTAAGCTTTTCTCAACTGAAAGTTGACGATGCTTTGAGTAACTCGGTTGACTTCTGAACTCAGCGTCTCTGTCGAGAACAATTCTCTCCAAGTGACTGCTTAAACCATTGTCTTGATCTTCAAAACTACACATATCTTTCTTTTGGCTATGCGTTAATAAGCATTGGTTACTCTCGTCTTTCTTTGTCTTCATATCAGTCACAACTTTGCCTTTGAATGAACCACTCTTTTCTTTCAGACTCCTTTTCTCTAAGTTCGTTATGTTCTTTGAGATCTCTTTGTGTACTTTTTGATTTTTTGAACAAATTTGAGCATTACCTCTGACGATAGGCTGCTTCTGTGATTAAAAAGAGGAAAGTATTAGTATAAGTACCTCTTGTGTCTATCAGATGAAAAAGAAACTAAAATGAAATTAAATACCTCATCAAAGAAACCGATCTTTACAGATGGCATACGAAGACCTGAACCTTTAATGTTTCTTATTGATGATCGTGTAGCCTGATGGAAGGGAGATTGTAACTCTGAGGGTGATGTCGCACTCCGAAAAATTCTAGAAGGAGATGTAACAGAAGAGCAGATGGATGATAACGGAGACAAGACAGAGGAAGGATCAGAGATCAGTTTAGTATTTCTGGAAGTGATGTTCTTTCTACTGCACTTGGATGAACCACTAGAAGACAACGATTCATTTGATCGACGAATCATTGAAATCTTTTCAGTTTTAGTAGTCAAATTAGTCGAATTTGATGACAAGTTCACCCTTTGAGACCTATTGCACAAACTAAAACATGTTGCATCCTTTCTGCTTTTATTTACCATAGTTGCTTGGACACATTCCAATCCACGGCTAATGGTAAGAACTTTGGTTCGTTTGCGGATATCAGGCTTCACATCTTTTTGAGTTCCGCAAGATGGTTGTCGAGATTTGCCTTTCTTGTCAACTTTACTTATCATATGCAACTCTTGAGTGTTTAATAAACCTGGTAAACAAAACATCAACATCATTTATCAAAATAACCAAATATTTTTACACTAACAATGTATAACAAACACCTATATATTAACAATCACCGTTACTAGTAAAGAAACCCTTATCCCAATCTAAGCTTTTACGCAACAAACTCGTTCTTTTTCGCTCCACTGGTTCTGGTTCGTTCACATTATCTAACCCTACTGCAAAACAACCCGCACCCGAAAGCCTAACACCTTCGATATCATCATGTAACGAAAATGCTAACAGACAATCATCTTCCTTAGAAAGATGAAGACTTTATTATTTTTATTATAAATTGGGATTTACATCAAGGTGGTAGGTAAGCGGGCAACAAGCTGCGCCGCCACCCCTTTCTGAATAGCAAACCCTATTCTACTGAAAACATAATCGTGACCCCTCGGGGCCGATATATTGCTGCGAACAATCTTACGAACCCGATCCAAGAAGCGCACAGCTTCAGGGGCTAAGGAACCAAAAGTGTCAAATGCAAAAGGAACAAACACGTGTTGATTCTCGGAGCAGGCTTTATCATGTTTGTCCACTTTCTTCGTCTCAGCCTTCATAACAGCTTGCCCAGCCGTAAACCCATTACCCCGAAGATCGATCAGTCGTAAGTTATTCATCTCAGACACCATTGTTACGTACCTTAAGTAACTATACAATAAAGTGCAATACAAATAATAATGCAATATACATAACGAATGTAATAAGACGTAAGTCGGTCACACATATTGTTGCCCTAGATAATCAACGGCTACATATAATACCGTGTGTAACAAAAAATTTATATATGGTAAGTTGGTTACAAAATCATTACTAAAAGTTATACGCAGTTATAAGGGGGTTGGCATCGTAGTCGGTTAAGGGTTCGGCAAGGCTCGGCGTCACTCGGCAAAACAAAGCCACAAGCTCGGCATGAGCAAATCGGCAATTCATTCGGTAACAATTACCGATTCGGTGTGACAATGGGCATTTAATTTTTTGGACCGTTGCAACATGTTAGGGAGTTACCGTTTGAAGTTTTGTTACATTTTCAAAAAAAAAAAAAATTTACCCCCTTTAAATCAACAAAACGTGAAGTCGCGGCCAAATATGGATGGCTTTGCAATTTTTAGAAATTGTTTTGTTTTTTTTTTCCTGTCTATCATGTAACTTCTTTTTTTTTTTTTTTTTTTTTTTTTTTTTTTTTTTTTTAATTATGAATGAAATTTTAAGTTTTTAATTTAATTGTTAAATATAATTATGAGTGAAAAAAAAAATAAATAAAAAATAATAATGTTTAGGCATCGATCGGCATAACATTGCCACTAAACATATAGACTTAGGCATCTAAAGGCATGAAATTAGTTGGATGAAGATGACTGGCTAATTACAATTATTTTCTAGGCATCATTAGGCATGGTTGTCACCCCCTAAGCTGTACTTATCTATGGTAAATTTTAAATTTTAAAAATAATATCAATTGAATGATTTTGCTAAATCACTTATGTTACTACTTACAAGTCTTGTGCAGGCATGTGTTTACACAATATGAATAAAATTTATTTTAAAATTTTAGTTTAACATAATGGCATATAAGAACTTATCTGTATTTAATATTTTATAAATGTAATATTATACAAACGAGTTTCAGACAATAAATGCAACTAATAATTTATTTTAATTAAATATGTAGGTGTGTACTTATAAAACTAGCTTTCATTATAATACTTCCCCTACTTATAATCTCATGCATCTACAAATTTTTAAGATTTTAGTTAAATTATTTATCATTATTGGTATTCTAGTTAAACTATTATCTAAAAAGTAATCGAGTAAATGATAAATAAAATTTAGTCACTCAAACTTCACGTTAATTATGCAAACTATCAAAGTCTTAATTATGTTCCGTTGTTGTGAAAGTATACAAAATGATAATGTTTAAAACATTTATACATGCATTGTTAAGTTGTACCTATAACTACTACCAACCAACATTATATACAACTAATTTATGCAATTGTATAAAGAAAATAATTCACATAACTGAGTTTGAAATGTTATATGTAAGTCAATCAAACATAAAACTTTCACAACAATGAAACACGATTTAACCTTCGAGTGGTTTCTATAATCATGAATTCATGATAAAGCTACAGTAACTAAATTGGAACAAATGTCAAACTTTGTTATTATTTCATGATTTTCACCATTTAACTATAACAAGGTTTCCAGCCCGCGCATTGCGGCGGGGTGCTAGCATATGATAGTGTTGAGACATTTGGATCTGTACGATAATATTGTAAACATCGGAACCGTCAATTTTTTCTCAATCGAGATCGGCTTGCCTTTTTTTTTTTTATATATATATATAATGCGAGAGCATCTTTCCTAAACAATTTTTCTTAGAAAAGCCTTTAATTATTGCTGATATGCTGAAGCCAATGACATTACTCTTTAGTAATTCCGTTTTCGAAAACCATGGCCAAACCATACTCGGAGTATTTAATTTGGTTTCGTGCAACATGATGGACCACAAGCTTTCCTTGCTTGCTACACAATAGCAACAACACGATAGTTGATTCAAGTCTTGGTAACTAAGATGAAAAGTCGAATCATCATCACGACTTACATCTCCAAACCCAAGCTGATATCTGCACCCAAAAAAAAAAAAAAAAAAAAAAAAAAAAAAAAAAAAAAAAACACATCTACTTTCTCAGTAAATAGCGGCAACCATTAGTCCACCACACAAACGGCAATTAAAACATATGAACAATATTGCAAAGACTTTAACAACATATATTGTTCAAGGATCTGCCAAACGAGACAATTTCATACAAACATAAACAAAACCCATAAAGTGTTCAGCCCCATACATCATCAGGTCAAAACTGTGACTTACATAATCCGAACCCAAGCGCCCCCACCATTATATGAAAATGTGACAATGCAGAAAAACACCAAAAGCGACCGCCTTTCAGTCACTCCTCCTCCCTTTTCCTAGATTCCGTTGACCTATTAGGACCGGATAAAGTGGCCTTTTTTTTGCAGATCTGGTCCTGGCTTCACTCTGCAACGTTGTTTGTCCTCTTTCTTCAGCCTTAACCAAATCCGGTGATGGTTGTGTGTCTAAGACCGTAGAACAAATAACACGTGTCAAGAATAAGCAAACATGTACACTTCTTTTAAAGAAGTAAACATGAACTTATAGGTTCTAATCGCTAGAGTTATCTGGTGCTTTAGTTACTACATTTGCTTCAACGACACCACCAAACACATTATCTATAGTGAAATCTACTGATCCTATCTTACTCGATGTATTGAAATGGAATTGGAATGTACACTTCTTCCCTTTGTTCGCAAGTATTTCCGCTGGTACTTACTGAGGATCGGGTATTTCGAGCATCTGAACCAATATGTGACATTGATGTCCTGTGATATCATCGGCACACGAAGTGAAGAAAGTAAATGTCACTTCTGCTATTCCATCTGAAACAACGACTTTGAAGTTGTACCTGTATGTTCAGAACCGATATTCAAAATGGGACCATCATTTTTTCCGAAAACATGTCATGTGATTTGCAAGGAGTTTGCCTATACACAACCTTTGGCTGCGGTCTAGATCTAAACATTCCCAGACATCATTGTCGTTCCTGACCTTGCCCGTATACTCAGTGCATGATGTGTAAAACCAATATCTTGATCTGTTTATAGTAAGTACGATCGCTTCACGTTGTGAACCTAACACCCTGTAACCATAAGCAAACCTAAGTATCATCTAAAATACAATGCCAAACACCCCTTAATACCATTTGACTAAACAGCCAAATAAAAAAACAATGCGATATAAGTTTAAGGCTCCCTTGTTTCATAATATCTGACCTTGTAGCTCTCTTGGTTTTGTTGAAGCAACAATACCAAAGAATACCATTTCCTCATCTACTCTTTCTCTCGGTCCTCCAGACGTTATTTGCATATTGCAAGTGGCAGGTTAACATTGTGTTTTTTCATGTATCTGTTCCACATTCCTATGTAAATAACCAACTTATATGCTGTGAGATACTAGTAAAAATTACCAGGCCATGGCCAATTCTGATGCGTGCTACTTACCTGGCCTAAGACTGCTCGATTCCTGGGATATCCGGATTCAAGTAGTAGTGAGTTGTCAGTATGGCAGATAACTGTAAGTCTGGAATGTCAACGACAAACGCTATAAGCAAATAGCTTTTGTTTAATATGAAAATGTTCCTTGACTACATTGAATAATTAAGCAAATACCTCTGTATTGTGACACTCGACATGAACTGACACTAATAATCACGGGACTCCCCATTGATGAGTGGCCTTTTACTCATCATTTTATACCCGGAAAACCCACAAACTTGACCAAAAACACCAAAATAGACCAAATATTATTGAAAATATCCTTAGATTGTGTTTTTATGTTTTTACGTACAAAAGGATTGAAAACAAGGAAAAAGTGGACAAAACCGAGCTTGGATGGGAAAAAGAGCAAAAAGAGACGATACTGGATCGACTCGACACCATTTGAGCATTTAATGAAGAAAAGAAAAGTCAGAGTCAAACCCGGGAAGCGGCATGGGGGTAACCATGGAAAAATAAACCCAAAACCAAAAATTACCTTTTTACCCCTTAATCCCTAAAACCCAATTTTCAAACCCGAAAACACCAAAACCCTAATCAAAAAACCAATTACCTTTTTACCCTTTAAACCTGAAAACCTAATTTCCAAATTATTCCTAAAAACATTATGTTTAAACCTTTTTATTTAAACCATTTTGCTAAAAACTTTTTCTAATAACTAAACCTAAAACATTTTTGTTAATTACTAAGTTTTTATTAAAATTATATAAAAAAAAAAAAAACTATTTTGCAAAACTCTTTTACTTGAACCAATTTTTTACAAAACAATATAACATTTTATTAACACTAAACCCTTTTACTAAAACAAAACTAAAACTATTTTTTTTACCTAAACTAAACCCTTTTATCCTAATCCTATAACCCATTATCACTAAACCCATTTGACAAACCCAGCCTAATCCAATCCCCTTAAAACCTAACCCATTTTAATACTAATCACTCAAAGGTTCAAACCAGGGGTCAAGTGACAAAGGGTCAAAACAAAAGGTTCAAAGGTCCAATTTCTCTTTACTAGACCCCTTGGTCAAACACACTAGTCAACACCCTTTGCCTGATTTACTCGCCAAAAACAGAGACACTCACCCTGTCTCTTTCAATCCAACTCACCTCCCAGACCAAGTGTAACACCCCAACCCAAAAGGGCTAAAGTGTAACATTATGGAGTCAAATCAGAACACAAGTGAAACGGAGATACATTTCTAATACAAAGTTTACAAAGGGTTACAAAAAAAAAACTAAACAAAGTACAAGATACAAAAGGGGCAACAATAATATACTAAGCCCAAACGTAAATGCTCCTAGTCATCTCTAAGTCCAGCAAGTAGCTAACAGGGTGAAGTCTTTTAAGCCAAAAGTCAAATCTTCTTCCATAACCCAACTTCCTACTAAACCTGCCGCAGGAAAAGAAATGCGGCTAAGCTTACAAAGCTCAGTGAACAGATATAACAGATAACAAAGCAGAAAATAAGGAAACGATATGAAAGAGATACAATAAATAGAGTTGAGAAGATCATAAGGATTACAAGATAAAGGGAGTAGGATAAATGGTTAAGGTATAAGGTGAGTGTATGCATCAGTATATTTACCCCAGGCCAAACAAATATCCAAACCATATCATATCTTCATAGCCAATGTATTCGGAGGGGAGTCCTCGGAATACCAAATATAGTAGGAGGGGAATCCTCAAGTAATCAATGGAGTAGCTAGCTCCCAAAATGTGAGGGACTACATGCACGCATGCCCAATCACCAAATCAAATATAATGTATATCCAAATCAGATATCCAAACAAATACCAAACAAAACTAGGATGTATCTATACGCCCCTGCAAATCAAATCATAGTGGCCAAACAAATATTCTTGAGCTCATAATCATTGATTCGTTGTGTTTTGGTGTGTGAAAACAACAATTTATCAAAATATCAACAATTTGTCGTGAGACAAACAAACGTGAAGTAATACGAGTAAACCGTTTAGGAAAACGATTACCTCGCAAAACTTGTGAAAGTGATATTCAAACTGTGAGACCGGGAAGTGATTTCCCGGGTCGTACCCCAACGAGGTGTGAATGGAAAGCTTCGAGTGAGATTTGGATTAAAATCTTGTATGATTGGAAAGGTTATTTGGTTTTATGGTACGTTAAACTAACGAATTTTGAAATTTAACGAACGAAGGTGAAAATTAATTAACCTAATGCAACTAATGAGCTAAGAAGTACCTAAAAACTACGGGACAACATAATTAGGTATCGGGAATCCTAAAACGTTAACTAAATTAAAAATGTGACGTTTAAAAAGTTATGCGAGTGCGCAAAATAAAACGCGTGTTTTAAGTTCGAAACGTCCTACGGGATTCTAATTAATTTTCTAACGTACTAAAAGACAAAAGAGAATTTTAGGAAAAAGAAAATTAATTTTTCGAACAAAATTCTATTTATTATAATTAAATTACCATTTAAACTAAATTAAACTCTAATAATTACTAAAACTAGTTATAAAAATCCGAAACTTTTTGGAAAAATAAATTATACTAATGACTTTATAAGAAAAATGTTAACTCAGAATAGGCTACTCTAGACAAGCTGAAATAAGAAATAAGCAGTTTCAAAAGCTATTTAAGCAAAGAAAATTAACACAATATATAAGGAATAAAAGTAGAGTGTTATTGACAAAAAACCCCAAGGGTGCAGTGGTGTTGTGATGTTGTGTTGAGTCGTGGGCTGGTACAAGAGGTCTGGGGTTCGAAACCCACCTTTTTGTTAAAATCTCTTTATTTATTTTTATTTTTTTTCTTTTCTTGTTCTTTTCGTTGACACACAAACACATATTCAATAATTTTTGGACAACAGATTTGTCAATCAAACATTTCCCATTAAAAAGCCAAATCTCAACAGTTAGAAATCAAATCCTTGATTCTACACTACTTCAAATGTGCTCATGAGCTAAACTAAGCCGAAACAATTTAGCAACAACAATAAACTACGAGAATAACATTACTGGTAACAACAACAAGAATCAAGTACAATGAGACAGCAACTAAGATCAACAACTAGAACTTTAATGAGGTCAGTAGCAGTAGCGATAGTAGCCAAAGTAGCTACTTCAAGCTTAAAATTAAGTGTCCAGATAAGCTAAACGGCCGAAACTAAAGGCAATCCCCTAAACACCACCTCATTGGCTTTCTAAAACTACTGAGAACATTTCCTAACTCCAACCAATAAACATTTCCTACTCCACTCAACTTTTTTCAAAACTGAAAGTGCAGGTCTGCTTGCGTCAAACAGCCAACTTCGCGACCATTTTTCAATGGGCAAATCAATCCCGAATTTTGATTTTATTTTTTAGATTAACAAACAAGCTAATAGACTTCTCAAATCAACAAACCTCACTGACTTTCGTTAATTATTGAGTCCTAGAATTTGTTTTGAAAATGGACCAAAAGCTGAATTTGACACCCCTCGAACAGTAAGCATAAACCACAATGACCCAAGCACTCCTAATCTTAACTATTTCTAAGCAAATCACTAGTGTTCTAAACAAACCTACTTGAACAGTTACTATTAAGCTAATTCGAATTCACTTAAGCAAAAATTAACAAGTATAAAAGACAACTACAACTACCACAGATTATGATCGAAATTAGTCGTAAAAGCCTACTTGATTTCCAAGCGAAGAGGAGGCCTGAGAACATGAGAACCAAGAACCACCTATGCATCTCCCAAGAGATTCTAACCCATGCTTCCATCCATGCTCTGCTACTGCTGCTTTCACCTTTTTTTTTTCTTTTATATCTTTTTTTATATATATTTTTTTCTTTCTTTTTTTTTTCTTTCAAACCAAACTGAACAATGTACTAAATGGGATATCAAACTTTTTAATAAGACAACTAGCAATTTTAAACCTTAACTAGAAAACATAAACTTGGAATAACAAGAAAATACTTTCATTAATACTGAAAAAAAAATCTGGATTACAATAAAACTTTTAAAAAACTGAAAAGATAATAACTTAAAAACTAGAATGAGATATGATGCCCTTAGGCTTACAAAGCTCCTCTATTTATACTAAACCTTTGAAGTGGTAGGTACACCTTAGGCTCTTGTCTTCATATTTATGTGCTTCTCCACTGAGTACGAACCAGTAAACTGCCAACCTTGTGCTTTCTTTGATGAATCACAACCCTTGATGAGTCTTGAGTAAATCACAGCCTTCCATTCTTATTTTGGCGCCCAATTGAGAGGTGGATCTCCAGCTTGTCATTCCATGACTGGTTGATGGAGTTAGGTATAGTTTGGAGGGGGTTTAGTGGGATTGGGGATTGGGATTTAGGACAAGGGAAGGGATAGTGATGGGGGGATGGAGATAGGTGGTTTGGCTGATTGTAGTCACGAGGGGGAAATTAGGTTTTTTCTAGGGAAGAAGATAAGCAGCGTATGAGTTTGACCACTTCTCTTTACCCTTTTAGGTTTTACTAACAACAAACAGATCGTGGCTTGTTTTTGTGGATTGGGTTAGGGTTTATTAAACGTGCAAGGGGGGTGGGCTTGTATTGGGCTTGGGTGGGTTAGTTGTAACTTGGGCCAAGGAAACACGTGGGCTGCTATTATCTTTTATGTCCGTTTGGTTTTGATGTGTTTATCACAAGGACCAATTTTGTAACAAAGCTGAATTTTAGGGACCTTATTTGCACATCCTTCAAACTTTAACTAAGGTTCAATTTTGTCGAGTTAGAGAAACCAAAGGACCAAAAGTACAATTTTTCCACATATGAAACACCAGGGACCAAGATTGCCAATTTGCCAAAGTATAAGGACCAATTGTGTAATGTTCCAAATCGTTTTACCCAAAGATCATTTGTGATTCGTTTTGACTTTTAAAGAACAAGGGTTGACTTTTCTTTGAAAATGATTGACCAGGGACTAGTTTTGTAAAATTTTGAAAGTCGGGGGACTGAAACTGCCAAATATGTAACTTTTGTTCGTTTTTCGTTTGTTTTCACTCGTTTTGCATAAGAAACATATAAAATACGATCTTTGGGATTTTCTTCGCATTTTGGTGCGTTTTTGAGTGTTTTCGATCGTTTTGCAGCTCAGATTTGACTAATAATGATGAGTATTTACACACTCATCAATCCCCCACACTAAACTATTGCTAGTCCCTAGCAATCTTTTTGAGAAAAATTAATGGATTTGAAGTCTCTTTACCAAAAGCCATCACTTCTGGAGTAGCCAGTTGTAAGAACTGTGGCACACCTGATAACCGTGTGATTTTGAACAAACCACCAGCTGTCAACGGATTTGATTTGTCTTTACCAGGAGCCGTTTGCTCCTGGACTAGCCAACTCTTGATGGAACAGTCAACATCTTGGTGAGTTGATTACCAATTATGGTTTTTTCCACTGCCTTTACCACAAGCCATATTCTTGCGGGCTAGCCAACTCATTAGCTTTTGAGGATGATGGGGAGTTGAGGAACCATACAATTTTTGGCAAATTGCAAGCCATTAAAGGGTTTGAGTTATCTTTACCAAGAGCCGTTTGCTCCTGGATTAGCCAATCACTTTTGTCGTTTAGACAAGGCGAATTGATAACCACAAAAATTTTGAAATAAAGTGATTTTTTTTTTTTTTTTTAAATTTTGGCAAAAAACGGGGGTACTAGACGGTATAATTTGATAAAATTCGCTAGAATTTTCCCCTCCCCCACACTTAGAGTTGAATATTGTCCTCAATATTCAAAGTCCCGGCGATTATGCTGAAATTTTGAATGAAAGACGAGAATATTAAAAGCTAACTGTGGGAATGTCATTTGTATTTTTCACTTTATTTATTCAAACACACATTTTTTTTTTTTTTTTTTTTTTTTTTTTTTTTTTTTTTTAAGAAGATATGCACATCTCAAGTAGCTGCGGGGGGTGGCCACTCCCCCACACTAGGGGGTTAGAAAATAGAAGGAAATCAGATACATGGGTGAAAACCCATGTTTGTTGTTACTTGTTTTTGTTTATCAAGTCGCTAGCTTGACTCGATCCCCGAATTCATTGGTCCATGGGGAAAGTTTGGAGGTCCGGGACAATAGGTGGTATGTCCCCTCCAAAATAGTGTTTCAACCGATGCCCATTTACTTTGAAATTTGGACCGTCGTCTTGAGATAACTCGACGGTACCATAAGGATAAACTTTGGCAACGGTGAAAGGTCCATTCCAACGGGTTTTAAGCTTACCAGAAAAGATCTTTAATCGAGAGTTAAAAAGAAGGACTCGGTCACCAACATTGAAAACGCGGTTCTTAATTTTGGAGTCTTGGATCTTTTTGGTTTTCTCTTTATAGATTAAAGAGTTTTCGTAAGCTTGATCACGAAGTTCATTGAGTTCATTGAGTTGAACTTTCCTATGATCACCCGCGGACTTAAGATCGAAATTAGCATTCTTCAAAGCCCAATAAGCTTTGTGCTCAAGCTCAATCGGTAGATGACAAGCCTTTCCATACACGAGCTTATAAGGAGTGCACCCGATGGGTGTTTTATAAGCCATGCGAAAAGCCCATAGAGCGTCATCTAGCTTATCCAACCAAGAGTCACGATTTTCGCCTACGGTTCTTTCAAGAATTCTTTTCAAACCTCGGTTTGAAGCCTCCACTTGCCCACTCGTTTGTGGGTGATAGGCGGTAGCAAGTCGGTGAGTGACACCATACTTGAGCATGACTTTTGCAAATTGTTCGTTGCAAAAGTGAGTACCGCGATCGCTTATGATAGCGCAGGGAGTTCCAAACCTTGAGAATAACGATTTCAAAAATTTTACAACTACTCGGGCATCGTTGGTTGGGAGAGCTTTTGCTTCAACCCATTTTGACAAGTAGTCAACGGCCACGAGTATGTACTTGTTCCCTCGTGAAGACGGGAACGGCCCCATAAAGTCAATGCCCCAAACATCAAAGATTTCACACACTTGGATGATGTTTTGAGGCATTTCATCCCGTTGTGTGATCTTTCCTTGACGTTGACACGAGTCACAAGATTTGACTAGGTCATGGGCGTCTTTATAAATGGAGGGCCAATAAAAATCGGACTCAAATACTTTTCGAGCGGTGTAGTTCGGGCAATGATGTCCCCCGGTGGGTCCATTATAACAAGCCTTAAGGATTTCCATGGCTTCTTGGCCATGAACACACCTTCGAATAACCTAATCCGCACAAATTTTAAACAGATAGGGATCGTCCCAAAAGTAGTGATTAACATCTTTGAAAAACTTGCTCTTTTGGTGGGACGACATCCCTTTGACAACGAAGTTCCCCGCATGGTAGTTTGCAAAGTCGGCAAACCATGGGGTACTAGAATCACCACGAGAGGAGATCCCATTGAGTGTCTCGAGAGGAAATTTTTCGTTTATTTCCTTTTTCTCGAGAACTCCTTGATGAGGATTCTCCAATCGGGAAAGATGGTCAGCAGCGAGGTTCTCGGCTCCTTTTTTTTTTTATCACGAATGATGATATCAAATTCTTGTAGGAGGAGAACCCAACGGAGCAATCTCGGCTTTGCGTCTTGCTTGGCAAAGAGATATTTTAGAGCCGAGTGGTCCGTGTACACTATGCACTTAGTCAAGATCAAATATGGCCGAAACTTCTCAAACGCATACACCACGGCTAGTAATTCCTTTTCCGTTGTGGTGTAATGAGCTTGAGCTTCGGTCAAGGTCTTGCTTGCATAATGAATCGGCTGAAAATGTTTGGTTTTTCGTTGCCCCAAGACCGCACCTATTGCAAAGTCACTTGCATCACACATGAGTTCGAAAGGTAGGTCCCAATCGGGGGCAACTAAAATGGGTGCTTCGGTAAGCTTTTCTTGAGAGTTTGAAAAGCTTCGATGCACTCATCGGAAAAGACAAATGGAGTCTCTTTTTCAAGAAGTCGGGTCATAGGCCTAGCTATTTTTGAGAAATCTTGAATGAATCTACGATAGAAGCCGGCATGACCCAGGAAACTCCGAACACCTTTAACAGTAGTGGGAGGAGGAAGCTTAGCAATGACGTTGATTTTAGCTTTATCAACCTCAATCCCACTCTTGGAAATCTTATGGCCAAGGACAATTCCTTCCTTGACCATGAAATGACTTTTCTCCCAATTTAGACTAAGATTGGTGTCTTCACACATTTGAAGCATTTTGTCTAAATTGGAGAGACATGATTCAAATGAATTCCCAACGACCGAAAAATCATCCATGAAGACCTCCATTGTTTTCTCGATCATGTCGTGAAAAATGGCCATCATGCATCTTTGAAATGTGCCCGGAGCATTGCATAAGCCAAAAGGCATGCACCGATAAGCAAATGTTCCGTATGGGCACGTAAAAGTCGTTTTTTCTTGATTTTGAGGATCGATGGGAATTTGGAAATAACCCGAAAAACCGTCAAGGAAACAATAGTATTCGTTTCCCGCCAATCTTTCGAGCATTTGATCCATGAAAGGTAATGGAAAGTGGTATTTACGGGTGGCGTCGTTTAATTTTCGATAATCAATGCAAACGCGCCAACCCGTTACCAATCGAGTCGGAATTAACTCGTTATCATCATTTTTGACAACCGTTATGCCACCCTTTTTGGGCACGCAATGAACGGGACTCACCCAAGGACTATCCGAAATAGGGTAAATCAAACCGGCATCAAGAAGTTTAATGACCTCTTGCTTGATAACCTCATGAATTTTAGGATTTACCCATCTTTGTTGTTGAACCGCCGGTTTATAGTCATCCTCCATCAAAATTTTGTGCATACAAAATTCCGGGTTAATACCCTTGATGTCGGAAAGCCTCCAAGCAATGGCTCGCTTGTGGGACTTTAAAACCTTGAGAAGGGCGGTTTTATTTTCCTCACTCAAGTCTTTAGCGATTATGACGGGAAACTTATCGTCACCCTCCAAAAACGCGTACTCGAGATGAGGCGGAAATTCCTTGAGTTCGACATCAGGAAAGTCATCAGCTTTTTCAACATCTTTGACTTCCTCATTATGAAGTTCTTTTGGAGGAAGAGATGAAGAATCATCATTGAGCAACTTCTCGAGGAGAAGTATGTCTTCCTCGGGATTGATGGAATCATAATCAACATGAGAACCACACGACAAACAAGCTTCGATTTCTTCCAAAATGAAGTCACCTCCCAAAA